>CM070027.1:8779970-9234864 GCA_036247105.1 Cirrhinus mrigala | reverse complement strand
TCCCCTGGTGAAAAAACCAGCATATGCTAGTAGGTATGTTTTGATGCTGGGATGCTGGTTAGGTAGGTTTTGATGCTGGTTTATGCTGGTCCTTTGCTGGTTTTTGCTGGTCATGTTGCTGGTCAAGGACCAGCATAAACTTTTTTCACCAGGGTCAAACACTAATTTACACTGAAATACGTGCTAATATGCCAGCGCGCTAATATGCTAATCGCGATTAGCCTCTCCCTTTTTCCTCTCACTCACATTCATTAATTATGGGCACAAATCATAACTTTATGATGGTTTGACTGAAAAATGTTTTGTTACCTGACATCGCCATATGTTTTCGGGATCTCACACATCCAGTCTGCCCCTTCCTCTGTGTTCACATTCCATCTTCTGTTCTCCGCTGACATGTCACAGTTCCAAATTAGTTTACAATGAATTTAACAGGCACATAATCAGGAACTGAGCGAGCGAGTAATCTTACGGATCAGTAGCATGTACATCACCAAACTGATTAGTATATTTTCAAACTGCACGAGCAAAAAGGCGCGCGAGGCTGTCATTGGCCAGTTTTGTGAATGACAGTCAGATTAACCAATCTTGATGAAAGCAACCAGGTGAAACAACCAATAGAAATTGTTTCAGAGTGGTAACGGAAAATAAACAGTTTTTTTTTTTTTTTTAAACAAACGTGTGTGTATTTAGTTTTATTTACTTATTTATTTATTTTTTGGCTGTATTATTTGATTAATTGGTCAAACAGTGTTTTCACTGCTCTTTTGAGATTAAAGCTGTATCTATTATAATTATTGTTACTAATGCTAATAATTAAAATTGTACATATACATTTGGATTTTGAAGAGGTGTTTTGATCAAAATATCATAAAATGCTAATAAATAAAATATTAATCATCATAATCATTCAAAAGGCAGATATTTCTTGTTAAAGACATGACATTTATTCAACATACAGATCTGTTTATTTATTTATTTATTTTAAGATTTAAATTGTTAAAAACAAATTTGAATGATTTAGCATTATACATTCTCAATTTGTGTCAATGTTAAAACAGCAGCTGACATTATTTCAATCATATTTCAACTTTGAAGGTCGGTCATGTGCCGACTAGACTGAAAAGAAAAGTCTGTACTGTTGGTCCAAAAAGAAAACTGAACACAAAACACAATATGCTAACTGAATGAAACAGCACTTTATTCTGAACCCCTGTATCATATGCTGCAAATACGATTTCTGGATATACATTGGATTTTTCCCATCAGAAACATAAATGTCCCTTCTGTCTTTCTTCACTTGGGCTATTTCATTATCTGTTACCAACCAACTGATTATAAAACTCTGGAGTACTTCTGTGGAATCAGGCAGCAGCTGTTGCTATGGGTTTTAGTTCTTCTACCAATCTCAAAGCCACTATAATCCCATTATTTTGATAGATAATTAGCCTTCTGTAACCCATTCTTCATATTGCACAGTGACCATTTTCTGGATATTTTGAACCATTTGCACAGATTTTGAAATAATTATATGGAGCATAAGCATTTGCTTTGTAGGCCAATGCTGATGGCATATTGGGTCTAACTTGATTTGTATATTCCAGGGCTCTTCAACTCCTGACTCTTGAACTAGTCCTGAGAACTAAATGTACTGCTGAGTTTAGTTTTATCTCTAACCAAACACACCAAACAAGCTAATCACAGTGTTCAGAATGATTTGTGAATTAGAGTCAGGTGTTTAATTAGTGTTGAAATTAAAGTCTGCTGTACACTGGCCCTTCAGGACTGGAGTTGCAGACCAATAGCCTACTGACCTTATGTAGCTGCATCCCTTTTTAGTGCTACATTTGCTGTCTTCTGGTTGTATTTCCAAGGTGTTCTAACAGATTTATGAATAAACCTCTCATTTTAAAATCTTCCTGGTCTACTGACATTTGATAAGACATTTGCTTTAAACATTACAGTGTTTACAATCATTTTTGTTAACTCTACAATACATAAATCCACTTTACTAACTAAATTACTTAGACAGAAATGCCATAGAAATATACAGAGCTACCGCACAAACTGAAGTTTAAAGACAATATTTTAAAGATGGTGATGCACTTCTTTCTCTAGAGAATAAGGTTAATACTGTACCCACATAGATACCACACCCACTGCCCACTCTGCACCTAGTACCTATATGTGTACTACCTAGGGCCCATACAGTCAGCCTATATGGGACTGATTATGTTTGCTCATGTCTTACTCAGAATGCTTATGTCTTACCCAAGAGGGTGCCCTATTTGGATGACCAGACATGGCACTACCCGGGGACACGTTCAGCACATAATTTCTAAATTGCCTAAAATAACCAGGTGTTGGTTGTTTTCGCTGCGCTGATTGATTATTGTACGACATTAAAGTACCACAACAACTATAGAGAGCAGAGCAGACGCTCCATCCTTTCGAATCATTCTCACAGTACTTTGTTGTCATGCAATGATCCATTGCCGCAGCACAAACAACCAACCTGGTTAATTTAAGCAATATAGAAATCCTGTGCAGAATGTGTCCCCGGAAAGTGGCACGTTTGGTCACCCTACCACATATTAGTGATGGGAAGTTTGGGTCATTTTACTGACTCTCTCGTTTGATGTCCTTCATCAAAATAAATGAATCTTCACTTTTACCAACCAAATTCCCTGAAAACACCTACCTATGGAATCTTGATCATATTCTAAATGAGGAAATTATTATAATGCACCTAGACATAATTTGTAGGGAATATGAATAATTACTTTACCTTCAGAGTCTTTCATTCATTTGTCACATAACAGACGCAATAAACAGATCATCATCACAAATGACCCATCACTACCCCATATGTATTTCCCCATTCACAACCCATACAGTGATTACCCATGTGGGTACTACCTTGAGCCCATGTAGCAAACCTATAAAGGACTGATTGTGTATGCCCCTGTCTGACCCATATAGTTTGGCAAGAGGGCCCTACACGTCTTTCCCTGCTCAGAACCCATACAAAGATTACCTATGTGGGTACTACCTTGGGCCCATGTAGGCAGCCTATATGGGACTGATTGTGTTTACCCATGTTCTACCCATATGGTTTGACCAAGAGGGCCCCATATGTGTTTCCCCATTCAGAACCCATATAGCGGTAGCCTTTGTGGGTACTACCTCAGGCCCATGTAGGCAGCCTATATGGGACTGATTGTGTCTGCCCATATTTTACCCATATGGTTTGACCAAGAGGGCCCTATATGTGTTTCCCCATTCTGAACCTATATAGAGGTAGCCTTTGTGGGTATTACCTTGGGCCCATGTAGGCAGCCTATATGAGACTGATTGTGTCTGCCCATATTTTACTTATATGGTTTGCCCAAGAGGGCCCCATATGTGTTTCCCCATTCAGAACCCAAAGAGAGGTAGCTTATGTGGGTCCTACCTTGGGCCCATGTAGGCAGCCTATATGGGACTGATTATGTTTGCCCATGTTTTACCCATATGGTTTGACCAAGAGGGCCCCATATGTGTTTCCCCATTTAGAACCCATATAGAGGTAGCTTATGTGGGTACTACCTTGGGCCAGTGTAGGCAGCCTATATGAGACTGATTGTGTTTGCCCATGTCTGACCCATATAGTTTGGCAAGAGGGCCCTACACGTCTTTCCCTGCTCAGAACCCATACAAAGATTACCTATGTGGGTACTACCTTGGGCCCATGTAGGCAGCCTATATGAGACTGATTGTGTTTACCCATGTTCTACCCATATGGTTTGACTAAGAGGGCCCCATATGTGTTTCCCCATTCAGAACCCATATAGCGGTAGCCTTTGTGGGTACTACCTTGGGCCCATGTAGGCAACCTATATGGGACTGATTGTGTTTGCCCATGTTTTACCCATATGGTTTGACCAAGAGGGCCCCATATGTGTTTCCCCATTCAGAACCCATAGAGAGGTAGCTTATGTGGGTACTACCTTGGGCCAGTGTAGGCAGCCTATATGAGACTGATTGTGTTTGCCCATGTTTTACCCATATGGTTTGACCAAGAGGGCCCCATATGTGTTTCCCCATTTAGAACCCATATAGAGGTAGCTTATGTGGGTCCTACCTTGGGCCCATGTAGGTAGCCTATATGCATGTAGGTAGCCTATATGGGACTGATTGTGTCTGCCCACGTTTTACCCATATGGTTTGACCAAGAGGGCCCCATATGTGTTTCCCCATTCTGAGCCCATATAGAGGTAGCCTTTGTGGGTACCGCCTTGGGCCAGTGCAGGCAGCCTATATGGGATTAATTGTGTTTGCCCATGTCTAACCCATTTGTTAAACCCATATGGGCCCCATTTGTGTTGCCCATTTCGAGCCCAAGCACTCATTTCCCATTTGTGACCCAACTAGGTCCCACATAGGGAGCCCATCTGTTTTTGCCCATGTGGGACCTACTTAGCTGACCCAAGTGGGCCCCAGATAAGATGCCCATTTTGGGACCATGCCCACTTGGTACCCATGAAGACCCAGCAGAAACCATGTGGGGCCCACATACACATGTTGGCTGGGTAATGGGGGGTGAACGAGAATTCCTAGCAATGCCACTGTACATATCAATCATTATATTATATGTTACTCCTTTGATCTTCACCATGAGTTCGTCAGATGTGCTGCTGCTTAAGGGAAATTCTTAATGACCAAATATTTACCTCCTTGTGTTATCTAACATCTAGCGTGGTTGTCACGCAGAACTTAAAACATGACTAATCAGTTTACTTTACAGTTTACAGTTACTGATATATTTCCTTTTGTTTTCGAAACCACACCAAGTCTCTCCTGTGCGGAAATTATAAGCTAATTATTTTTAATTTTGGTTAGTTTTTGACAAGAACTTATTTGCTAGAATTAAATAGACAATAATGAAATTATTTTATGATGACACTGAAGCTTAGAAAATAAATGTAAATAAACTCAAATATCAATTGCTGCTTTTTTTTTCCGGCGATCCAAATTGTCATTCAGGCAAAACTTTGCTTCAAGAATAAGCCACACTGCTGGCGTGATCTAACCGCTATGCCCTGAGCAAATGTGAGTTATTCCTTTTATCAGCAAGACATATCAGCATTATTGTTCTGTTTTTCTTTTTTTCTTTTCTTTTTTTTTTTTTTTTTTTGAGCAGCAAATCAGAATATAAGAATGATTTCTGAAGGATCATTCGATTGTAGTAATGATGCTAAAAATTCAGCTTTGAAATCACGGGAATAAATTACATTTAAAAAAATATTCAAATAGAAAACAATTTTATATAGTAAAAATGCTCTAATTTTTCCTGTTTTTGCTGTACTTTGGATCAAATAAATGCAGGCTTGGTGAGCAGAAAAGACTTCTTTAAAAACATTAAAAATCTTACTGTTCAAAAACTTTTGACTGGTAGTGTAAACACAAAACTGAACAAACCTAAACCCAGCCTTCTATTATGGGAAGCCAAACAACGACGTGTTTGCTAGCGCTAGGGCTATGAATCAATTCCAAAAAGAATCGATTCCGAGGCGTTGGGAATCGAGAGTCGATTCCAAAGTTTGGAATCGATTCCGTCAGGGGGAATCGACTTCCCATTCAGAGCGGTTTTTTTTAGTTCAAGCAAAGCTTATATATGGGCGCCTCTCAAACGAACGACTGAATCATACAAAGACTGCATATCTCGGCTGCTGTCATCAAACGTCGCAGAATGTCGATTCTACGAAAATAAACTGAATGAAAAGAGTCGGTACTGAGCATATCTGAGTTTGAGGGTGCAGCCTTCCGCTGAGCACTTATTAATTTGTCTCTTGCTCGCTAATAGTGATTAGAGGTCTGATTCATTTCCACGAAAAGGTTAGATCGTTTTAACGAACCAGTTCAAAAATGATTCAGAAGTTATTTTACGGTGGAACTGGCTTATATTGTCCACATGAGCGCTGCACAGCAGCATAGATCATGACGTGATGGAGGGTCTTGATCCCATTTCCATCTTAAATAAAATGCTATTTTTAACCTTTCTATCAGCCTGTGATAATTCTGAAAGAAAGCACCGAGAGCACAGATAAGTTGCCGAGAGCGCGCCTGACTGGCAGATAAACCATGAACTCTTATATCAGTGTTGTTGTTAATGTTCTGGTTATTTTGTTTCAGTGTACAGTTTGTTAATTTTGTGTAACGCATACAGTTGAAGTAAACATCATTCAGCTAAACTGTACACGTCTTGTTTCATTCATGCAATAAACGTATGTACACTGTGGGCTATGACTAAATTCATGGGCAATGAATAATAATTTAATAATTTAATAAAAAAATAATAATTTAAATACAGAAATGTATCATAATTTATAAAAACAAAGCTTCACATTATAAAAAGGTTATTTTCTAAGCCTTTTATATCCTACAGCAATGGCGAAATTAGGTTCCTCCGATCTAAAAAAAAAAAAAAAAAAAACAAGAATTGAAAAAGCATCGAAAACAACAGTGAGGAATCAATTCTTTCAGAACCAGGAATCGGAATCGGACTCGATTCCAAAATTTTCGGAATCGAACAGCCCTAGCTAGTGCCACCCAATGGGCAGCGCGGCGCTGACAAACACCAAAAATGGGACTAGACAGCGCGGTGTCATATTGGTTTGCGCTGGTGAGATTAGTTAGCAAACACGTCTTTCCTGCGCTGTCGAGTCGGTGGCACGGCTCGGTCCATTGGTCTGCGCAGATGACATGTCAGCGCGGCGCGAGCACGTTAATACTGTTTCGTCCCACATTGGCTACATTGGCTACCCATATTCTATAGCTGGCAAGAGCTGAGTCTCAACATAGGGGTGGTTTGCCTACAAATCAATCTGTGGCAGTCATGGGTTGCAGTGCCCATTTTTGTTCACTAGGGTGCGCCACACATTACAGTTTTTCACATTTGCTAAAACACTAAACCCCATTCTCTAAGCCAAATTCTCAATAGCCTAAACCAATTTGTCAAATAAATAAACTCTTAATAAATAAACTCTTTCTGCAAAACCTTAAACAAGTTTAGGCACTGTTTGCAGATATCATGCACTCTTTTTACATTCTCACTTACTGTAACGTGGGGTTTGGGTTTTGTTCACGCTCATGTTTTCATGTCTTTTATTTTGAAGTTTTGCCATGTTCCTTGTTTGTGTCTTGCTTCCCTTGCCCTCTTGTATTCCTGCCATTGGTTCCTCTGTTCAATGTGTCATGTTCTTATTGGTTTGTTCATGTCATGTGACTCCTATTGTTTGGTATAAGTAGCCCTCACGTTACCATTGTTCCTTGTTGTGTGTTGAAGTGTAATCCTGCTGTTCGTGAGTTCTGTTCTTGTTTATGCCTGTTTTCATGCCATGCCAAGTCTGTTCAAGTCAAGTCGAGTCAAGTCTTTGTTGGATTATTGTTTGTCTGGATTTCACGTTTTCTATAATAAACTGCACTTGGGTTCATCTCACTACTCGCCTCTCAGTTGGACTTTCATTACACTTACTAAGACACAATTTGCTCTGTGATGAACTTGTGATGCAAAACCCTAAACACAAGAAAGCAAAAGTTAAGCACAACTGCAACACGGCGGTCATCGCTTACACACAATACAGTTTTTCCCAATTGTTTACACACATTTTCTGAAAGCATGCCTCATATTGTCAGAACTCTACACACAAATCAAAAAACACGCACACATTGGGCAAAACCCTCCTGCAAATTCTCCTGCAAAATGAAACTTTACGTTCAAAACAATGTAATTTCTTCTCAAAATGGTATTTTGTTTTCAAATGACACACACAAACCATCACATGAATAGACATTTATAAGAACCAGTTGATCACTGATGTGCTTAATGTAAAACACTATGACCACTTCTTCTCCATTCATCATAATGACTTACTGGAAGCCTTTTTTTGTTTAGTGTTACACTTACTACAGACAGTACATAGACCTACATAAGTGCATTGTAAAATATTTCAGAATATTGTTTTTATACAAAACACACGGTACCAAATATATTTTACTATATTTTTCCCACAAAAACAATGTACACAGTGTTCATCCCAACCAACACAAAGTTGCACATAACGTGGTCTACATATACCATCAACAGAAGTATTTACTGAATACAGTTACAGTAAAAAAAAAACAGCTATGCTGCATCCTCTCTTCTGTTTCGGTCTGGCCACAGCACCTCATCCACATCACAAGCAATGTTTGCCCTGGCCAAGCAGCGGGGGAAATGTCGCCTAGCATGGCGAATCCAGCCATGAAAAGCATCAACTGTTATATCTCCACATGCATCTTCCATAGTTTGGAGAAGGGGTATACGTGTGTGTGGATTTCGGTCATACACTTTCCATCTCCAGGCAGAAAAAAATTCCTCAATAGGATTGAGGAATGGAGGATATGGAGGGAGATAAACAACTAAAAAACATGGGTGGGCAATTTAAAAATACAATTACTGTGTCTTTGTTTCCTTTTTTTTGCATCCTAAGAGAGAGGAGCTAGGATGCAAGAAAAGGAAACAAGAACGCACAAATATTAAGGAACGAGCAGCACCCAGACAGATAAAGAAGTATAGGTTTTTCTCACGCAAGGCTATCATATTTTTTCAGAAGGCCTGGAATATAGCATATGAGTCATATGGACTAATTGTATCACGATTGTCATTCCTTTTAAAGCTTGGAAATTATTAATTGAATGCCATTACATGGAAAGAACAAACTGTTCAACAGAAAGTAGCACATGTTTGAAACAATATTTGAGTGAAGATGACAGAATTATCATCTTTATAGATGTTTATCTATATTAAATTTACCTTGAAGTTTGTTTGACAAAATTGTTTTATAAATTTACTTACCACTAATGCACTTGAATTGCCAACAGAACAGGACAGGTCCTATATGGTAGGCTGCAAAAATAAAAAAATAAAAAAGATTTTAGAAACAAAAATGTGAGATATACCATATATTGATTATATATTTATTAACAGCCCTTGACTTTATTTCTGTTCATTTCTGTTAAATTGGCCATGAAAAAAAAAAAAAAAAGATCCTAAGCTAATACAAATGCTGTATAACACAGCATTCAATATGAATTTAGAGTAATTAAATTAATTACTCTTTTAAGTTGGGGTCTATTTAGTAAATAAAGCAATATGTCCTGTGAAGCTGTTGTTTACTTTAAGAGTTAAACCACAACATCACGGGGCTTGCTTTAATAAAACGGGTATTCCATAAAAATATGTATTTTAATATTAATTGTATTAATAAAACAAACACATAGTAACTCTCTCCAACACAACAGTGTAGTTCTGATAGCAAAAAGGTTGCTAAGCAACACAGACGCAGTAGCACGGTAATAATCATGGTAATAATGACCAATGACTGACTGGAAAAAAATTAAAATAAAATAAATAAAATACAGTCCAATACACGAACAAATAATTCTTAAGAGCTGGTTCTCTTAATGAATTGTTCAAACTCGGTAATTGCCTGATCTGCAAGATATTACTTTTAGTTATGTCGGTTACGAAATACAGTTTCGCGTGCAGAGGAAACTGTCTGTGTCATTACTGACTATCATGCATTTAGCCTTTAAAAATCATATCGAACAGAAGTAATGAAACAATCACAACGACAACAATCACATTTATCAACGCTGAAACGCCTAAATGTATAAATACGGATAAATACACTTTAGTAATGCCACTCACCTGCAAAATAATTGGCGACGAACTGATGTCCGGTTTGATGTCTGATTCCTGGATGATCCTTGGAAAGGTCCAATATCTTTGTTATTAAACTCCAGTATGTCTCTACATGATTGTGTGTGTCCTCATGTAAGTCAAAATGCCAATTTCTACCGTATTTTTTGTTTGTTTGTTTGTTTTCTTTTGTTTTTTAATCGAATAAAAGAAACGCGCCGACCAGCTTACGTTTGCAAGTTCGTCCCACGAAAGTTTGAAAGCCAAAAGCGGGCCAAAGTCTTGAGCGATCCACCAATCATCGCCATGGAAACTGGAACTGCCGCAAGTATTTTGTAATGACTTGTTACAAGGAGTGAGAGGCGAGAGGCGAGTGGATCCATACGCGAGCTTTTATTGATATTACGAGACAAAGACATGGTCGTACAGGCAGGGTCGAGACGCGAGCAGACAGGAATATCACAGGCAGTCGGAGAGAATAATCCAATAAACGAGAGCGATGGTCCAAAAGGCAGGCGAGAGCGATGGTCCAAAAGACATCTGGTGGTGAGCGGACAACGGGACACCGACCAGATTCGTGACATAGCCCCCCCCCAAGGAGCGGCTTCCAGACGCTCGAAGGGAACAACAGTCCAGGGGAGCGGTGGGGTGGGAGCGAGACAGGGCGAGGGCTGGAGGGCCAGGTCCATGTGGAGGGCCCGGTGATCGAGGCAGGACCGACAGAGCAGGTACCCTCCAGGGCGGGGCCGGAGGCGGAGCAGGAGGCGCAGGAGCCCTCCAGGGCGGAGCAGGAGGCGCAGGAGCCCTCCAGGGCGGAGGCGGAGCAGGAGCCCTCCAGGGCGGAGCTGGAGGCGGAGCAGGAGGCGCAGGAGCCTTCCATGGCGGAGCAGGGACCTGCGTCATGGGCTGGGACCTGGGGAGAGCAGGAATAGAGGAGACAAACAGAAGAGCAGGAGGGGCAGGAGCCCTCCAGGGCTGAGCAGGAGGTACCGGGACCTTCCAGGACGGAACCGAAGGCAGAGCAGGAGGCGCCGAGGCCCTCCAGGGCAGAACAGGAGGCGCCAGGGCCCTCCAGGGCTGAGCAGGAACCCGCGTCATGGCCTGGGACCTAGGAACAGCAGAGACAGAGGAGGCAGACAGAATAAGGGGAGAAGCAGAGAGGTTGTAGAGGGAGGCTGACACCTCAGGAGGCATTGGCACGGCTTCTCCAAGTGAGGGGAGCTCTGGAGCAGACTTGAGATCAGACAGGAGATCCGGGGCAGATGTGGCCTCAGGAGCTGATTTGTGAACAGACATGGCCTCAGGAGCTGAGTGTGCCGCCCACACACACCAAATGGTCACCGCCATTATAGGAAGAGCAGCGGCAGGTGACAGGACATCATTGTAGAAGGGTTCAGACGATGTTGATGGTACTGGGATGTTTGAAGATCGCCCTGACACTAGTGGTGGGTCCACCACGCTGGCCATCATGACTGGCCATGCCCTTGGGGTGTTGGATGAGCTGTGACTTGACTCTGGGCCGTTGGACGGGGCATGACTCCACCTTGAGCCCTCGGACGAGGCATGGCGAGGCTCTGGGCGGTCAGACGAGGCATGCCTAGGCTCTAGGCGGTTAGACGGGACGTGACTTGGCTCTGGGCGGTCAGATGAGACGTGACTTGGCTCTGGACCATCGGGGAGGACGTGACTTGGACCGTCAGGCGGGGCGTGACCTGACTCTGGGCCGTTAGGCTGGGCGTGGTGAGGTTCTGGACAGATAGACGAAACGTGACAGGGCTCTATAAGGGCTGCTGTGACTTGATCTGACACGTGAAGTCCTGTGATGATTTGACTTGGCCTATGAGGATCAACGGTGAGTTGACCTGGTTCGTGGTGACTGACTGAGGCCTGACTTGGCTTGTGAACATCAACTGTGACTTGACTTGGCTTGCGAAGATTAACAATGACTTTACTTGGCACAGGAACAACAGCCTTGACGTTGCTGGACTTGGAAGCTTGACTGGACATGGAAGCTTGATTAGACTTGGAGGCTTCAGCTGTAGCCTGACCTGATTCTGGAGCAGCGGCTGAAGCTTGACTTGGCTCTGGAATAACAGCAGCAGCTTGACTTGGCTCATGAGGATCTGCGGTAACCTGGCTTGGCTCATGGAGATCCGCTGTAACGGGACTTGACTCATGAACAACAGCCGTAACGTGACTTAACTCGTGGGGAGCGGCAGTGACTTGGCTTGGCTCGTGGGGCACAGCTATGTCCTGGCGTGACTCATGGAGAACGATAGCTGTGTCTTGGCTTGGCTCATGGAGAACAACAGCTGTATCTTGACTTGGTTTATGGGGAACAGCTGTGTCTTGGCCGGACTCATGGAGCACAGCAGCTTTGGCTTGACCTGACTCAGTTGCTTGACCGGACTTAGAAGCTTGACCTGACCCTGGAGCTTGACCTGACTCTGAAGCTTGACCGGACTCTGAAGCTTGACCTGACCCTGGAACTTGACTTGACCCTGGAACTCGACTGGACTTGGAAGCCTGACTGGACTTGGATGCTACAGCTGTAACATGGTTTGACTCTGGAGCGGCAGCTATAGCTTGACTTGACACAGGAGACGCAGCTACAACTTGGCCTGACTCTGAAGATGCACCCGCAGCTTGACCTGGCTCTGCGGTTTGACTTGGCTCTGCAGCTTGACTTGGCCCTGGAACAACAGCTGCAACTTGACTCGAATCAGGGGTAGCTGCCGTGACGTGAGGGAGAGCCACTTTAGCTGCCCATACCGCCATTAGGGGTGAGTCCAGCACGTGGGCCATCATGAGGCGTGGCTTGGAGACAGCGACCATCTTGTGGAGTGGCTCTGGGATGGTGGCCATCTTGTGAACTGGCTTGGAGGTGGCGGCCATTTTGTGGACTGGCTCAGGGATGGCAGCCATCTTGTGGACTGGCTCTGGGAAGGCGGCCATCTTGTGGACTGGCCTTGGGATGGGAGCCCTCTTGTGGGCTGGTTGAGGGAAGGCGGCCATGACAGGCGCAGGCTCTGATCGGGCAGGCACGGCGTGAGCAGGCCCTGGAGCGGCAGGCATGGCGTGAGCAGGCTGTGGCTTGGCTGGCGTGGCGTTAGCGTGCGCTGGCTTGACAGACGTGGCGTTAGTGGGCGCTGGCTTGACTGACGTGGCGTTAGCGGGCGCTGGCTTGACTGACGCAGGAAACATAGCTCCTGCTTGACTTGACACAGGAAACACAGTTGCAACTTGACTTGACTTGGAAACTTGACTTGACTCAGGAAACACAGTTGCAACTTGACTTGACTCAAGAAATACAGCTGCAACTTGGGTAGACTTGGAAACTTGACTTGACTCAGAAACACAGCAGCAACTTGGGTAGACTTGGGAACTTGACTTGACTCAGGAAATGTAACTGTACCTTTGAATGGCTCTTGTATGGCAACTGTGACGTGACGGAGCTCTGTGATCGGCGGCATTTTGTGGACGGGCTCCGCCGTCGCCGCCATCTTGTGAGCGCGCACCGGCGCCGCCGCCATCTTGCGAACAGGCACCGCAGTAGCCGCCATTTTGTGCACGGGCTCTGTTGTCGCTGCCTGAGTATGATCGCGCTCCGGTGCGGCCGCCATTTTGTGAACGGGCACCGCTGACGCCGCCATTCGAGCAGCGCTATCCGCGGCCGTCGTCATAGCTTGAGCGCGCTCCAACACGGCCGCCATTTCACGGGCGATCCAGGCGGCAAACGTGTTTGTGGGATCGTGCTCCGGTATGACCGCCGATCTGCGGGTGGGACGTGTGATCGCCTCTACCGCATTGTCGCGTTCCCTCTCTGCGACCCCCACGGTGCACGGCGAACCCATGCACGACAACGCAAAGTTCATGAAAGCTGCTAGAGAGGAGCGCGGACCCTCGCGTCTCAGTCTCGCCCTCAAGTGCTCGTTTGCGCCGTCACAAAAAACCTCAATTTTAATACAGTCCGGTAGGGTGGAGTAATTGGCTATGGCCAGAAACTCACGGGTATATTGCTCGAGTGTGTTTGGTCCTTGCTTGATCCTGCATAGAGTTCTGTCTGTGTCCATATCTGTTGAATGTCCGGGAGTGAAGCTGCTGGATCCTTGTGTGACGGATTGTTCTGTTACAAGGAGTGAGAGGCGAGAGGCGAGCGGATCCATACGCGAGCTTTTATTGATATTACGAGACAAAGACATGGTCGTACAGGCAGGGTCGAGACGGGAGCAGACAGGAATATCACAGGCAGTCGGAGAGAATAATCCAATAAACGAGAACGATGGTCCAAAAGGCAGGCGGCTAGACAGTCAGAACGAGAAAACCAGGCGGGAAAGACAAAACACTGGGGACTAGGAACTCGGAACAAGAAACTAGGAAACGCTAACAATAGGAATACAACAATACAACAATCCGTGAAGTGCACTGGGGAGGACCGGGGCTTTTATAGAACGCCTGATTGGTCACGGGGGCTGACGCAATCAGTGCGGTGGAGGATGGGAGATGCAGTCCGGAGTGTGGTGCAACAGTCAGAGTGTGTAGGTGAGGTGAGAGTGACATCTGGTGGTGTGCGGACAACGGGACACCGACCAGATTCGTGACAGACTATAACAATAACAATGATAATGGAGAAAAATAATACTAATATAACAATAATACTAATAATTAAAGCTGCAAGCAGCGATGAACGGGCCCTCGCACCCGGGCTCACCGCCGAACGGTGGCGAATGGTGGGCACTATGCTTTTCACACAGTAAATTTAGGAGGAATCTGTCAAAGTCATTAAGATGTGCCAAACTTCCTGCTGCCAGCTGGTGGCGCTATGCCTATAACTGAATATTGGAACGTAGATCTGTTCAGGCGTACACTTTTATCAAAGATACGAACTTTGGTGCAGATTGAACATAGTATGCTTGAGCTAGTGTAAGACATGACATATGCTGCTGCCAACAGGTGGCGCTATGATTATATCTGAATATTGGTCTTTAGATGTCTTCAGACCAGTACTCTTACCAAACATGTGAAGTTTGTGGCAGATCAGACATTGCATGTTTAAGTTAGTGTAAAACAAGCCATTTCCTGTTGCCAGCAGGTGGCGCTATGATTATAATAGAATATTGGCCTTCAGATGTGTTCAGGTCAGGACTCTTATCAAACATGTGAAGTTTGGGGCAGATCAGACATTGTATGGCTGAGTTATAACAACTTCTATTACCATGGCGAAACATCAAACTTTGTCAGGCTGCCACGGACACGCCCTTCAACGAAAACTCAAGATCTTCACAATTTAACATCGCAAAGGTCTTTACATTAGACTGACCAAATATAATGTTGATTTCATGAAATCTGTAGGAGGAGTTTCTCACAGCGTAAAACATGTCACTTCCTGTTACCAGCAGGTGGCGCTATGACTATGACTGAATATGATCATGGGTATGTGTTCAGGACCGGACTCTTATCAAACATGTGAAGTTTGGGGCAGATCAGACATTGTATGGCTGAGTTATAACAACTTCCTTTTTCATGGCGAATCATCGAAATTTGACAGGCCGCCACGGACACGCCCTCCAACGAAAACTCTAGATCTTCGCAATTTAACGTCACAAAGGGCTTTAGATTAGACTGACCAAATTTGGTGTTGATCCGAATAAATCTCTAGGAGGAGTTCGTTCAAGTACGACGCCTGGAAATGGCAAAAATGAGACAAAATTTGCTGGAAAAATTAAAAATATCCGACTTCCTGTTGGGTTTCGGATTTTGCCTCAAGAGACTTTTTTGTAGGTAGTGGTGTGTTACATGTGTGTACCGAGTTTCGTAAATGTACTTGAAACGTAGCTCGAGGCGCACTCCGCTGAATGTGTATAGGTGGCGCTATCGAGCCATTTTGCCACACCCACTTCTGAGACCCATATCAGACGTAAATTTTCGCCAGTTCTGATGCGTGTGCAAAGTTTCGTGAGTTTTCGGGCATGTTTAGGCCCTCAAAAATGCGATTCATTTTGGAGAAGAATAATAATAATAATAATAATTAAAGCTGCAAGCAGCGATGAACGGGCCCTCGCACCCGGGCTCACCGCCGACCAGAGGCGAATGGTGGGCACTATGCTTTTCACATAGTAAATTTAGGAGGAATCTGTCAAAGTCATTAAGATGTGCCAAACTTCCTGCTGCCAGCTGGTGGCGCTATGCCTATAACTGAATATTGGAACGTAGATCTGTTCAGGCGTACACTTCTATCAAAGATACGAACTTTGGTGCAGATTGAACATAGTATGCTTGAGCTAGTGTAAGACATGACATATGCTGCTGCCAACAGGTGGCGCTATGATTATATCTGAATATTGGTCTTTAGATGTCTTCAGACCAGTACTCTTACCAAACATGTGAAGTTTGTGGCAGATCAGACATTGCATGTTTAAGTTAGTGTAAAACAAGCCATTTCCTGTTGCCAGCAGGTGGCGCTATGATTATAATAGAATATTGGCCTTCAGATGTGTTCAGGTCAGGACTCTTATCAAACATGTGAAGTTTGGGGCAGATCAGACATTGTATGGCTGAGTTATAACAACTTCTATTACCATGGCGAAACATCAAACTTTGTCAGGCTGCCACGGACACGCCCTTCAACGAAAACTCAAGATCTTCACAATTTAACATCGCAAAGGTCTTTACATTAGACTGACCAAATATAATGTTGATTTCATGAAATCTGTAGGAGGAGTTTCTCACAGCGTAAAACATGTCACTTCCTGTTACCAGCAGGTGGCGCTATGACTATGACTGAATATAATCATGGGTATGTGTTCAGGACCAGACTCTTATCAAACATGTGAAGTTTGGGGCAGATCAGACATTGTATGGCTGAGTCATAACAACTTCCTTTTTCATGGCGAATCATCGAAATTTGACAGGCCGCCACGGACACGCCCTCCAACGAAAACTCTAGATCTTCGCAATTTAACGTCACAAAGGGCTTTAGATTAGACTGACCAAATTTGGTGTTGATCCGAATAAATCTCTAGGAGGAGTTCGTTCAAGTACGACGCCTGGAAATGGCAAAAATGAGACAAAATTTGCTGGAAAAATTAAAAATATCCGACTTCCTGTTGGGTTTCGGATTTTGCCTCAAGAGACTTTTTTGTAGGTATTGGTGTGTTACATGTGTGTACCGAGTTTCGTAAATGTACTTGAAACGTAGCTCGAGGCGCACTCCGCTGAATGTGTATAGGTGGCGCTATCGAGCCATTTTGCCACACCCACTTCTGAGACCCATATCAGACGTAAATTTTCGCCAGTTCTGATGCGTGTGCAAAGTTTGGTGAGTTTTCGGGCATGTTTAGGCCCTCAAAAATGCGATTCATTTTGGAGAAGAATAATAATAATAATAATAATAATAATAATAATTAAAGCTGCAAGCAACGATGAAAGGGCCCTCGCACCCGGGCTCACCGCCGATCGGTGGCGAATGGTGGGCACTATGCTTTTCAAATAGTAAATTTAGGAGTAATATGTCAAAGTCATTTATATGTGCCAAACTTCCTGCTGCCAGCTGGTGGCGCTATATCTATAACTGAATATTGGCATGTAGATGAGTTCAGGCCAGCACTTTTGTCAAACATATGAAGTTTGGTGCAGATTGAACATAGCATGCTTGAGTTAGTGTAAGACATTACATGTACTGCTGCCAACAGGTGGCGCTATGATTATAACTGAATATTGGCCTTTAGATGTCTTCAGGTCAGGACTCTTACCAAACATGTGAAGTTTGGTGCAAATTGGACATTGCATGTTTAAGTTAGTGTAAAATGAGACATTTCCTGTTGTCAGCAGGTGGCGCTATGATTATAATACAATATTGGCCTGTAGATGTGTTCAGGCCAGGACTGTTATCAAACATGTGAAGTTTGGGGCTGATCGGACATTGTATGGCTGAGTTATAATAGCTTCTATTCCCATGGTGAAACATCGAACTTTGTCAGGCCGCCACGGACACGCCCTTCAACGAAAACTCTAGATCTTCACAATTTATCATGGCAAAGGCCTTTAGATTAGACTGACCAAATATAATGTTGATTTCATGAAATCACTAGGAGGAGATTCTCACAGCGTAAAACATGTCACTTCCTGTTGCCAGCAGGTGGCGCTATGACTATAACTGAATATGATCATACGTATGTGTTCAGAACCAGACTCTTATCAAACGTGAAGTTTGGGGCAGATCAGACTTTGTATGGCTGAGTTATAACAACTTCCTTTTTCATGGCGAATCATCGAAATTTGACAGGCCGCCACGGTCACGCCCTCCAGTGAAAACTCTAGATCTTCGCAATTTAACGTCACAAAGGGCTTTAGATTAGACTGACCAAATTTGGTGTTGATCCGAATAAATCTCTAGGAGGAGTTCGTTTTAATATGACGCCTGGAAATGGCAAAAATGAGACAAAATTTGCTGAAAAAATTAAAAATAACCGACTTCCTGTTGGGTTTCGGATTTTGCTCCAAGAGACTTTTTTATAGATAGTGGTGTGTTACATGTGTGTACTGATTTTCATACATGTACGTGAAACGTAGCTCGAAGCGCACTCCGCTGAAAGTGTATAGGTGGCGCTATCGAGCCATTTTGTCACACCCACTTCTGAAACCCATATCAGATGTAAATTTTCGGCAGTTCTGATGTGTGTGCAAAGTTTGATGACTTTTCGGGCATGTTTAGGCCCTCAAAAATGCGATTCATTTTGGAGAATAATAATAATAATAATAATAATAATAATAATAATAATAATAATAATAATAATAATAATAATAATAATAAACAGAGCAATTTCAATAGGGTCCTCACACCATCGGTGCTCGGGCCCTAATAATAATAATAATAATAATAATAATAAACGGAGCAATTCCAATAGGGTCCTCACACCATCGGTGCTCGGGCCCTAATAATAATAATAATAATAATAAACGGAGCAATTCCAATAGGGTCCTCACACCATCGGTGCTCGGGCCCTAATAATATGTTGTAACTGTAGGTAATTATAAAGTTTTAATAAATGCATGAGCCTCCCAAAAGGAGGGGTATAAACAATAAATTATTACTGAGCTTATAATAACTACGGTGACAATAAAATTATTTTTATTTATTTATTTACTTATTTCTTTCTTTCTTTACAAAATCATGCTTATTTCTTTCTTCCAGGATAAAAAAGTGTCTGCACACATAGTACAACCATATTTAATTTGGTGTTTTATGGTTTTACTGGAAAACAGCTAAGCTATAGATGTGCTTTATTTCATCATTATTATGGTTTCACTGTCAGTATTGTAGGTACTGTGATTTTACTACAAAAACCATGGTTATTGTAGTAAAACCATAGTTAATTTTGTGGTTACTGTGGTTTTACTACAAAAAAAACATATTTAAACTATGGTTCTTATAGTAAAACCATGGTTAATTTTGTAGTTACCATGGTTTTACTGCAAATTCTATAGTAAAACCATAGTTAATTTTGTGGTTACTGTGGTTTTACTACAAAAACCATAGTTAAACCATGGTTCTTGTATTACAGTTTTTCTCGATTGCTAAAACACTATTACCAGTCTTTTAAACTAAAATTTCAAAACCATAATGCCATCTTTCAAAAAGCACACCCATTGCCCTGAGCTATAAACACTATTCCCCTGCTTTAACACATGAGTCAGATTTGGTGAACTGTTACTGCAAAACTCTACACACAAATCCCTACATTTCTCAGTGCTTACACCATGTGGCCATTTAGAAAGTACTAGCATTCAATATTGTTCACTCAAATCTGCAAAGTTTGAGCTCAATTAGCACACAATTACCCAAGTGGAAACACTAGGAGTCAAAATTTATCACACACCAATCAGAAACTTTGATGGAGATAAAAGGGCTAAAGTCAGCTTACAGTTTGGTGCATTTCTCAGATCAGAAGTGTTCAACCTCCACATCATCTAGCCACTTGTGCACATCATAAAATGTTTCTAACTTTTTTGAACAAGTTGCGTTTGCTTTGGTATGTTCATGCAACTGATTAGGCAACTGATTTGTCTGCGGTTTCCTACATTATCAGTTCCTATTGTAGTTCCTTCATGTTGCTCAAAATGTATTATATAGTTCTCTGTGCTATAGTCTTACCCCTCAAAACATCAAGTCATTAGCTCATCGTATATGTCTTTATAGTAAATGCTAAATTTTTGATCTAGCTGTCATAAACTGTCAAACATATTCTACACATATCTATTAGACTTTTTGTAAATTTGCCATGAATTGTTCAAGTGAATATTGACTTAGACTACAGATCAACCAATGATAAAGCAGTTCTCTGAAATAGCTCAAAGGTACATCTCAACATCTCATGAACCTTCAACTGGAAAGCATATATAGACAGAGGACAACACAAGAGTTACAAATTCTGACAGTGGACTTTCTAATTTATATTAATTTATATCGCCTTTGCCGATATTTCTTTTTCTTTTCCTTTTCCATTTCACAATGACTTTGTAATGTATTTTCATTTTATTTTATTTTTTTATCTTGATATTTTTTTTGTCAGACTACTAGTAAAAGTGTAACTGTGAATCCTATCCGGTCTTTTTCAATCAATATCCCGCATACAGTAATGTGTAATTTCGAAGAGGAAGAGGAGGAGATGAAAGAGGAAGAGGAGGAGAAGAAGGAGGAGGACGACGACGACAACAACATGGAAGAGAAATAGGAAGGGCAAGGGCAAGAAAACAAGCAGTCTCATATATTTTAGTTTAGTGCCAGTTTCAAGAAATGTGTTTAAGCAATTGAGAAAAACTGTAAAACCATGGTTAATTTTGTAGTTAACATGGTTTTACGCCAAATCCTATAGTAAAACCATGGTTTATTGTGTGGTTACTACAAAAACCATAATTAAACGAAGGTTAATTTTGTGGTTACTATGCTTTTACCTCAAAAACCATGGTTCTTGTAGTAAAACCATGGTTAATTTTCATAAGGGATGTCAGGGATGGGCAACTTCTGTCCTGGAGGGCCACTGTCCTGCATAGTTTAGCTCCAACATTAGTTAAACACACCTGAACAAGCTAATTAATGTTTTCCAGATCACTAGAAAGCTACAAGCAGGTGTATTTAATTAGTGTTGGAGCTAGGATCCGATCCAGGACCGATGTTGCCCATCCCTGATACAGTATATATATATATATATGAAGAGTTCAGATGCAAAACCAGCTAAATCCATTTGACGTCTTTCTTTAAAAAATGCATTTTTATCAGGCTCAGATGTATAGTTTTCTATGTAAGTACCGGTACATCTGATTGAGCTGAGGCTGGTATTTTAGCGAGTTTGAAGAAAAAGTATTTGATGGACGTATAATATGTATCGAGAGCATTCACTCAGTATCATTTATATATATGTATGTATGTATGTATGTATGTACGTGTATGTATGTGTGTGTGTGTGTGTGTGTGTGTGTCTCAAAAAAAAGTGATGGCGTACTGTAGGACACATTAGAAAGTATATTGATTTCTTATGTTTTTTACACGTTGTAGGGACATGTCATGCCGCTTTTAATATACACTATTCAAAAAGCACTGTATTCTATGTTTCTTCATCATAGTCAAATCCTTTGCAGTGTGTACTAGAGACGAGCTTGGCTGCTTCTCAAAACCTAGTGAGCTTCCTACCTAGAAAAGTATTTTGAAACCTCATCAACGCGCGATCCGATTGGTTTGCGAACAGGCAGCTCACTAGGTTTTCAGTCACAGCCGCGTGTACATATACCCTCCCCGCCTCTCTCCAGCTGATGCCCGCGCCCTGTCAATCTATATCCTAGCAGAGAGAGAGAGGACGGGGGGAAACCGAAACAGAGCGGGTCCGCGGGGGGAAGAGGCGCATGAAAACATCCATGGGTGGCTGTGTGGGCAGTCATCATGATTCTTCAGGCAGTTTAAACGAAAACTCGGACGGAACCGGAGGTAGGAAACGAAGCATTTCCTGGAAATGCGTGTCAAACTGTGCTATTTTGGGTCTGCGCGGCTTTCCTGTCTCCTTCTGGGCTTGTTAAAGCTTTGAAACATCGTGGTGGGGTTTGCGTCGCTTTGTAAGGTTCGATCACTCCTATCAGACCCGCGCCTGTCTATACGAATAGTTAAGACTGTGATTTTGTGACTATGCAAATGTTTTCATAATTCCCCCCGCCGCCCTTTGTCTTTAAGCAGCGAGTCATTTTGCATACAACATCTTCCTACTAGCTGGTTAGCTTTAGCTGTGTATTATGTATAGAGAGAGTGTGTTAGCTGCATGGCTAGTCTGGCTCTCTTTTTCTTTTTAATAAAATCTGGATCATGATTTTTACCCTGGAATGTAAAAACACTCAGAGCTATTCCCCTTTTTAATATTTATAATTTATTTCACACCATTAGGCTTTACACATCACTTCACATTGTTTCAGCTGTATCGGCACTGTTTATTCAAGCAGTCTTGCACTCCTGAGTGCTGTTGTACTGAATATTAGCATGGCTGTGATTTGGCCTTAAAAAGCACAAGGCTGTGCTAATATTTAGACCAAAAGCATGACTGGAAGTGTGATATTGCTTTAGGAACTAATAAGGTACCTACACCTTTAGAAACTAAACAGCATTTGAGGGTGGTTTGTTAGATGGTGGAAAACATGAATTGGAGTAACAAAGAAGCTATCTTATTCTTTATATTCCACTGAAAAATCCATTTGAGAAAAAGTTGATAGTACAGGATGCTGTTAAGTAAACACTAAACAGGTTGCGTACTGCCTTAGTCTAATCAAAGACGCTGACATCATAAATATGTCGTTAAGAATGTTAACTGGGGTTATATACGGTGTCAACTTATGAATACCCAGAATTAACAGTTAACCCAGGGTAATTATGAGCAGTGTGAAACTTGAAGCAACGTAACCCAGAGCTGTTTCTCAATTCCAAGTACGCAAAGTTCGGACTTGTGTCTTTGGTAGTTCGGACTTCACAAGTTTGACTCGGGAGTACGAGCTACCGAGGACGGGAGGACGCAAGTCCTAGTTCTAATCCTTTTCTACTCCGGTTCTCTTCACTATACGTATTTACAATAAGACGAAATGTATATCAACCACCAACACTGCCTCTTTTCGTTTTCATTTAAACATATTAATAGCGAGAAGGGTCTGGCTGCAGACATGCACCTGCACTCTCAGACAACTGCACTCTCAGACAACTGCACTTCCGGAAGTGATGTCACTTGCAGTCTATTTTATTTTTACTTTGTTCTATCTATTTATTTATTTATTTATTTATTTATTTATTTATTTATTTATTTTTATTAAATATCTCAATGTTTTACAACAGTAGCCAGGTGGTGAAGACAAGAAAAAAGAAACTAAATTACAATGTCACTCGCAATCGCCACTTGCACTCTCTGCTACCTGCGACGTCACTTGCAATCCACACAAATGGTGCGTGTTGCCAATGGAGACAAGACGCTGTGGTTGTCTTAAGGCATTAGGTGATATTAAAAGGACCAACTTTGTATAGGCAAGCAGATGTGCTGAGAACGCAATGCATTAAATAGACGTTTTCCTCCCGTAGAAAACAAATATAAACAAAAGACGATATAAAAGAGCTGTAGAGATTATTCTTTATGGGAAAACGTGAATGTACGCGGCGTTGCGTTTATTCTGGGCTCACCTGCTTGTGTGTAGTTGTTTTAATAATGAATAGGAGCATATTGAGTTTAGTTTTTATCATCTTAAAGGGGTCATCGTATGCAAATTTCACTTTTTCATGTTTGAACATTAATGTGTGTTGGCAGTGTATGTACAAATCTACCCTATAATGATAAAAATCCATGCAGTGGTTTTTAATTAATCTGTAAAAATAATATCCCCTTTTTCAAATCAAACTGTTCTCAGATGCCTGTTGGCGTGCCGTCACACCGACAGAGGCCGCTCTGACGATAGTTGATTGACATGAGCCTCTTACCACAGACCAGCTGTCACAGTCCAGTAACTTTCCGTGTTTCGATGCCGGAGCAGGGATGTAAGTTAGACAAGAATATCTCCGATTGAGCAATTGAGGTGTTGTGTTGCTGGATGTAATAATGAGCATGGTGGTCGTCACTTACTCCCGACATCTGAGCCGCTGAAGATGCAGTGGATTACGTTTGTTTGTGAAGGGAATGCGCCTCCCGATCTACATATATCTGTCTATGTTCATGCGAATTATTCGTGATCCAGCTTCACTTACAGCAGAAGTGTGTATAAGCGTTTTTTTAATGAATCTTTGCGATCGCCTTTCCTTATAACGTGGTAGTTAGGAAGCGGCTAAAGTAAACAAGCTCATCATTCCACAGAGAGAAGAGGGGGCGGGGTGAGCAGAGCTCATTTGCATTTAAGAGAACAACCCCTTAGAATGAGATGATTTTTGCAGAGCTCATTTTGACAAGGTTAAAAGGGTGTTGTTTTACAAAACCATTGAGAATTTTTAATCAAAGTATATTAGGGACTTTTCATTAAGACCCTAAAGAATCATATCAACTTGTGGAAAATGGGCATCCGATGACCCCTTTAATCCGTTATGCCACATTATGCCACATTTTGCGAAGGAAAACATTATATAGCCTACATATACATTATATTAATAAACCGTATATTGAATTTGATCTTTTAATTGCATCTTAATACATTAAGCCATATTAAGTGTTAATGGGTTGTCTACGGGAGGAACACTTAACGAGAGACTTCATATTCTCTCGTTCATATTCTGCTTCATATTCATATTCATTCATATTTTGCTGTTCTGTGGCCACAGATTTGCGGGTCTTGTTTTTATCTCCTACAGATGACTTGCAGGACCCTGTACGTTATGCTAAATTAGTTTTAATCGTTTAACCACCACAGCTTCTTGTCTCCACTGGCAACACGCACGATTTGTGTGGATTGCAAGTGACGTCGCAGGTAGCTGAGAGTGCAAGTGGCGATTGCAAGTGACATTGTAATTTAGTTTCTTTTTTCTTGTCTTCACCACCTGGCTACTGTTGTAAAAAGTTGAGAGATTCAATTAAAAAAATAATAAATATATAAAATAAAGTAAAAAATAAAATAGACTGCAAATGACGTCACTTGCAGAAGTGCAGGTGTCTGAGAATGCAGGCATCTAATAGTGCAGGTGCATGTCTGCAGCCAGACCCTATTGTCCTTTCTGTTTCATTTAAACATTAATAGCGACAAAAATGTGGTTCATGCAACGCGTGCATGCATTACAATAAAACGAAATGATATCAAACACCACTGCCTCTTTTTGTTTTCTTCAAAATATAAACCACAACCCTCTTTTCGTACTCATTTAAAAAAAAAAAAAACATATTAGGCAATATGTGCACTGTGTATAATACATCTTTAGTCTATGTATAATAAAATGAAACATGACAAGCACAACTCTGCCTTTTTTGTTAAATGTCACTTTTAATGAACAATATTAGCCATTATAAAGGTATAAGTATAAAGTACACAAGACTTATGTAATCGGAAATAAAGACAAAAGGAAACAATTCAGTCAAATGCATGCTACAAAGTCAGCATTGAATTACAATTGATAAATAAATATTTTATGAAGCATAACTTTGTCCTCAGTAAAAACAATATAACCTGGAATAAATAATAGATTCACGAGACCAAAAATTAGCTGTTAGATTTACCCAAAACGAATTATACCTCTACAGTACAGACTCACACTATACCTTTAACCACTACAGAGACATCAGAACCAGCGGCAAACGTCAGAAGGACTAAACGTGGTGAGGCTCTCTCTGCAGGATACATTAGCACTGAGCACCCAGTGTTCGTCTGGAGCTCACATCTCCGAAATCGGTGAAACAAATTTTCAAATAGGCACTGTCTTTATAAATAAACCGCAGATCTGAGTTTTAAACAACTACATTCTCGCCTGAAATACTCTTAAAACTACATTTCATGACACAATAACAGTAATATTTTAAAAACTATGCAGATTTTCTCCTCCGCCATTAACCCTCGCTGATTGGTGCGAAATGCATTCTGGGATACATGGCTGCCTCAAGTTCGCACAAGTCTCCTCTTGATGCATCCTTGATAAAAGGGGCGGAGCAAGAACACATCCAGGGATTTAAACTGTACTTGGCTAGATGTGAACTTTGAATTAGAACAGTATGGGCCGACAACTGATGACACTTTACAAGTCCACAAGAACGCAAGTACAGACAAGAACGCATATTGAGAAATGGCTCAGGATTATGTTTACCTGGGGTTTAGAATGACCCAGGGTTAAAGGTGCAATAAGCGATTTTTCAAAAATGTTGCTGGACATTGTTGATATTTGAAATCAACCCAAACAAACAAACCTCTCTCTTCATTGTTCCACTTCCAAAACACGCTACGATCCTAGCCACCCTGCTCTGAGTCAGTCTTGAACCCTGATCACTGGTATGGGAGGTGAATGCACTAACAATGACGCTGAACACCACATTCTCTAACAGTCATCAGTGCACCTCTTGAGATCAGGGGTTTACCTGCACGAATCTCACTGGCTGGCCTCCGTTACACATGGAATGCAAGAGTGAATGTCTGTTTATCATAGCAGACATGCAACAAAATAATGCTTCACGAAAAAATAAAGCACAGATGATGAACGAATGACACAAAGAAATGAACGTACAGTATACAATAGTAAATACAAACAAGAGTTTGTTTTTAGTCATCAGTAGCACAGTAGCTCAGTGTTACTCACGTATGGAGCAGATTTTCCAGTGATTACCCTTCTGAGCTTTTCTCTTTTGTCTCATCTCTTTCTGCAGTCTTTTGTCAAATCTCCCTCTTGCTTGTTCTCTCTCCTCCACTGTCATACACCCCCTAATGCTGATCGGCTACAAGTCTGTTGTTGTGTCGGTCCGAGTAACCTCCAAACAGCATGTAATAAAAAATATTGTTTATTGCAACTTTTACTATTTCAAGTGTGAAAAGCCCTTATGGATTACGTAGAGCAACAAAGATTCCCCCTCCCCCAGAATCACTTTCAAAACATTTTTTCCAGGTTTATGAATGAGCTTGAGCATTTAAAGCAACAGACTGTAGGGTGCGTTTATCTTTCCTTTGTGTGGATGCTATGGTGTAGGGCTACATGATTAAAGAAAATAAAACTGAAATTGCATTATGACTTAGTGGGATCATTAAACTCCAGCCTAATCCCACTAAGCCATATTGCAGTTTCAGTAAATCCTATATGTGCTGCTTGTTTTAGAGTGAGTTTATTTTTGGCAAAAAAAAAAAAATAAAAATAATAAATAAATAAAAAAGTTTTAAACGGAATACTTTAAGACATTTATTTTACTTTACAGTTTACAGTTGTATTATTATAAAAAAAAAAAAAAAAAAAAAAAAAAAAAAAAAAAAAATATATATATATATATATATATATATATATATATATATATATATATATATAATATAATTTTATATATTTGTATATATATTTTTAAAATTAGTTTACAATAGTAACTAGGGCTGTAAAATAGATGAATCGCTATTAATCGCTTCCAAAACAAAAGTTTATGTTCACACAATATAGGGCTACACCATTAATCACATGCGATTTCCATGCGCAATTTGTCAGTAAAGCCTGTTCTGTAATCAACCCGAAATTGGTTTTCACAACGAGTAACTGTAACGCCACGCCAGCAGAGGGAGCCCTCACCCACTGACTGACTGTTGCTGCTCCCTCTGCTGCTTCGTTGGTAACTTCCTGTTTGGTGGCCTTAAAAGGAGGCCATTTACAAACAGGCCCTCGCGAAGTATTGTTTTGCTCATGCGGACTCTTCCAAGCGTTTTCCTGTTTTCATTGCCCTGTTTTTTGATTATCACGGTTTGGTTTCTTGTCATAGTTTTGTCTTTGTTTTTGCCACAGTTTTGCCTTGTTCATTGCCATAGTTCTGTCTGGTTTCATTTCCTTGTTTATTTGCTCCTTACAGTAACTAAACTTTTTAAATATGCTGTATTTCGGGATTGCATACAACGGCCAGTAAACAAATACAAAAAAACACAACAAAACAAAAAAAAACAACGGCAACAACAACAAACGGTTTCAGTAAGGCTCATGGCCCGTTCAACATACAAGGCAAAAAAAGTACCAGTTAGGAAATAGGTCCAATGGTCACATAAATTTGCGGAGTTTTGTAATGGTTGTAACGACAAGATCATAATTCTTCCACTGTGCAGTTTTCTTTGTAAACCGTTGTAAGTTTTTTTTTTTTTTTTTTTTTTTTTCTGCGCTTCACTTGCTAATAAGCGTATGCCGTTTGCCATGTTGTGACAGAGAGACCGCTAGATCAGGGCAGACACAAGAACAAAACAATTTTTTTTTTCTAGCATGATTTTAATGCACGACTTGGAGGCAAAGGGTAAAAATGTCGGTCATTTTCGTCAGTTATGGCTTGTTCTAGCATTCTGTATTTTTTAAATCAAACACAGAGATTAAGTGTGGTAAGATTACATTTATTTGAATTAATTATAACATTTGTTTGAATTAATTAACCAGAGAGAGGGGACTGAAAGTTGCTTGTGTGATTACCTGCGTCTGTGCGTCTCTCTCTCTACAAACAATGAAGCGGAGTTTAGTTACAGCGATTTTACCCACTCGTTGCTGAGAAAAAATAATGTAGCCAGTCAGTATCGATGCTATTTTATTAAAGGGGTCATCGGATGCCCATTTTCCACAAGTTGATATGATTCTTTAGGGTCTTAATGAAAAGTCTCTAATATACTTTGATTAAAAATTCTCAATGGTTTTGTAAAACAACACCTTTTTTACCTTGTCAAAATGAGCTCTGCAAAAATCATCTCATTCTGAGGGGTTGTTCCTTTAAATGCAAATGAGCTCTGCTCGCCACGCCCCTCTCTTCTCTCTGTGGAAAGACGGTCTTGTTTACATTAGCCGCATTTAGCGCGTTTAGCCGCTAAACTTGCTAACTACCACGTTGTAAGGAAAGGCGATCGCAAAGATTCTTTAAAAAACGCTTATACTCACTTCTGCTGTAAGTGAAGCTGGATCATGAATGATTCGCGCAAACATAGACGGATATATGTAGATCGGGAGGTGCATTCCATTCACAAACAAACGTAATCCACTGCATCTTCAGCGGCTCAGATGTCGGGAGTAAATGACGACCACTATGTTCATTATTGCATCCAGCAACACAACACCTCAATCGCTTAATCGGAGATATTCTTGTCTAACTTACATCCCTGCTCCAGCATCAAAACATGGAAAGTTACTGGACTGTGACAGCTGGTCTAAGGTAAGAGCTCATGTCAATCAACTATTGTGGGAGCGGCCTCTGTTAGTGTGACGGCACACTGACAGGCATCTGAGAACGGCTCGATTTGAAAAAGGGGATATTGTTTTTACAGATTAATTAAAAACCACTGCATGGATTTTTATCATTATAGGGTAGATTTGTACATACACTGCCAACACACATTAATGTTTAAACAACATGAAAAAGTCAACTTAGCATCCGATGACCCCTTTAATAAACGTTTCTCTGCGCCACAGTGTTTCTGTGTTTGCCCTGCGCGTTCTCCAATCTCTATATGCAAGTAATGTGTGTGCGTCAATGAAAATGTAACCTGCTGCATATAGTTTTACCTTAGCTACAAACCCGAGCCCGACCCCAACCCGAAGCTATTCGTTAGATATTAACCCGAACCCGACCCGAAACCCGAGAGAATTTCGGGACCCGTCGGGCTCGGGTCGGGTAGCAGACCTCTACTGTGTAGTATATCTGAAAGCATGTGAAAATACCACATATAATAACATGTATTTACTCCAAACTCACTTCATAATGTCAGTCGAGTGTTTGAAATAAATCCTTCTGTGAGATGGTGTGGCTTCTTACACAGAATAAGGCACACAATATATTTCATAGTATTTTAAGCAGTGATAAAGGCATTGCATTATAAATATACTTTATTATAATGGAAATTATAATAATAAGAACTTAGATAAACCATATATTGTCATAGTCATGTGTTTATTAGTCATGTTGAATCAATGAAAGCAGTTAAATCTTCTGTTTATTCAGCTGCAGCGATGTTTCTTATTTGGGTGTTTTTGGAGTTTCTGCGCGAGAGTGCCCTCTGGCTTTCGGATGAAGATTTACTGCTGATCACAGAACCGTGCTTCACTGAAAGATACGCATGACAGTCGCAGCTTCTGTGATTGCGATTTCATTTTGATTTATCATGCAGCCCTAACACAATATATATGTGTACTGTGTATATTTATATGCATGTATGTGTGTGTATATATTTTTTATGTTAAAAACTAAGCTTAAAATCAATTCAAGAGAGAATCGCGGAGCATTTGGAAAATTACAGAATCGATCCATGAATCGATTTATCGTTACACCCCTAAAAATGATAGAGATGCCTCTGAAAATTACAAGACCTAGTTCAGTGCCAAGTCATGGAAGAATCATAGTCTTTGCATTGCATTACTTGTGATCCTAACAATTAGTGTTTTAAACTTGAAGCGGGCTGTGCAGGTGTATGACATCAAAGTAGGGCTGTGCAAATAATCGAATGCGATTATCATGTGCATTTTGTCAGTAATGCCAGTTCCGTGATTAGTCGTAACTCTCCATCACCTACTGTCAGATGGAACTGCATATACAACACAGTGCCGTAGTTCACTTACAAGCTACGCGATATTGCTTTAATCATCGGAGGCGATACATCTCCGATAATGAACGCGATATTGCATGGCTTGTCCGTGAACTGCGGCTCTGTGTAGTGAGTGCTGCTCCATCTGACTGCACGTGATGGAAATTTACGACTAATCAGGGAACCGGCGTTACTGACGAGATGCGCCTGACAATCGCATCCGATTATTTGCACAGCCCTACATGAAAGTACCGCAAGCTCGTTTGAGATGAGCAAAATTTGTGCAGAACCGATCACCACAAGGTGCATGCTGGTTAGAAATATGTCCGGGAACGGTATGCCTTGCTCTGATGCCATGCTGACATTTGCCAAAATTTTCGCAACAGTAAGTTGGGCAGTGCAGTTGCTCTCCCCCAGCTGCGCTGACCAAAAGCGCAATGGGAAACGACTTGCTGATGACACAGCTTAATGCTTATTGGTTCAAAAAACCGTGATGTTGCATTCTTTTCTAAAATGTTTGATTTTTATATCTGACATCATGTGATTATGTGCCTAAATTGTGAATGTTCCCAAACACTACGACAGTGCATTCTTTGTGTGAGGTATGTAATTGTTGTCATAATTCTTAAAAAAAAAAAAATATAGATACATGTTTGAACTAAAGTAAAAATGGAGGATAAAAACTTCTTTTGAATGGAATTAAATAGCAAGTACTTGTGGGCGTCTTGTTCATTGTTGTATATTTTCATATAATAGCAAGAGAACTGAAATTATATCATGTTTATTACCAACACACCGCTTGAGTATGAATAATGCAAGATCCACCTTTGATCTCGTAGGTATCTGTTCCACTTTGAGAAGTCAGAACTGTCTGTCTTGACTGCACTTATTTTACTCCTTCCTCACTGCAGCCGCCTATTCTCGCCTAAATTTCATGTGAAGCCATAGAAGCGGGAAGTGGGGGTGCTGAGGGTGCTGCAGCACCCCCTGTTTTTTTTCTGTGGGCAAGATGTCAAATCAAGATGTGTATTATTAACCATTCAGATTTGTTGTTGCCAATTACAACGCATGAGGGACGTAAAAAAAAAGTTTTATATTTTTTTAGTTGTTAAAATGCTTAGGCTAATGTATTTCACGTGTGCAGTCAAATGTCCTGAGCTGTGTCTGAAAATGCTCATTCATTCACTTATTCACTAATCCCTGTATAGTGTATTGCAGTTGAGTGTACTAGGTATATCAGAAGGAGTGAAACAAGTGAAGTGAACGGATTCGGATGATGACGCGTACGCTGCGCGTGAGAAACATCTTCACACGTACTTGTATATTACATGTACCGTATTACAGAAAATAATATATAAAAAATAGCAATTATACATGCCTCCTTGTCAGCTTTGAGGTTTCATTGATGGTATAATTTGTTTTGTAATGCTTTGTTCATAATTATTAAATACTATTAAAATACTGTCAACAAAAATAAACGCACATTAACGCGCCCTTAGACGACCGTTAATTTTACATCAGAATGAATTTTTATCCACCAAATTATCATCATCACAATACAAAGAAAAATGCATGTAGCGTGAGAGATGATTTAAATTAGATTGTATAATGTCAACATTTGAAGCAAAAACAGAATGCTCTTGAATGACTTTAGAATGAGTAGCTTTGGAAATTATTCATTTTCAATCAAATCAATCATTTTAGACACATTTTGTTTTTTTTTTTCCTATTTTGCAAATTAAGTAGTTCCAAACAAAGCCGGAACAGAGCTGCTGTTTGTCTCATAGCAATACTGCAGTGTTTCTTTTCTGAATTAATGTTTTTTTTTTTTTGTTTTGTTTTTTTCTGTAACAAATCGAGTGAGCCAATTATTCATTGATCCATTCATAAAGACAGTCAAATTGCTTTGATCCTAAGTGAATCAGCCATTTTAAAAGAATCGTTTGATTAATGGATTCAGTGAATCATTTATTAAAACAGACACTTGCCACCACCTACTAGCAGTTTTATTTATCATATCATATTTATTTATCCACAACTGTAACGCCATGCCAGCAGAGGGAGCCCTCACCCATTGACTGCCTGTTGCTGCTCCCTCTGCTGCTTCTCTGGTAATTTCCTGTTTGGTGGCCATTTAAGGAGGCCTAAACCAAACAGCCCCCGTGAAGTATTGTTTTGCCTGTGCGGACTCTACCAAGCGCTTTTCCTGTTTCATTGCCTTGTTTTGCTATTTTCACGGTTTTGTTTCTCGTCATAGTTTTGCCTTGTTTTTGCCATTGTTTTGTTCTGTTTCCTTGCCATAGTGTTTGCCTTGTTCAATTGCCTTGTTTATTTGTCACTTTGGACTGCTCACCGGTATTTGGACTCTGCCTGTTTATTTGGTTCTCGCTTTTGTCTTGCCTATGTTTCATTGTTTGTTTGGAGATTGACCCTGCCTGTCTTGACTATGCTGTGTTTAATAAAGCTTGCATCTGGGTCTTACACGTTTCCCTGGAGTCCCGTTACAGAATACTTTGCCTACCAAAGATCCAGTGGCTTTTAGTACACAGTTCTCCATGGATCCAGCATCACACCTCTTCCGCCTCCGCCAAGGTAACCAGCCCATTGAAGACTATGTTGTTGACTTTTGTGGACTGTGCCACTTGGTTGCTTTCAATGATGTGGCGCTTAAAGACACTTTTCGCCATGGACTAAATGAACAATACATCGACTTTGCTTTGTTGCTGGCAGGTTCACCTTTTACTGTTGGGATTGCGGACGAGGGACCCCGCAATCCAGCAGTAACCCCCATACCACAAACTGCTCACGCCACGCCTGTCGCTCCAGGGCCTGCTCACGCCACGCCTGCCGCTCCAGTCCACAAGATGGCCGCCATCCCAGAGCCAGTCCACAAGATGGCCACCATCCCAGAGCCAGTCCACAAGATGGCCGCCATCCCAGAGCCAGTCCACAAGATGACCGCCATCCCCAAGCCTGTTCACAAGATGGCTGCCACGCCTGAGCCTCATCAGTCCAAATCTCATCTCGCCATGTCTGCTGCACCCAAAGCAAATCAAGTGATGGCTGATCCTTCGGTGTCAAGTCAAGTCAGGGCTGCACGTTCAGTGCCAAATCAACTGACAGCTGTGTTTCCTGAGCCACGTCAAGTTACAGCTGTTACTTCTGAATCAAGTCAAGATACAGCTGTTCTCCATGAGTCAAGCTAAGATACAGCTGTTCTCGAAGGGTCAAGCCAAGACACAGCTGTTCTCCATGAGTCAAGCCAAGATACAGCTGTTCTCCATGAGTCAAGCCAAGACACAGCTGTTCTCCATGAGTCAAGCCAAGTCACAGCTGTTGTTCCTGAACCAAGCTAAGTTACAGCAGTTCTTCCTGAGTCAAGCCAAGTTATAGCTGTTGTTCCTAAGCCAAGCCATGTTACAGCTGTCGTTCCTAAGTCAAGTCAAGTTACAGCTGGGTTGTCTATGTTGAGCCAAACCACAGCTGATCTCCATGAGCCAGGTCAAGCCACAGCTGACCTTCATGAGCAAAGTCAAGCCACAGCTGACCTTCATGAGCCAAGTCAAGCCACAGCTGACCTTCCTGAGCCAAGTCAAGTCACAGCTGGTCTTCACGAGCCAGGTCAAGTCACAACTGTTCTTCACGAGTCAAGTCAAGTCACGGCAGACCTCCCTGAGTCACGTCAAGTCACGGCAGACCTCCCTGAGTCAAGTCAAGTCACGACAGACCTTCCTGAATCAAGTCAAGAAACAGCTGCACTCCTAACAGCACCTCTTCACGTCATTGCTGCCAGTACAGGGCCTTGCCAAGCCATGGCCATCCTGCCAGAACCTCACCAGGTCCCCTCTGACCTTCCAAAGCCAGGTCACGTTTCAGCTGATCCTCTAGAGCCTCGTCACGTCTCAGCTGACCTCCTAGAGCCTCGTCACATCTCAGCTGACCCCCTAGAGCCTCGTCACGTATCAGCTGACCCCCCAGAGCCTCGTCACATATCAGCTGACATCCCAAGCCACGCAGAGCCCACGCTCCCAAGCCACATTCCCACAACCTCCACACCCTTGAAACCGGCAGGCATCCCACTATCCACTGTGCTGCCTGTCATGGCGATTGCCATTTTGAGTGTGTGGGCTACACGCTGTACTCCAGAGGCCTCGTCTGTCCACGAGTCTGCTCCAGAGGTCTCGTCTGTCCCAAAGTTTGTGCCAATGCCTCCAGAGGTGTCAGCTTCCGCTGTAGATCCTCCAAAGGAGGCGGCGTCCATTCATGAACTCACTGCCACGTCGGTCCACGAGTCTGCTCCAGAGATCTTGTCTGACCATGAGTTTGCGCCAATACCTCCTGAGGTGTCAGCATCCACTGTAGAACCTCCTAAGGAGGTGGCGTCCACCCATGAACTCACTGCCATGTCTGACCATGAGCCTGCGCCAGTGCCCCCGGAGGTGGCGGCTCCGGCTGCAGAACCTCCTATGGGGGCGGCGTCCAATCATGAACTCTCTGCCCGCCATGTCACGTTCAAGAAGGCCAATAATGAACTCTCTGTCCATCATGTTACAGCCAACTGCCACGCCATGGCTTCCTGCTCTGCCTGCTCTACCTGCCCCGCCATGGCTGCCTGCTCTCCCTGCTCCACCATGGCTCCAGGCTCCTCCGAATCAAACATGGTGGACTTCTGCTCCAGTGTACCACTGCCTGCCACTGCTCCATGACCCAGGCCCTCCAGTGTTTCACGGTCTGCTACTGTTCCACGGCCCAGGCCCTCCAGTGTTTCACTGTCTGCCATTGCTCCACGGTCCAGGCCCTCCAAGGTTCCACTGTCTACCACAGCTCCACGGCCCTGGTCCTCCAAGGTTCCACTGTCTGCCACAGTTCCATGGTCCAGGTCCTCCAGTGCTTCACTGTCTGCCACTGTTCCATGGCCCAGGTCCTCCAGTGCTTTACTGTCTGTCCCTGCTCCACGATCTAGGCCCACCTCCTCTGCACGGACCTGGCCCCCCGTCCCACCCCCTGTTTTGCCTCTGTTCCCCCACCCTCCTGGACTGTTGTTATTTGAGCGCCAGGAGTCGCTCCTAGGGGGGAGGGGGATTCTGTAACGCCACGCCAGCAGAGGGAGCCCTCACCCATTGACTGCCTGTTGCTGCTCCCTCTGCTGCTTCTCTGGTAACTTCCTCTTTGGTGGCCATTTAAGGAGGCCTAAACCAAACAGGCCCCGCGAAGTATTGTTTTGCCTGTGCGGACTCAACCAAGCGTTTTTCCTGTTTCATTGCCTTGTTTTGCTATTTTCACGGTTTTGTTTCTCATCATAGTTTTGCCTTGTTTTTGCCATTGTTTTGTTCTGTTTCCTTGCCATAGTTTTTGCCTTGTTCAGTTGCCTTGTTTATTTGTCACTTTGGACTGCTCACCGGTATTTGGACTTTGCCTGTTTATTTGGTTCTCGCTTTTGTCTTGCCTACGTTTCATTGTTTGTTTGGAGATTGACCCTGCCTGTCTTGACTACGCTGTGTTTAATAAAGAATATTACATGCTGGATCTTACACGCTTCCCTGGAGTCCCGTTACAGCGACTAGCCTAAACCAGCACAAAGACACGCTCGCAAAATATTAATTATTGTTATCGACAAAAATCCCCTAAAAATATTATATTATTTTTGACAAAAACATAATTTAGGTCATTTTGCACATAGACACACAGATTGTGTGCATGCAAGTGTGCATGCATTGGTTTAACCTACATTGGGAAGACCAAATGTCTCCACAAAAAAAGTTAAAACCTTTGACCTCACAGGCTCCACAAGGAAAACAGCTCATAAATAAAGTTTATTCAATAAAGCTTTTTTTTTTTTTTGTTAAATACAATTTTTTTGGAAAAGCACATGCATCAAACGTTTTTATACTCCGCCTAGGTTTTTCATGTGATTGGTCAACATGATTTTGAGACATTGAGGATGCAAAATTGCAAAGGGATTTTTTGATTTCTTGAACAATTTTGCCATGGCAAGGCGAATGATTTTGATCAAACTTAAGTGGTTTGTTCAGAGGGCAATTACACTGATGTGACTATAATGAGTCAAAGTCATAGAGCCACCAACTGGCAGCAGAATTGTCACTTTCAAATGAATTGAAATCGCCCTCTTATTTTTACCCGATTTTATCATTTGTAACTTTCTAATTTAGAGTCATTAGACAAATTAAATAAGTGGCAAGAAGAGTGGGATACATGTACAAATAATAAATTACATGAAATCCATCTGGAAATTTCAAACAGATTTTTAATCTCCTTTAAAACTAGATTTGATCAAGTGGTATTTACCAGATGTCGCATAGGTCATACAAGACTGACTCATGCATTTTTGCTTGAATGTGAAGACTCTACTCAATGTATGATTTGCAAGATTCCCCTTTCTGTCAAACATATTTTATTGGACTGTCCTGCTTTTAATGTATGTAGAAAACTCTTTTATGAAGCAGGGCTCAACGCTAAGGATTTTTTCTACTGGCCCAGTCGGGCCAGTGGTTCAAATTTTTACTTGCCCGGTCAAAATTTTTACTGGCCCTGCCACAAAAAAAATAAATAGTTGCTGTTATCATTGTTTTTCACTCATGTTACCTTTTATTTTAATAAATAAGCTTATATGACACCAAAATTTTACATACCAATTAAAATGTACAATTCTCGATTCCAATTTCAATACCACACCTAAAGCTGCTAGCCTAACTAAAGTTCAAACATTATTTGTTTGTTAAAAAAATATATTTTATTATTATTAATATTTTATTTATTATAAATAAAAAGATGCTTTAGGGAAAAACAGCAGACAGATTGAAAGAACGCAAACTCTGCCAGCAGGTGGCGCTTACGGAATAACAGTGATATTACGTTTCTTTTGTTACTGCTGTAAACAAAGCAGTGCCGTGCTTATGAACGCTAGTTTAAATGCATCATACCTGGGCAAATGAAAAGAAAACGCCATGTAAACTTTTCTTAAAACAATCAGTTCCCCTCAGAAATACATTTATATAAACCCCCGTTTTAATATTTAGGATAATATTTCCAATATTTCGCGCATTTTGAACCGTGATCTTGCTTTGCCTGCTACAGTATTTTTTCCTCTTTGCGTTTGTCTTCAGCGTCTCTGGCCTCTGTTAACGGATGTTTAAAGAGTTTGTAATATTTCCAGACACATGACATTTTGAAAAATGATTGCATGCAGTTCGTGTTGAAATATGTCTGGTCGATCGGTGCATCTGTACTCCACTGTATAAATTGAGAATGGATTGATCGTTGTTAAAGCTACAAAGCTAATCGTCAAGACGAATATTTAGACATTTGTAGGCTATTTGTCCGTCAGAGACACGTCTCTCTGTGATCGCTTAAAATTTTAAATTAACAAGGCTTAAACCACGTGCAAACTGTCCCAAGCGTCTTTCACGCTGGCCCCGGGCCATCGGGCACTCTTTATTGTCTAGCCCTGATGAAGTGAACACACTCAAAGAGTTTAGTATAATTTTGCCAGAAAACGTTTCAGAATTTTTAATGTATGTTAATGTAAAAATGTTTGCATAATATAACTTGTGTTTGTTTGTTTGCTGGTTTTTATTATATTTGTTATACTTTTTTTTATTTTATTTTATTTTTTTGAGTTGTTTTTGTCATGAAAATAGACTAAGATGCTGACATGGCATTAAATAAAAACATAATACTACTACTACTACTTATTATTATTATTATTATTATTATTATTATTATTATTATTATTACTTATTTATTATTTGTTTGTTTGTTTTATTATAAAATATTAAGTGATTAAAAACAAATCTGTTGTTCTTTTATGTGTGTCACACCATAGGACATTACGTCACACTAAAGGACAGAAATGGTAGTTATTAAAGTATTTCTATTCAATTTTGAACATGTCAAAGGAGAAAGAAAGTTTAATTCTGATACAATATCAACATGTTTTTTAAACAAAAATAATTTTCATCAACAAAATTCAGTCTCTTAGTCAATCAGTATGTTACTGAAACTCTTCTAAACCCCTGCTGCATGTGTGGCACAGCTAAATATGATTGATATTCAGACTGATTTTTTTTTTTTTTTTTCCCACGTATATGGCTACTCTTTTTAAGGCATCATTTTAATTCTATTTACCTTTTGCATTGTTCTCTTAGGATCTCCTACCTTCTAGTGGATCCCTGTTAATTTTCTGTCTGTATTTCCATATCCTCTCTCTTCCACTAATTTCTGTCGCTCAATTCTTTCTCTCAAAAACCAAGTATCACATTTTATGACATGACACTTTATAATAGTATAAGGATTATAAATTAAGAATAATGAAAATTATCTAAAATAATTAAAAGGAGTTAAACAAATCTTATTTAATTATTTAAAATGCCTTTTAAAGAGACCTTGTCCTCTGGTGTGAGATCTTTGTCCTGTGGTGTGACAATATCTGTCACACCAAAGGATGTTTTAGCCTTTTGTATCAATTAATGACCTTGCTATTCCAAACTAGCCTGTCATTAGCAGTTAGCAAGACACATTTGCATCATGATCATGTAGTTTAACATAAAGTTTTTAATTTGGTGTCGCACCAAAAGACAACAAAACGTAAATGTTTATAAATCATTAAAATCATTAAAAAAAAACAAAAAAACAAAAAAAAAACTTTTAAATCATTAACAGTTGTATATATCCTTACCTTTATCTCAGTGTTTATCTGTTTCACACACTTGCTATTCTAGAGTAACCCTTTCATTGTAACTCAATAAGCAGACTACCAGAGGCTTCAATGCATGTGCCCACCAGAGTATGGGAGCGGAGCGCGGAGTGGAGCGGTGCGATTTTGAACGGAGCGAGGAGCGGATTTTTTAAAAGCCAGAGCATACTGATTTTCACGGGCTCCAAGAGTGCTCCACTACCGCTCCGTCACGAGTACAGTTCATGCCAACGGCCCGTAATATAACTGCATATTTAGCAGGAACTCACATGTTAAACATAGTCAGCTAGCTTGATATAGATGGATCACTGAGCTCAGAAAGAACGTGAAGATTATAATGACAGCAATATACATGAGCAGGAGGTTTAGGAGGATAGTTTTCGAGGAATTTGTTTGCTTCTTAGATTCCCTCTATTTTTGGATGAAAGCATGATTAAAACAGGTACAACACTTATTTACACGCACGTTTTTTTTTTTTTTTTTTTTTTTATCTCAATAATGGAGTTGATCAAATTTAATCCACAGCGCTGCTTCATCTGTATCCGATGTCGAATGAGCAAAAATCTGTAGGAAATGCAGCGATCCGTAAAATAACTGACAAAAGTGAACTATTATTTTCATCTTTTACAAATGAAATTTGCACTGAAAAAAAGCAGATGATACTTTTTAATGCTGACAACCATGTAATAAGCTTGATAGGAATGTGGTAGAAAAAATAGTTTGCACTGGTGGTCCCATAAGCCACAAAACTTCTCTCCTAGTATTTTATTTTGTTTGATTTTATTGTAATATATGTTATGTGATATTTAAAAACACACTGAAATACTTTAGCCGTAAATTTCCTTGGAACGAAGGCGTAGCGGTGTTCCTGATCAGCTGAGCGAGGAGTGGGAAATGGTGAACCCGGAGCGGAGTTGGAGCCGAGTGATTATTGAATGCTTGGAGCGCGGAGGGGAAATTGTTGCCGCTCCACTCCGCTCACATACTCTGGTGACCACTGTGCACTGTTTTCCTTAAGTCACTAGGGTGACGGTGGCACCAGAATTTGGGCCTGTCATCCCTGCTTCCAGCTATAGTTTGATGTTAAAATCTTCCTAACATTATAAGTGGAAAAAAGAATAAAAAAACCTTAAAAAAAGAATACAGCAGTTAACGCCACAAATCTAATGAAAACGACATAAATTAACTGTCAGTGGAATTAATTTCAGAGCTGTTTAAGTTAGTAAACAGGCTTGAGCATTTAAAGCAGCAGATGTTATAACTGCAGTGCACCTTTTAGTAAACATAACTTTATCATCCTTTGGTGTGGATGCTATACATGTAGTTATCCTTATAGTTGTCTGTAGAATTATTATTCTTGGTGTACATGGGCCTTAAAAGTCCATTCACTCTGATGTCAATAACTGCAATGATAACTAAGGCTGCATGACAATGGTTGAACTTATAAACACGTAAAAATGACACATGGGCTTCAGTTAATCTACTATAATATCTTCGAGCAGAATCATTTGAGCATAATAGCTCAGTAGAGATTTCTAAACTCCAAAATACTTGTTTGTCAGTGTTTTCAAGATTATCAGTACATTTCTGCAACCCAGAGAATGTATGTACACTTGGTTGCTAGGTTGGAAGGATTAAATAAAACACAGGACAGAAAATGTTTTCTTTTTAAGAGAAAAGCTCTGATTAGGGGATTTGAACTCTTTACATCTGACAACGTCAAGAATGAAAGCTAGCGGAGGCTTGTTACCAATGCAAGATGAATTGGAAAAAAAAAAAGAAAAAAAAAATCAGGATAAACAGCAGGCCAATATTGTGATTTATTCATAGTTATTATATAGTCATAGTTATTATTCTTTGTTTGACCATTGTTTTTTATTGATCATAAGCTGGGAAAAAATGGTTCTGAAAGTGATTCCATTAATATTGTTCTGTATCTGTCGGTAACATGATAGCTGTGGTGTGGATTTATTCTACCCTAGAATTATAGTTGCTGTAAATTAGTTATCGTCCTTGGTGTGAATGGCACTTAATTCCACTCAGATTTTCTGCACATGGCTCACTAGTAAGAGAAACCTGTAATTTTGGACTCAGAAACGCTTAATTAAAAAAATCTGCTCTTATATCATCTTTGTCACTGGCAAAAATACTAAAAGTATAATGAAATATTTATGATTTATGTATTATTACAATGTATTTATTTATTTATTCGTCATAATACAATGTTGCTAAAACTAATTTTGAATGGCTGACAGTGGATAAAGAATATTGCCTCATAATGGCTAGAAAGGGCTCATTGGACCATGCTAACCGGACAAATCTCAACCATGTTCCCCCCAGCACTACACATTTTGCATCTCTCTTTTGTCTGACATACCCATTTCAGGTCTTGGAGTCTACTAATGAGCTGATGATCAGAATCAGGTGTGTTTGATAAAGGAGACATGAAAAACATGCAATGTTAGGGGGCCTCCAGGAACGTAGTTGGGAACCACTGCTTTAGACTTTTGACCATTTTAGCATATGCCAATGGTGGCAGTTCAAAAAAAAAAAAAAAAACTTTTTGCGTTTATTATTATTATTATTATTATTATTATTATTATTATTATTATTATTATTATTATTATTATTATCATTTTATTTATATATTTTCTCCTGAAGTTTGAATGCCTGTAGCTCCAGAAGTATTGAATATATCATAATATTCTTTTAGATTTTGGATCTTAACAAAATTGTTTAGAAATTGTAATTGTTAAACATTTCTGAAATTGTACACAAGTGGCCAAAAATCTCCCGAGATATGGGGATCTCAATGCAGCTCCCTGTCCAAATTGTAAAATTGTATGCATTTTCATAATCTTGTTTATCCAGTTATGGCTGTTGACACTGTAAATATGCAAATAAGAACAGTAACCCAGGGTTTAGGAATATACAGTCTGACATGGACTGCTTATGAATAATATCTAGGCTATGACTGTAATTATGGTTCCCTAAGAACATCAGCATCAACTTTTTGGATCAATACCACAACTGGCTTTGGTATGATACCAGAATTGAATACCTCAGTATCGATACCATAGGTGACAAATAAGCAGCCTCAAAATATAACTGAATTAAAAACTCTTTTATTAAGAACATTGCATTAAATTATTCATTAACAAATGTGTTGCTTGTTTTCAAACATAGATATATACAACATAAATGGCACTTCTCAGTGCTTCAGTGCTCAGTGCTTCAAGTGATACAAGTAGTAGTAGTTGCATTTCATTGATCTGTTATTGAATTATACCAAAAGTGCAATCTTCATATAAAAATATCACAACTGGCAGATCTATGTTTGCATTTACACTCCAGACTTAATGCACAGGGTATGAGCGGTGTTAAACGTAGAGGTAGCACTTTACAATAAGGTGTCATTTGTTAACATTAGTTGATATTAACTAACGTGAACAAACAATGAACAATACATTATACTATTTATTAATCGTTGTTATTGTTAGTTAATAAAAATACAGTTGTTTATTGTTTGTTCATGTTAGTTCACAGTGCATTACCTAATGTAAACAAATATAACTTGTGATTTTATTAATGCATTAGTAAATGCTGAAATTAATATTAGCTAAGAATAAATGCTGTAGAAGTATTGTTCATTCTTAGTTCATGTTAATTAATGTAGTGAACTAATGAACCTTATTGTGAAGCCTTGATGATTAAGGTAACCCAGGATACCATTTACCTAGGTTTTAGAATTACCCAGGCTTAACTATTTCAAGTTTGAAAGCCCTTAAACATTTTAAAGTTTGAGGTACTGACAGTAGCCATTTCTCAATATGTGTTCTTGTCTGTACTTGTGTTCTTGTGAAACGTCATCAGTCGTTGCCCTAATACTGTGCCAATTTAAAGTTCACATCTAGCCAAGTACAGTTCAAGTCCCTGAATGTGTTTTTACTCTACCCCTTTTATTGAGGATGCATAAAGAGGTGACTTGTGCGAACTTGAGGCATCCAGGTATCCCAGAATTCCGCATTTCACACCAACCAGCGATTGTTAATGGCGGAGGAAAAAACCTGCATAATTGTAAAAATATTACTATTATTGTGTCATTGTCACAAACTACACTCAAAATCCAATAGCAAGTGCAACAAAGTTTATTAACAGTGTGCAGAGAAAATAAAGCAAGGCAAATGGTCAGATGAAGTAAAGCAGAAAGCCTCAGTCCTAGTAGCAAAGAGATAGCAACAGGTGGGTGAAATGATCCGTCGCTGAACGAGTAATCCTCAAGCGGTTCAGCAAATAATCCACAGAGGCTGAATATCCACACAAACAGGATGCAAGTCCTGGAACAAGAGACACTGGAGGGAACAATGACAAGACATGAGCGAACAACGATCTGACAACAAACAATACAAACGCGAGGCGGATATAGATGGCGGTAATGCACAACAGGTGCAGCCGCTCTGATTAGCTCCCAGCACCAGGGTTGCTGGGCAACGCTAACAAGCAGTCAGACCGGTGACAACAGCAACACAGACACACCCACACACAAGAATGAACACACAGACCCATGAACCGTGATAGTCATGAAATGTAGTTTTAAAAGTTTTTCAGGCAAGAATGTAGTTGTTTAAAACTTAAATCTGTGGTTTATTTATAAAGATAGCACCTATTTAAATATTTGTGAGCTCCAGACGATCAGTGTTCATGTTCCTGCCTAGAACAGCCTTACCTCGGTTAGTCCTTCAGGAATTTGCCACTGGCTCTGGAGACTCTGTAGTGGTTAAACATGAGCTACAATAGCTCACAAAAGTGAGTACACCCCTTACATTTCAGCAACGTTTTTAGTATATCTTCTTAAGGAACAATACTATAGAAATTAAACTTAGATATATTTTAGAGTACTCAATATGCAGCTTGTATAGCAGTGTATATTTACTGTCCCCTGAAAATAACTTGACATACAGCCATTATTGTCAAAATAGCTGGCAACAAAAGTGAGTACACCCTAAGTGATAACAGCACTATGTCATTTAACCATGCAAAGCCACATGTCCTATTCATCATGTTCATGTTTTTGTCTGCTTGACATGACCATACAAAGTTGTGTATCTTGTATTAGAGCAGGTAAAATTTGGTGCTTTGAGCACAGTTCTCTCATACTGACCACTGGATGTTCAACAAGGCACCTCATGGCAAATAACTCTCTGAAGATTTGAGAATTAGAATTGTTGCTCTCCACACAGATGGCCTAGGCTATAAGAGGTTCAGTAACAACCTGAAACTGAGTTACAGTACTGTGGCCAGGGTCATACAGAGGTTTTCCAAGACGGGTTCCATTCGGAATAGGCCTCACAAGGGTTGATTAACGAAGTTGAGTACTCGTTCTGTGCGTCAGGTGCAGAACCTGGCTTCAAAAAACAGATGCATGAGTGCTGCCAGCATTGCTTTAGAGGTTGCAGAAGTAGAAGGTCAGCTTGTCCGTGTCAGTTTGCATTGGCGTCATCCAAGAAGGAAGGCTCTTCTGAAGCTGGCTTACAAGAAAGCCCGCCAACAGTTTGCTGAAGACAACCTGTCCAAGAGCATGAATTACTGGAACCATGTCCTATGGTCTGATGAGACTAAGATAAACTTGTTTGGCTCAGATGGTGTCCAGCATGTGTGGTGATACCCTGGTGAGGAGTACCAAGAAAATTGTCTCTCTCCTACAGTCAAGCATGGTGGTTTTTGCATCATGGTCTGGGGCCACATGAGTGCTGCTGGTTCCGGGGAGCTGTGGTTCATTGAGGGAAACATGTATTCCATTATGTACTATACATTTCTGAAGCAGAACATGATCCCTTCCCTTCAGAATCTGGGCAGAACGGCAGTTTTCCAACATGATGATGACCCCAAACACACCACCAAGATGACAATTGCCTTGCTGAGAAAGGTGCAGGTGAAGGTGATCTGACCTGAACCCTATTGAGCACCTATGGGGCATCCTCAAGCGGAAGGCGGGGAAGCACCATGTGTCTAACTTCCAGCAGCTCCATGATGTCATTATAGAGGATTTGAAGAGGATCCCAGCAACAACCTGTGCAGCTCTGGTGAATTCCACATGCAGAATGATTAAGGCAGTGCTAGATAACAATGGTTTGACACAAAATATTGACACTTTGGACACAGTTTTGACAAGTTCACCTAGGGTGTACTCACTTATGTTGCCAGCTGTTTTGACAATAATGGCTGTATAATGTATTATGTAGTTATTTTAGGGGACAGTACATATACACTGCTATACAAGCTGCACATTGACTACTCTAAAATATATCCAAGTTTCATATAGTATTGTCCCTTAAGAAGATATACTAAAATGATTGCTGAAATGTGAGGGGTGTACTCACTTTTGTGAGATACTGTATAATCGTTTTATGTATATCTAACAGGCAATCTTTGATCTTATTAATCTGTTATTTTTTCCAGACCATATTGTTTTGGCTGAGCACAAAGTTATGTTTCATAACATAAAATATTCATTTAACTTTACTGTGGTACAGCGCTGACTTTGTAGCATGCGTTTGACTGAATTGTTTGCTTTTGTCTCTATTTCCTATTATGTAAGCCTCTTATACTTTTGTTCATTAAAATTAATATTTAACAAAAAGACAGAGTTGTGCTTTGTCATATTTCATTGTATTATACATAGATACATACAGTGAACATAATCAGAGTATATGTGCACATATTGCCTGAACCACATATTAATGTTTTTTTTTTTTTTTTTTTTTTAATGAAAACGAAAAGAGGGCTGTGTTTTATATTTTAAGTTAAAGGAGAAGTCCACTTCCAGAACAACTATTTACAGATAATGTACTCACCCCCTTGTCATCTAAGATGTTCATGACTTTCTTTCTTCAGTCGAAAAGAAATAGTTTTTTTGTACAAAACATTTCAGGATTTTTCTCCATGTAATGTCTTGAGCCAGAATACACAGAGTTCAGGGAGAGCAAGACAAGATGAGCGTTTGAGATTAAAAAGTATTTAAATTGTATTTAATGAAAATAACCGATAATTTCGTTAGATAAGACCCTTCTTCCTTGGCTGGGATCGTTTACAACTGCATTTGTGATCGTTTAAAGCTGCATTTAAACTGCATTTTGGAAGTTCGGGGCACCATATCAGTCCATTACATGGAGAAAAATCTTGAAATGTTTTCCTCAAAAAACACAATTTCTTTACGACTGAAGAAAGAAAGACATGAACATCTTGGATGACAAAGGGGTGAGTACTATTTTATCATATTGTAAATACAGAAACAGTGAGGAACAAATGATTCGCTATACGTGCTTTGAAGCCCCATTCTGAATCATGATTTTATTCTGTTTAATCACAATGATTGAAGTCTTCTATCTTTGTTAATAGTTGTAGAATGTTATGGATGTTTTTGATAATGTTAAAATCAAAGTCATGTTTTTGGTCAAGGAGGTGCAGATATTCAGGAAGCTTCACTGATTCTTGTGCCCTTGTGCCAAATCACAATATGAACGATATATAAAACAATAAATAATGTCAGCAATTACTGCACTCTTCTCTCAGGCTCTCATAAGGTGAATAAAAATTGCTTTTGCCTGTGGGACTAAATTACACATCATATGTCAGTATTGTGATAAGAGCAGTACCCTTAAATCAAATCCTGAACAGTTCCTGAAACTGACAATTACTTGCAGACTTAATGGCTGCTAATTTTTCATAGCTCATGGTGCTTGATTTGGATGACAGTAATTCTTGGTAGTAGTTATGTCACAAGGTATTGCAAATGTTTCAAAGAAGCAATCGAACTCAGTTACTAACGTAACCTCTGTTCCTTGAGATACGGGAATGAGTACTGAGTCTGCTGAGACGTTATTTTTCTCAGAAGACTGAAGCCTTTTTCAAAAACGCAGTGTAACTGCACAGCCATTGGTGCAGAGAGCAGTGAATTAAAAACGAACTAATGGCTCGTAGTGGAGCTGCATGAGCCTATGGCAACGAAGCCCGCCAGAATGGGCGGGGCCATCTGGCTATATAAGCGGGCATTTCGCCATAGGATCCTCGGGTTACTTCAAATGAAGTGACGACTGAGTTGTGCAGCTACATAGCACGACTAGCAACGCAGTACTCGTTACTGTATCTCAGGGAACCGAGGTTACGTTAGTAACCGAGTACGTTCCCTATCGACACTTCACTCGTACTGCGTCTGATGAGACGCTATGGGGAACCAGTACAATCCCGCCGTGCTATGCTGGAGGAACGACTTACAATTGATCTCGCCCTAAGCACCAGAGGGGCTCAGAGGGGCTGAGTATTTTGCAGGGAAACCCACAGGAAACAATAGGGCCAAACTCACAAAGGTCAGCCCAGCCTAAGTAATCGTCCCAAGGAATTTGTACAGCCTCGGAACTCGCCTGAGGGCCAGGAGCGTATAGGAAGGAGGCAACTGCCAAGTACTGGATTTGTTAAGAGTGAGCCCATCTTAAGAAGAGAGGACCCAGGCCCGCAAGGCCGGGACATCCAGATTATAGAGCCTGGAAAATGTGGACGGCGAGGCCCAGCCAGCCGCCACACAAATTTCTGCAATGGACACCCTGCTAGACCAAGCCCAGGATGAGGGGATGCCTTTAGTCGACTGGGCTCTTACTCCCATGGGGCATGTTAGGCCCAAGGAGGAGTATGCCAGCATAATAGTATCAACTGCCCATTTGGACAGTTTCTGCTTCATGACCTGGAAGCCCTTTGGTGCGGCCATTGAAGCATACAAACAGCTGTTCCGACAGAATGGAGCAGAACACTTAAAATAACTCCTGAACGCCCTGACAGGGCTGAGAAAGTTAAATTCTTGGTCTTGCTCCAAAAGAGGAAGCGCCAAGAGAGTTATTATCAGAGCTCTGAACAGAGTCGAGAGCACCGTGGGGACATAGCCCTGCCTTGCTTTCAGGACGACTTTAGAGTCATTGGGTCCAAATTCGAGGCAGGCGGGGCTTACAGAGAGCACCTGCAGGTCCCCCATTTGATTTACCGATGCTAAGGCCAGTAGCAGAGCGGTTTTTAACATCAGAGGTGGAGGTCAATGGACTGTAGCAGCTCAAAGGGAGGGCTCTTCTGGGCCCTCAACACTGTGGGCAGATCCTATGAAGGGACAGTGATAGGGTGAGGCGGTTTGAGCCTTCAGTAAACTTCAGTAGAGCACAACATTAGGGCAAATATATCACTTTTGTGCAACAATATCATCCTTAGCAGGACCGTAATCCTCCAGCCATACTTAATTGTAATTAATAAGACCCCATCAAAAAAGAACAACTAGGTTGTTCCTGTCCACTGACTGGCCAGCTATAGGAGCATGAGAGGCTGACCCTTATACAACAGCTTTTGCAGGAAGGACAACATCAGAGATATGTCACAGGAAATTGGGTCTGTGCCACAGGCTGCACACCAGGCGGAGAAGACAGACATTTAGGGGCATAGAGCCATCTCGGAATAGCCGCATCCATGCACTTCGTAAAAGTGCGAGGAGCTATGTACAGTACAAAGAGAATGACCGTGTACTGATATGCCACTCCCTTGAAGGCGAATCTCAAGAATCGTCTGTGGTGGGGGGCAGTTTGGATGTGAAAGTAAGTACTTTTCAGATCCAGCGAACAAAACCAGTCCCCCGGGCAGACTTACGGGAGGATCTGCTTTAATGTAATCAGCCCGAACGGCCGTCTCGTGAGGGCGCGTTTCGGGTGTCTGAGATCGAGGATGGGCCTTAGGCTGCCATCCTTCTAGGGGACGAGGAAGTAGCAGCTGTAGCAGCCTGACTCGCTCCAAGCTGGGGGGATGTTTTCTATGACTCCTTTAGCCAGCAGATTCATCACCTTTGTGCACAAGACGCGTGCGTCCTTGCTCTGAACCGAGGTGGAGACCACGCCACTGAACATGGGGGTCTCTGAGCGAATTAAAGTGTATAACCTTGTTTTATTATCCCCAAACCCCAGTCTGACACTCCAGGGATGGCCTGCCAGGCCTCAGCCCGTGTGACGAGGTTGGATTAATTCTAGTGGGTGATTGCCGTACAGGGGACCCTGCACTGATGATAAACAGGAGAGGAAACTTGCTCTCCTCTGAAAACATTACGTTTTATTTGCCCGCTATCACAGCAGATAGTTTTGTGGGCGCATGAACAGGCCCAGTATTAACAACAAACATGTGCCTTAGGCACCCGAAACTGAATGGGGTGCTCTCAAAAAATGCTTTGGTACACCTAATGCTCTCATAGCAAGAGCAGTGAGCCCTGAGCACGCTGCCTTTGTGTGGGCATGTCCCAGGCAGGTCAAATTCGAAGTTGTCAATGATAATTATTAGTGACAGCATTCTCCTTTAATCCATCTAAAAAGATCAAACTGCTCATTAGAAGAGGAGTACTGATGATCTTTATGTGTAAACACACCGGCAGATGAAAAGTACTGCGCGCATTCTCTCTGATCCGCTCGTAGCGGACGAGGGGAGGGGCAGGGCTGTCTTCATTGAGAAAACGAGCTGCATGCAAAGCAGAGCGAGATATAAAAACTCATAGTGAAAGCGTGTCTGTCTCAGCGAGCACAGCCTCAGCATGGGCAAGGCCCAGGGGAGAGGCGCATTCAAATATGAACTGCCAGCGATATAGAATCAAGGTGACAGCGTTCTGCTCCGATCCGCTCAGAAGGATTGAGCCCCTCGATAAACGAGAGGTGCCGATCCTCAAGTGTAAACACACTGGCAGATCAAAGCTGCATGGAGAGTGACGCACGCGGGGCTTTGCCGGGGTTAAATCACTCAAGTTAGATCCCGAGTTCGCCTTTTCTTCCTCCGTGGTAAGTGGGAGGAGAGAAACGCAAGAGTGGGGGAGCCGGGGCCGCCTCTTGTGAGTGAAACAGGGACAGATTGCTTAGTAATGAAAACAACTCGCCTCTGTAAGTGCAGCTTCAGCGACGCCACACACAAATGCAAAGCTGTCAGTAACAGTGTTCTGCTCTGATCCGCCTGGAGGGACAGAGCTGCACAGTGTTACAAGAGGCGCTGATACTCCCGTTTAAGACCGCGCCGGTGTAAGATCGCTCAGACCCGGTTGCATAGCTCCCTGACTCTGCTGTTTCTTTCTCCAAGCTTTGCTGAGAGAAGAGAAACGAGAGAGCTGGGCGGCCTCCGTGGAGGAGGTCCGCGAGCAGAGAAGAGCGAGACTCAATCTCTCAGTAAGAGCATTCTGTCTCAGTGAGTGTGCACTCACAGCTTTTCTGCTCAGTGAATCCTGCACGAGCAACACTCGCAGCGCAACATTTGCAACAACGTGGCTACAAAATTTGCTCTTTTAGAACTTATCTCTTTAGAAATAAGCTCTTTTAGGCTCGCCGGATGGTGGCAGGGAATCAGCTGAAACCGCTGCTGCTGCGATGCTGAAGGCGGCAGAGAAGCAGCGAATCAGCCAAGCAGAGGGTCACTGGTTCAGCTTGATCCTCAGCGAAGGCGTTTCAACGGCGAGAGGCTTCGAGTCTCGTAGATCAGCAAAGAATGTTGTCGCTGAAGGAGAAGAAATCTGAGGATCCTATGGCGAAATGGCTGCTTATATAGCCAGATGGCCCCGCCCATTCTGGCGGGCTCTGGCGGGCTTCGTTGCCATAGGCTCATGCAGCTCCGCTACCAAGCCATTAGTTTGTTTTTAGTTCACTGCACGAACCAATGACTGTGCAGTTACATTGCGTGATTGAAAAAGGCTTCAGTCTTCGGAGAAAAAGGGTTTTTCCCATAGCGTCTTAGCAGACGCAGTACAAGTGAAGTATCGATACGGAACCCTTGTACGCCCAGAAGCTTAGGCTGCTGACTTGTTGCCTCACTGCCTAATCAGGCAGTGACTTTGCAGGCATTGTTTCCACACGAAGGCACCTCGAGAAACTGATTTTGGATGTTTCTGAGACAGTGTAAAGATCTAATGATCTACAACAAAATAGAAAGAGTTTTGGTGATAACTAAGATACTATTTATTTATTGATTTCTCAGTAATTTCTCACTATAAATAACATCAAAAGTGCAAAAAGTTGGTCACAAACTGACCACCAAACGCAAATTTCAAATGCCATCTATATTTTTTTGTTTAATGTGAGTCCTTCTCATTAAAATAATACAGGTTTTCATGGACAACCAATGACCCCTTAACCAAAGTTTCTTATGTCTTTGGTTTAACACCTGTTTCACGTCAAGTGTTCAGTAGAGTGTGAGCATCCTATAGTTTGTTGCTACCTATATTAATGAATGAGAGTGTTCAGGGAAGTTACGGCTGACCCTCTCATTCATTAATATGAGTGACAAAATGTGCGGCTCACGTTCTGCTGGGGTTTATTCCTAAATGACATTGAATCATCATTTAGGAATAAAATTGCTTTGGTGTTTGAACTGAAATTGCGATCTTTTACAATTAATCATGCAGCTCTGTGACATTTCAAAGAAATTAATTAATTAAACTTTTGTCATCAATTTCCTTGCATTCTTGACAAGAAAATCACAAGAAAATATTTAGAAAAATGTCTTCTGTGAGGATCATCTTAAAAGAGCCCATCCCCAAAGTCTCTATGATAAACCCTGTAAATGGCTCATAAAATGTTAGATTCTTCTGTAAGATTCTTTTCATCTTTTTTATCATCCACCAACTAATAGATTGGAAGTCTGATCACTTAGAAGAGTAATACCACACCATTCTTCAGCAAGCCACATTATTTGAGGTATCATTCATGTTTGTAGCATAAACAGTGTGGGACAAGTTACATATATGTCAGAGTTTAACTTGGGGTCAGGGAAACTTTGGTGAAAACTTTTTTTTTTTTTTTTTTTTTTGTCATTTTAACACTGTAAGCAGTCTATTCACTGCTAATGCTGGGTGTTTTCTGAGCTTTTGTGAGGTGAAACTTGAGTGCCTTGTCTGTCTTGCATTATGCAGTGTTTGAGTTCTCCAAGCAGGCAGGCACAGCAGTCTTCATGCCAGACCTTGCTTCGCCTGGATCATTGGGTTGTTATGGAGATGAATGTGAAACAGTAGGGCCAACATCCTGGCCTTTTTCCTTCAATGATGTCTACTCTTTTCTAGGATTAAAGGTATTTATTGGTTTTATAAAATGTGCGACGTATGTAAGGATGAAAAACAGTGGTTACGGACATATACAATTTGTTGTAATAAATATGCCTTGGGCAATCATGTTTTTAATTAATGTGAAATATAAATTCAACTCTAAAGCTATTGGATGACAGACATTCTCAGTGACGTGACCCATACCTGCCTATGGTAATAAACCAGACAGCTTGCCATTAATTTCCCAGAATTGCTTTGATCTTAGAAAGATGTTTTATTGTTGGCCAGCTAACAGAGAATTCAGGACAGCTGGAAGTTATTCAGAGGCATTTGCAAGGGCATATCAGGCAGTGCAGAAAATGTGAGCTCTGTGGCAAAAAGTGTTGAAACATGGAAGTTTTCCATAGTTAAAGGAATATTTTACCCAAAGTTATTTTTTTTTTTTTTTGTTTACTGATCTTCATGTAATTTCAAACCTGTATGCATTTCTTTCTTCTGTCTAACACAAAAAAAAAAAAAAAGATATTTTGAAGAATGTTGGGAACCAGACAAGATGCGGTAGATTTCTCTGGCCTTTCCCAGGCTGTATTAGATACTATCACTCAAGCTAGAGCCCCCTCTGTGAGGCAGGCTACTGCTCTGAAGTGGGGTCTGTCCGTTGATTGGTGTTCCTCCCATCGGGAGGACCCCCAGAAATGCTCAAATGGTGTGGAGCTTTCATTCCTGCAGGAAAAGTTGGAGCGGAGGCTGTCCCCCTCCTTTAAAAGTATGTTGCTGCCATAGCGGCACATCACGATGCAGAAGGTGGTACAGTTGAGCTGAAATTCCTATCAAGACTGTGCTCCTGGTCACGCTCGCTTCAATCAAGAGGGTGGGGGACATGCAGGCATTCTTGGTCAACGAATCGTGTCCTGAGTTTGGTCCAGCTGATTCTCATGTTACATTGAGACCCCAGCCTGATTATGTGCCCAAGGTTCCCACCGCTCCCTTTCAGGACCAGGTGGTAAACTTGCAAGCACTGCCCTTGGAGGAAGTAGACCCATCCCTTGCATTGCTGTGCCCCGTCTGCGCTTTGGATGTTTACGCTCCGATTTTTTCAGAAATACGCCCCTCCCTCAGAAATACGCAATGGGCTCAGATTGGTTAGCTGGCCCAGTGTATTGTGATTCGCTAAAACGCTAGAGCATGTTCATAAACTTCACGCCCCTTCCGTCTGCGCTTTGGGCATTTACGTGGAACGCACCCAAAGGCTGAGACCCTCCGAGCAGCTGTTTGTCTGCTTTGGAGGACAGCAGAAGGGGATGGCTGTCTCCAAACAGAGGTTGGCTCATTGGTTGGTGGACGCCAGCACTTTGGCGTATCAAATGCTAAGCCATGTCCCTTGGGAGTCATTCCACTCGGAGTATTGCCTCCTGCTGGGCGTTTGCGGAAGGCGCCTCTCTTCAGGAGGAGCCCGTTTCCTCCCGTGTGTTGGGTACAGTCAGGTAATTTGTGCGAGTGCATTGCCATTCCTTAATGGCATAAGCCATTCCTTAATGAGTATATGTGCGATTGGTATCCAGTTGTTCCCCTTTGGTGAACTCTGGCTTCCTCCTTTGCCCTGCAGTCTCAGACTTGGCAAAGAAGTCTTGTAGCTGCGTCCGCTTTGGGGTTATACCATCAGTCTTCCCTTGACCAGATGTGGCTCTTGGTATCTCAGATTTCTTTGCTTCCACTATATGGTCAGGTTTCACCATGTCTCCCCTAGACAGCTTACTCTGTCAATTCTTCTATGTACTAAAAGTTACCACAAGACTTTCTTACATTTAGTCATTGTGCTCCGCCCTCCAACGGGTGCTGAAGCTTTAATTATGTGAAAATGCTAAACAATTTTTCTGCTTCCCTGATAGGCCCGCTTATTTCGCTTATAGGGCGTTGGGAAGGTTATGGATTGAGATGCATCTGTCCCGACACACTTACTTGTCAGCAATTACATCTGCAATCTAAGTTACACAGTTCGAGATGTGGCGCTTTCCATAGGGACCCCTAATGCCAGTTATGTCGACGTAACGTTGAACGTGACTGACTAAAAGGTAACGTGGGTTACATACGTAACCGAGAAGGAGGGAACAGAGATGTTACATCCCTCATGCCACAACCTTGAACTGTGCCGAAATGCTTCTCAGCTCCTCAGCATAAACCTGAATGAGTGGATGTACGCCGCCATCTTATATAGCCATATGTGCGGGGAGTAGCTTGGCATTCCATTCGCCAATTCCAACCACAAAATGGTACGCACGTTTCATACACAAATTTGTGCATACTCGTACTAAGTGAATGAGACCCACTGTTTTCTGCAGAGCGAAAGCAAATTTGCTTCTTTACACTTCCAAAGGAAGAGGATATGAAGCATCAGTGGTTAAAATTTATTTTTACAATGATACCACAGCAGTATAATGCTCACCTATTCTTGTGTACCCATCATTGTACTGATGACTTGGCTAACTCAAGTTATTGTCTCAAAATAGATCAGCTAATCAGCTGTGGGCCCTCTATTACCAAAAATTGTGATGATTAATGCAGACATCTTATTGATCTTAACTGAGTAATGATAAAGGATGTAGCAAGATTTTTGTTTACACAATGTAATTTTACAGTCAAGTTATTGCTTGTCTAACATACTTACTATTTAGCTGTGGCATTCTGATACAGTTCCCACACCTGCACCTAACAAAAATTACAAATATGCACATTGGTTTGATGATGGACATACACTTTTTTTTTCCCCCTAGGCTTGATTGTGTTTATGGGGTGCAGTCCAACATGTGTTAATGCTTAGTTTTTAAAAAAATGCATAATTTTTCACATAATTTACCTTTATTCTGCACCACTCTGTCCCTTCTCCGATGAACGTTCTGATTATTTCTGGGTTTTATGAAGCCCCATATGCAATGGACTCAGTTAGCTGGCCCAGTGTATTGTAATTTGCTAAACCGATAGAGTGCGTTCATAAACGTCATGCCCCTCACATGTGCTCCGTTTGTATTGTATGGTGTCAATATTGCTTATCAATTTGAGCTCGAATGAGACCCAGAAAATATTAGTGAAGCAGATCGTGCAGAACCTGTGCAAGCACAGCTCTTACAGGATGTTTCAGAATGGTATGTGTTTTTGTTTGTTGCTGTCTCATTCTTTTAGATACGCTGTGATTTGTAATTGCTACTGCTTATGTTAGCATTTTATCGTGATTAAAGCTTTAATACAGCAGAATACATGATTAAGTTATAGCAGTTTTGTGAAGTAATTGTTTATTTTGTAACAGTAAGAAGTGTTTGCCAGCAAGTATTGCTCGCTACCACGCCAACTGTGTGTGCTTCCATGTTTAATGCTTCTCTCAGCTATGTGGAAAATATCTGTCTGTCCGTACACAAAGCGTATAATACAAGGGCATGATCGCGGATCCCCCTTAGCAGAAATTGTGCACCTAGACCGGACTGGGGGGTGTGTGAGAGAGAGGGAGAGAGAGAGAGAGAGGGAGAGGGAGACACAGAGAGATGCAGACACAGAGAGTGGGCAGAGCAGGATGGATGTGAGAAACAAGATTAAGAACTGCTGCTTCACAACATTGATTTTGAAACTTGTGAATCCATTGGAATAGTTAGAAGACACAAACGTGATTCACATATGAATAGATTTTTTTTTTTTTTTGTGCTCCGCTAGTTTTGACGACATGGCAACGACTCTTCTTCGTTTTGCCTCGCCCCCTTTGTTGCATGTTCCCTGGGGCAGGGTTTATGTAAATATCTGGGTTTGTGATGTCACCAACCCAGAAGGTAGCTTATTGTAGTCTCCAAAGATATGTATAGATGCCCCATTTGACCACTCCAAGCACGTAGATGCATCCGCCATCGTGAAACGGTCAACTTGACGTCATTCACCATACTATAGGTTCGCAGACCAACGGCTGCGCAGGACTGTGGCATTTTTCCACTGAGAAATATCCTGCTAAAGTTGGAGGTTTGGGGTGGTCAACTAGTTCTTCTTGTATTTCATAATCAAACAGTAACGTCTTCATCCGTATTCACAATCTCAGAGGATTGAGGAATCCTCCGGAGTTATTTTCAGATATGGTAATGGGTGTTCTGTTTTGACCAGTCACAACAGACTAGGCATCTGTCCAATCAGAGCTTATGAACAGTGGCGGTTTTATACCACAGTAACTTGGGGTGGCGAGACAGGGGCCACTTAGGCTTTTAGGCAGCACACTTTTAAAATTCATCTTAACCTACTTTCAGTGTTATTCAGTTGGTCATTTTTCACCATGTCATGTTTTACGGCGATCTCTAGAAGTAAGCTATAACAATTTCAATTCAAATGAAAGTTTCATGCTTCATTTATTTGACAAATAATATTGTATTGTAGTGTCAGGAGCATCATGCACTCATGCATTTGAAGTATCTTAATTCTCAAATATGTGCAAGTAAATGCATTTTGCACTTTTGCAGATTGTGTTAGTTGATCTATAATGGGTGATGGGCAAAGTAGCCTCCTAGTGTAATCTATTAACTGCACATGAAAACCCATCTTTTTACTTAAGTAACAGATATGGGTGTCATGTCAAAATATTTTTTAATACGACTGACTTTGTATTTAATGTGAATTTAATAAAAACATTAAGTTAGTAATTCTAACACATTCATTGTACAGAAAGAGAGCAAAGAACATTTACATTATCAAAGAATTGATCATTTGGACTTCAGTCAAAGTCAGAGTATAAGCACTCTCAAAAACCACTATTAAAATCACTGAAGCTCTTTACACTGTGAAATAAATATCTTACTTGCAGTGAACATATCGAGCAGCCCCGCCCCCTTTTAAAAATAACCAATAGCATTTTGTTTTGTATCGTGGGCCAGAGCTGTTGAGCTCGGCAAAGCTGCATTTGACAGCCACAGTCTAAATGATTACCCCCTAGATTCAATATGAAACTCTTGCTGAGGCTGTGTAGTTTTCACGCGTATGATCTGCTCTGTGGGATCGTGTCTTTAGATCGAAGCCAAAGTCTGGAGCAGACCCTCCGTGCTGCTGCGGTTCTCGTGAAACAATCCAAAACCAGATCTCATTTGCCCCAATTGAAAGCATACATTGGCCCCCCCGGCCCCCCTCTAGAACCTGCTTATGAAAAGAAAGACTTGAGAGAGACTGAATTTAAGTGATATGCAGTATATATTATTAGAGAATGAAAGTGTTTTTAAATCTTGGATGCATGTAAACCTATCAGTAACACTTTTTATGTAGCCCGTATTAATAACACACTATAAGGGTATTCTTAAGGCATTATACTGAATGCATCATGTATTTTATATATATATATATATATATATATATATATACAGGGGTTGGACAATGAAACTGAAACACCTGGTTTTAGATCACAATTAGTATGATATTGGGCCTCCTTTTGCAGCTAATACAACATCATTTCATCGTGGGAGTGACAAATACAAGTCCTGCAAAGCAGCCAGAGGGATTTTGAGCCATTTTCCTCTTGCAGAACAGTGGCCAGGTCACTATATGATGCTGATGTGGGAAAACGTTTCCTGACTCGCTCCTCCAAAACACCCCAAAGTGGCTCAATAATATTCAGATCTGGTGACTATGCAGGCCATGGGAGATGTTCAACTTAATTTTCATGTTCATTAAAACAGTCTGTCACCAGTCTTGCTGTGTGTATTGGTGCATTATTATCCTGATACAGAGCACTACCTTCAAGGTACAATGTTTGAACCATTGGGTGCACATAATGAAACTTTACACTCTGCTCTAACTGGTGTAATGTACAATAAGTGAAGATTGGGCACCAGACAGCGCAAATATAGCCATGAAACCTCCAATACTATATTGGCGAGTGTTTCAGTTTCATTGTCCAACCCCTGTATAAATATATATATATATATATATATATATAATGTATGTTGTTTTATATTTGTCTTATAATATGTTGTATTATCTCATGAGTATTCATAAGACAAGTTTTAATGTATTATAATATTTAATTATTTCAGTTGTAGAAAATGAGTGTTGTATGGTTAAGAATCAAATGAGGAAATGCAGTCTCTCCCTGAATTTGCCTTTAAGAGGACAGTTCTCTTATTCTGAGAAGAGGTGGAACCTGAGATGAAGATGGGTATATTTGTCTCCAGACACACAGAGATCCGAGACACCTTAACCAGACCAACCAGAGGTTGTGCAATTCGACCCTTCTGTCATGCGATCCTGGCACAAAGCTACTTAAACGTGGCCCTTGAAAGAAGGACTTTTTTTTCCACTGCTTTCTTTCCACTGCCATTATTTTCAGCCGTACAGGACACATCTTAAAAAAGCCCAAAATACAGATGATTTTCTGATGGCAGTTGCTGTTGAATTATTGACAACCCCATATGAAGTCCTGTCTGAGCCTCAAAAGGCAAAACTTCTTGGTTGATGTTGTAGATTTAATTGCATCAAGCTTTTTTGTCTCACCCTTTCCCCCCTCGCTCCCTCACATGTAGAAGTTTGGTAGTACGATAGTTCCCAGATGTCAGCACGGCTTGACGCAAATGATTCTCAGAGAGCTTTGTGTTTAACTGATGGGAAGTACATACAGTCTTAAATACCTTACAAATAAACTGTATTTTATGGGGGGGTGCGGTGTATATGCTTTCTTTAAAGGGTGCTTGGGCCCAAGGATGATTTTTACTTGTGCACAAGTCATCGTTAAATGTTCTCCTTTAGGGGCTTAATCCAGATGCTTTTCATTTGGGATTCTTGATTCACATAGCCTAATCCTGCAGCACAACTGGGTTAAATCTCTGCACTCCAGCATTTTGCTGTGTTGTTTCCACTCTGTAAAAAACATTAGGATTTGTGTTTAGGTAAAACCTCTCAGGTAACTCTTGTAGTGTTTTCTTTACTCCATTTTAAGTGGGAACAACTACAGGTGACCACAAGCAGGCTTACTGCAGTTCTCCACAAGTTTACTTTTTCTTATGAAGAAGCATGGGCTATCACGCATTACAGTTCCATATCATTTTGATAATTTATTTTAGTTATATCAACAGCAGATGAACCAAAACTCACAAAGACACTGACCAAGCAAACAAATATGACTTGCAGTAATTCATACACTTAATCTAATGTCAGTCTGTGCTGTGTAAATTATTTTTTGATAATTAAGTGTCCCATTGTCAGTTATTCTTTAATATTTGAATTTTAGAATTTTAAGCTCCTTTTTTTCTACAGTACATATTAGCCATGTTTGACACATTACTTACAATGTGCTAAGCGTATGAATAGATATTCCAAGCTGCCTTGTCCTTAACTTACCTAATCAGCATTCACTGTGAAGCTGTCAATCAAGCTTAAGCTCATTCACTTCTTACACAAGAAACCAATAAGAAATTGAAGACTGATTGATCTGGAATCTCACAAAGGTTCAGCATCCTCAACTTAAAGCTGTGTGTTGTCAGTTAGCAACTAGCCTTCTTACGAGACTAAGATGAGCAGCCTCTCTCTTGGGGCACACTAACAGCACAATTTTAAAAGCCATGTTGCCTCTTTAATGAATTAGATTAATGTGGTCACCCGTCCATTTTACTCGTCCAACATTCCGCTTGTGCATCATTTACTAAACAGGAAATGGAACAGTGATGTTAATCAGGCTATAGATTTTCTGTCTGCAGCTCTCTCATTCTCTCTGAATAGAGGATTGTTGTTGTGGCTCTTAGCACATTTACACTGCACTGAGTCCAAGTGTATTTCTGTTACAGTTTATTTCTGTTACTGTGCTTCAACAAACACAGTAACAGGAAAAAAAAAATTGTGGCAGAAATACATTTGATCATAGAGAGCATCCATAACAATCATGTTATACATAACAATCTCATTTGCTAACTGTCACAAATGTCAGATTACTTGTGCGCTCTACAGTGGTTTCTTTTCTTTTTATACATTTAGTCTTTTTTTTAGATGAGGTGTAAAACCCTGTTTATAAGGATGTCTGTTAAAAACATTTAGAAAATTATTTTTTATATATATATATATATATATATATATATATATATATATATATATATATATATATATATATATATATATATATATATATATATGCCAAGTCACTTTTATTTTTATAGTGCGTTTAACAATACAGGTTGAGTCAAAGCAGTTTTTCACTATTAAATAAGAAAATAGTGTGTCGATAATGCAGTCATAAGTCAGTTCATCCTTGAATTTAGTGATGTCCAGCTCAGTTCAATTCAAATAGTATCTGTGCAATCAAGTAGACGATATCACTGGATATTGTCTTCAACTAAACAACGCAGAGGCGATAGCAGCAAAGAACCAAAATTTCATCGGTGACCGAAATGGAGAAAAAAAAAAAACCTTGAGAGAAAGCAGGCCGGTTCAGTCTCTGGCCAGACGAAACCAGCAGTTTAATTCAGCAAAGTCAGATTTTGCAGAGGACTCATCTGGTTCCCATGGTCTTGTGCTGATGGCTGTCTAGGTAATGAGATCTTCACTGGAGATCTGTCTCTTGGGCTCTTCTAGTTGACATGGTCTCCACTGACATTCAAGGCTGTAGAGTTTAAGAACTAAAACCGAAAGCACAATATGGCTTAATCCCTTAGTCCCCTAGTCTGTTTTCACTGCATGTTTTAAAGCGAAGGGCGCACTTCATTCAGCGATCAGCTTGTGATCTGGTGTTTTCCACACCTCAGAACATCTCTGTTCACAGTGAATAAATGTAGTGAACTTGTTTATTGTATGCGCTGTGAGTTTAGAAATGGAACAGCCACCAGTTATGCTTTATTTTCGCGGCAGATGATTACAGCATTTCACTAGATTTGTAGTGTAAGCCTGTTTTCATTGAAGCTGGAGTTTTCCTTCAAAATAAAGGATCTCCTGCCATTTCTGTCAAAATAAAAGTGTCACGAATCTGGTCGGTGTCCCGTTATCCGCTCACCACCAGATGTCACTCTCACCTCACCTACACACTCTGACTGTTGCACCACACTCCGGACTGCATCTCCCATCCTCCACCGCACTGATTGCGTCAGCCCCCGTGACCAATCAGGCTCTCTATAAAACCCCCGGTTCTTCACAGTGCACTTCACGGATTGTTAGATTGTTATTGTATTGTTGTTATTCCTAGCTCTTGTTCCAAGTTCCTAGTTTTTTGATCTCCCGCCTGGTTCTCTCGTTTATGTCTGTCTAGCCGCCCGCCTTGTGATTTATCGCTCTTGTTTATCGGATTATTCTCTTCGTTTGCCTGTTATATTCCTGTCTGCTCCTGTCTCGACCCTGCCTGTATGACCATGTCTTTGTCACGTCCCACAAATAAAAGCTCGCGCATGGATCCGCTCGCCTCTCGTCCCTCACTCCTTGTTACAAAAAGCTTAAAAGTGCAGATAAAATAAAATAATAATAATAATAATTTAATATTTAAAAATCCAAATTAAAACTATATCTTTTAAGTATAGAAATTAAGAAGTATTGTAGTTTCCCTACTACAGTGCAAAGCAAAAAATAATATACCTATGAAACATTCATTTTCATTTATTTTGCGATGCAATTGTTTTACAACATATGGCTATTACTGCCGTTGTTGTTGTTGTTGTTGTTGTTGTTGTTATAATATTCTAATTTGTTTGGCTTCCTAAAACACAAGTGTGAATGTAAATTAGACTGAGACAGTATATCACAAATAAAAAGAGGGTTGAGTCGCCTTTAAAGTTCTGGTACAAGTCAATTCACTGACGTTTTTCTAACTTAGGTTTTCTTAGTTAAGAACATGTTTTGTAGCTCTTAGTTTTAAACTCTCAAAGAGCATTAGACAAAAGAATTTAACTTTAAAATGTAAAAAAAAATTTCCAATTCTTAATTTGTCTTTTTTTTTTTTTTTTTATAAATATCGCAATAAATACCATATCGTGGACTTAATAGAATGATGTCGTATCATGAGATTTTGATATTGTTACAACCCTGCCATCTAATCTTTCTTCATCACTAAACATCTTCATGCAGTGCTGGGTAACATCATCACAGGCCTTGGTTAATTTGCATTCTACGTTTGACTGAAAGGTTGTATGTAATAGCAGCCAGATGTTTTACCCAATAAATCTCCCTTTCTTAAAGATGTCTCAGGACCTCTGATGTAACTGCTTGGTTTTAGCATTTGGTAAATCTGCCAATTCTATTAATCGGGAGTCTTTGTGTCTGTAGTCTGCTTGCTGGTTTATAGAGAGTTCAGTACATCCTTTCAACAAAAACCATTACTGTGCTATATCTCTTCTCAAAGTAACAGAGAAAATGGCACAACACGTGCCATAAATTACCACTTCCTTTTTTGTATGGGGTGTTCTTTTTTTTGCCATCCTTTTTAAAGGATAAAAATTGAAATCCATCTTTATTTAAAAAAAAAAAAAAAAAAAAAAAAGTGAAAATTGCCCCATGATTTACTCACCCTCAAGCCATCCTAGGTGTATATGACTTTGAGTTCTATGAAAAATTGTCCTAGCTTTTAATGGCAGCAAATGTTTTTCAAGATTTTAAAGCAAAATAAAGTGCAAAAAAAAAAAAAAAAAACCCTCCACACAGCTCTGATGGGTTAATAAAGGCCTTCTGAAGTTAATCGATGCATTTGTGTGAGAAATCAGAATCAGAATCAGAATTAGCTTTATTCGCCAAGTGTGCGCAAACACACGAGGAATTTGTTGTGGTTTTTTTAAGGTGCTCCTGGTACGTACATACATACATACATACATACTGTCACGAATCTGGTCGGTGTCCCGTTGTCCGCTCACCACCAGATGTCACTCTCACCTCACCTACACACTCTGACTGTTGCACCACACTCCGGACTGCATCTCCCATCCTCCACCGCACTGATTGCGTCAGCCCCCGTGACCAATCAGGCGTCCTATAAAAGCCCCGGTCCTTCCCAGTGCACTTCACGGATTGTTGTATTGTTGTATTGTTAGCGTTTTCCTAGTTTCTTGTTCCGAGTTCCTAGTCCCCTGTGTTTTGTCTTTCCCGCCTGGTTTTCTTATTTTGACTGTCTAGCCGCCTACCTTTCGGACTCTCGCTCTGGTTTATTGGATTATTCTCTTCGATTGCCTGTTACATTCCTGTCTGCTCCTGATTTGACCCTGCCTGTACTACTATGTATCTGTCTCGTCCCAATAATAAAGGCTCGCATATGAATCCGCTCGCCTCTCGTCTTTCACTCCACGTAACAGAACAATCCGTCACCACAGGATCCAGCAGCTTCACCCCCGGACAATCGGCCGATATGGACACAGACAGAACTCTATGCCGGATCAAGCAAGGACCAAACACGCTCGAACAATATACCCGTGAGTTTCTGGCCATAGCCAACTATTCCACCCTCCCGGACAGTATAATAATAGAAATATTTTGTGACGGCGTAAATCAGCCTTTGAGGGCGAGGGCGAGGAACTTTGCTTTGTTGTGTGTGGGTTCGCCGTGCACCGTAGAGGTCGCGGAGAGGGAACGCGACAATGCGGCAATGGCGACCGTGCGTCCCGCCCGCAGATGGACGGTCATGCCGGAGCACGATGCTACAAACACGTTTGCCGCCTGGATCGCCCGTGAAATGGCGACCGTGTCGGAGCGCGCTCGAGCAATGGCGGCGACAGCGGTACCTGTTCACAAAATGGCGGCGACTGCGGTGCCCGTTCACAAGATGGCGGTGACGGCGGAGTCCGTTCACAAGATGGCGGCTGAAGCAGAGCTCCGTCACGTCACAGCTGCCATACCAGAGCCATATAAGGTTACAGCTGCATTTCCTGAGTCTAATCAAGTTTCTGAGTCCAGTCAAGTTGCAACTGTGTTTCCCCGAGTCAAGTCAATTTACAGCTGCATTTCCCGAGTCAAGTCAAGTTTTCAAGTCAAGTCAGATTGCAGCTGTGCTTCCTGTGTCAAGTCAAGCTGGAGCTATGTTTCCTGCGTCAGTCAAGCCAGCGCCCGCTAACGCCACGTCAGTCAAGCCAGCGCCCGCTAACGTCACGTCAGTCAAGCCAGCACCCGCTAACGCCACGTCTGCCAAGCCAGCGCTCGCTAACGCCACACCAGCCAAGCCACAGCCTGCTCACGCCATGCCTGCCGCTCCAGGGCCTGCTCACGCCATGCCTGCCCGTCCAGAACCTGCACCTGTCATGGCCGCCTTCCCACAACCAGCCCACAAGAGGGCTCCCATCCCAAGGCCAGTCCACAAGATGGCCGCCTTCCCAGAGCCAGTCCACAAGATGGCTGCCATTCCTGAGCCAGTCCACAAAATGGCCGCCACCTCCAAGCCAGTTCACAAGATGGCCACCATGCCAGAGCCACTCCACAAGATGGTCGCTGTCTCCAAGCCATGCCTCATGATGGCCCACGTGCTGGACTCACCCCTAATGGCGGTATGGGCAGCTAAAGTGGCTCTCCCTCACGTCACGGCAGCTACCCATGATTCGAGTCAAGTTGCAGCTGTTGTTCCAGGGCCAAGTCAAGCTGCAGAGCCAAGTCAAGCCACAGAGCCAGGTCAAGCTGCGGGTGCATCTTCAGAGTCAGGTCAAGTTGCAGCTGCGTCTCCTGTGTCAAGTCAAGCTACAGCTGCCGCTCCAGAGTCAAACCATGTTACAGCTGTAGCTTCCAAGTCCAGTCAGGCTTCCAAGTCCAGTCGAGTTCCAGGGTCAAGTCAAGTTCCAGGGTCAGGTCAAGCTTCAGAGTCAAGTCAAGCTCCAGGGTCAGGTCAAGCTTCTAAGTCCGGTCAAGCAACTGAGTCAGGTCAAGCCAAAGCTGCTGTGCTCCATGAGTCCGGCCAAGACACAGCTGTTCCCCATAAACCAAGTCAAGATACAGCTGTTGTTCTCCATGAGCCAAGCCAAGACACAGCTGTCGTTCTCCATGAGTCACGCCAGGACATAGCTGTGCCCCACGAGCCAAGCCAAGTCACTGCCGCTCCCCACGAGTCAAGTCACGTTACGGCTGTTGTTCATGAGTCAAGTCCCGTTACAGCGGATTTCTATGAGCCAAGCCAGGCTACGGCAGATCCTCATGAGCCAAGTCAAGTTCCTGCTGTTATTCCAGAGCCAAGTCAAGCTTCAGCCGCTGCTTCAGAGTCAAGTCAGGCTACAGCTGTAGTTTCCAAGTCCAGTCAGGCTTCCAGGTCCAGTCAGGCTTCCAAGTCCAGTCAGGCTTCCAAGTCCAGTCAGGCTTCCAAGTCCATTCAAGCTTCCAAGTCCAGCAATGTCAAAGCGGTCGTTCCTGAGTCAAGCAACGTCATAGCCGTGGTTCCTGAGTCAAGTGAAGTCAGTGATCTTCACAAGCCAGTTCAAGTCACCGCTGGTCTTCACGTGTCAGATCAAGTCACCGCTGATCTCCATGAGTCAAAGCAGATCACTACTGATCTTCACGAATCGAGTCAAGTCACAGCCAATCTCCTGTGAACCAAGTCAAACCACAGCTGATCTTCATGAGCCAAACAAAGTTATTGCTGCTGCTCCAGAGCCCAGTCACGTCCCTCCTGACGGCCCAGAGCCCAGTCACGTCCCACCTGACGGCCCAGAGTCCAGTCACGTCCCGCCTGACGACCCAGAGTCCAGTCACGTCCCACCTGACGGCCCAGAGTCCAGTCACGTCCCGCCTAACGGCCCAGAGCCTCGCCATGTCTCGTTTGACCACCCAGAGCCACGCCATGTCTCGTCTGACATCCCAGGGTCACGGCCTGTCATGATGGCCAGCGTGCTGGACCCACCACTAGTGTCAGTGAGTGCAGCAAACATCCCAGTGGCATCAACACCTTCTAAAACCACCATTAAAGAGGTCCTGCCACCCGCCGCTGCTCTTCCCTTAATGGCAGTTGCCTTTTGGTGTGTGTGGGCCGCACACTGTTCTTCGGAGGTCCCGTCTGATCTCAAGTCTGCCCCAGAGCTCCCCTCACTTGGAGAAGCCATGCCAATGCCTCCTGAGGTGTCAGCCTTGGCTGTAGATCCTCCCATGGAGGCGGCATCCCTCTACAACCTCTCTGCTCCTCCCCTTATTCTGTCAGCCTCCTCTGTCTCTGCTGTTCCTAGGTCCCAGGCCATAACGCGGTTTCCTGCTCCAGAGGTCCCGCCTGGTCTCAAGTCAGCTCCAGAGGCCCCGTCTGGTCTCAAGTCTGCTCCAGAGGTCCCGTCTGGTCTCAAGTCTGCTCCAGAGGTCCCGTCTGGTCTCAGGTCTGCTCCAGAGGCCTTCCCCATAAGAGAAGCTGCGGCAATGTCTCCAGAGGTGTCAGCATTGACTGTAGAACCTCCTATGGAGGCGGTGTTATCCTGTGGTCTCTCTGCTTCTTTCCCTGTTCTCTCTGCCTCCTCTGTCCCTGCTCTGAGTTCCTGCTCAGCCCTGGAGGGCCCTGGCGCCTCCTGTTCCGCCCTGGAGGGCCTCAGTGCCTCCTGTTCTGCCTCCTGTTCCGCCCTGGAGGGCTCCTGCGCCTTCTGCTCCGCCTCCGGCTCCGCCCTGGAAGGCCCCTGCTCCGCCTCCGCCCTGGAGGGCTCCTGCGCCTCCTGCTCCGCCTCCGGCCCCGCCCTGGAGGGTACCTGCTCTGTCGGTCCTGCCTCAATCACTGGGTTCCCCACATGGATCTGGCCCCTCAGCCCTCACCCTGTCTCGCTCCCACCCCAACGCTCCCCTGGACTGTTGTTCCCTTCGAGCGTCTGGAAGCCGCTCCTTGGGGGGGGGGGGCTATGTCACGAATCTGGTCGGTGTCCCGTTGTCCGCTCACCACCAGATGTCACTCTCACCTCACCTACACACTCTGACTGTTGCACCACACTCCGGACTGCATCTCCCATCCTCCACCGCACTGATTGCGTCAGCCCCCGTCACCAATCAGGCGTCCTATAAAAGCCCCGGTCCTTCCCAGTGCACTTCACGGATTGTTGTATTGTTGTATTGTTAGCGTTTTCCTAGTTTCTTGTTCCGAGTTCCTAGTCCCCTGTGTTTTGTCTTTCCCGCCTGGTTTTCTTATTTTGACTGTCTAGCCGCCTGCCTTTCGGACTCTCGCTCTGGTTTATTGGATTATTCTCTTCGATTGCCTGTTACATTCCTGTCTGCTCCTGATTTGACCCTGCCTGTACGACTATGTATCTGTCTCGTCCCAATAATAAAGACTTGCATATGGATCCACTCGCCTCTCGTCTTTCACTCCACGTAACACATACATACAACATTTAAGTAAAATAAAAACTTATAAATAAATAATAATGTATGAATCTGGAACAGATGATTTATGTACAGATTGTGCATTATTTTCTCTATATACAGCTATATAAATAAGAGATGTGCATGAGTATTTACATAATAATACTACATAAGTTTACATAATAGTACTACAGACAGAGACAAAAATTAGAAATGGAGAAAGAAATACAGAAATGAATTGTAGAACCCAGGTAATGATTCATGTTTATCTGTTTAAGGTGGAGATGGCATTTGGGAAAAAGCTGTTTTTACGTCTAGATGTTTTAGTGCTCAGGGATCTGTAGCTGAATTCTGATGAACTAATGAGAATCTGTAGCTGATTCTGATTCTGAAAAATATCCATATTTAAACCTTTAGAAATTGTGCTTCCGCTAAGTGTCATAGTTATGTTTACGAGAGAGTGACAAACGTGGAAGTGCAGTAAAGGTCACTAGGGCTGTCGCAGTGAGGAAATGATCCTTGTGGTGATTTTGAGTGGCTCGGTAGCACAGTTTGCAATCTTGTCTTGTCTTTTTTTTATCTAGTTATAATCTATGTATTTATTTATGCATTTATTAATGCATTACCTTATTTATTGCTTGCTTGCTATATAAATAAACTTGTTGGGTTATTACTATATGTATAACAGTTAGTTTTGGTTCTCAAATGTGACTGAACAAGGTTTTCTAAGAGTGCTTTTATTTAATCAGTATTAGCACATTCTAGACAGTCATTCAGTGCAGTTACATAGTTACATCAGCAAGTGGCGGCAACTGTCTTTAGTGTTTTTAAACATTATTTGAATGTCTTATAATTAATGAATAAAAAAAGCTGTTTAAATTAGTTTAACTTTGAGCACCACTTTACAAAGCTCAATCGACAGTGCATCACCTGCGTAACACTTTGTTCCCTTCCTCAAAGCCCTCTCCGCAGGATCTCGTCAGCCGCTCTGCTCACCCTTAGCCCACCATCTGTGGCGTGGGCTCGCCGCCTCAGTCCTGCGACCCAGCGGCTCCACCATGGCTTCCTGCCGTGGCCTTCCGGATCCTCGGCTTCACCCTGGCTCGTCGGCTCTCCGTCTCCGCCTCGGGCTCCACCACCACCTGCTCCGCCGCTGTCGGTCGGCCCCCTGGAGTCATCAGCCCTTCCTCCACCATGGCTTCTCCCTCCATCGGCTCCACCGTGGGCCGCCACCATGACTGTGGCCTGGGCCTTGCCTGACTCCTCCTGCACCTGGTCCTCCAGGAATACTCCTTGGCTCCTCCCTCCATCAAAGCCACCCTGGTCGTCTGCGGGCCTCCCTATCTGTCCTTCTCCAGCCTCTCGCCCTTCTCCTGAACCTCCGCCCTCCCTCCCTACCTCCACCGTTGGCCCTTCTACAGCACGAGGTTGCGCCTACCGGGAGGGGGCGAACTGTCACAGTTATGAACTCTTTTCTTGTTTTGTTTTAACATATTGGTTTAGTCCATTTGTGTTTGTTCCTTCCAGTTCCTGTTTGTCCTTATTTGGTTATGTTCCTGTTCTCATTAGTTCATTATTAGTTAACTCCCATCACCTGTTTTGCCCTCGTTAGCTACCCTATTTAAAGACTCCTTTCTGTTCAGTTTGCTGTCAGTTATTATTTAGAGTCACAAGTGTTTGTTGCTTTGAATTCTTATTCTTCATGTATCATGTGATTTATAATTAAAGCCTTTTGTGGATTACCTTCGTCTTCATTGCCTTTTTTGGACTACACGTGACACTGACATGGCATTTGAGTTTGTACATATACTTGTATTTACATAACTTCATAATGTAAAAATCCTACAGTATTTTATAAATATATAAATTCAAATTGGTAAACAGGAACCCATTACAGGGTAGTGCTGTATTATTATAGAAGAATGTACATTATTTTTGATTATTGCTCTTAATATAGTAATAATGATTATAAATGTAATACAAAAAAATCTGTATTAGGGAAAGTGGCTCATTATATTCAGACTACACAGACAAATCAAACTAAGAACTGTTTATAAAGTTGTTTCATGCTTTTTACATGTTAGAAAATAAAAAAAAAAAACTCCCATTATTAATTCCAAAAGCTGTTGTTGGAAATTTTTCTTAGAGACCAGGAGACGTTTTTGGATATCTTGAAGCAGAAGTTTTTCTTTATTCAGATACTCGCTGCTCTGCACTGCAGTCTTCAAAAAGTCGTCTAACTAAGGCAGTGATACATTGTAGTTTATATACATTTAGGGGGCAGTGCTTAGATCTGGAGACAAAGCACCTGGGTGACAACCCCAAACAAAGCATGCAAATGAAGTATTCAGGTATAGCAGCCTGCACCATTTACACCAGTCCTAATCCAATCATCATAACTACTCAAAGACTGGGCAGAGGTACCAAGAGCCATTACAAACAAAAGGTGAACATCTCAGTAATTTGGCTCATTTGACTTACAATAAGAGAACAGGAACTGGCAGGAACCTCTTGCTACAAACTTTGCTTGAGAGAATCATTTGTCTGATAACATCGTATTTACCTTAAATGCTAAATACAATATAATTCACCTTAGTTTTTATGTGATGCTATGTCAGAACATAAGATCAGCATATTTTCAACAGATTCTTAAATTTGTAATCCTTCAGTCCCCCCTTTGAGAGTTTTAATAACTCTCACATAATACAAATTTAAACACTTCTAAAGTTCTGTGTTGATTGTCTGTAGTCATGAACAGCATGCTGACACAGAAACAAACATGCTTCTAGGGTCCGTGAAGTTCTTACGGATAATAGTCTTTTCCGGTTGGAACTGTCATTTCCTCATGATGGGCATGGGTCATTTGTTGAATGAAACACTTGATACTGTGGACGCATAGATAGTATACTAGTAGGAAGAATAACAGCAGAATTGCTATTTCCTTGATCCACAGCCAGGGTTTACCTAACAGTTCTCCGAACCATGAAGAATTATCTTCAGTCATTTGGTGTAGTTTTTCTGAAAGATCAAGAATGTCTCGTTGGACTTTGTTCAAGTTCTCTGTTGGATCCATTAACCCGGTGCAGCATTCAGGGCCAATAATGGTGCAGGCTCCCCCTTGCGTTGCAAGAATGTAATCCAAGGCCACTCTGTTCTGTAAGATCATTATCTTGTGCGAAGCAAGAGTGTCCGTGATGTTACCTAGGGCCAAAGCTGTATCATTAGCTAGTTTCTGTACAGAATTCGATAAGCTTCTGACTTGATCCAGGGCCTGTATGACACCATAAGACGGGATTAAGGCTCCAAGAGTTCTTGACCACCATGTTTGTGCACAAGTGAGTCTATAGCTTGTGCGATGTTCACGATGATTACTAGAACGGCAATCTTGATCATGTTGATGGATGACTGAAGTTCTTTCATGTGATTCTCTGCGTTGTGTTTTTTTTTTTTTTTTTATGTTCTGTCTTCCGTGACAGTTGGCTCGGCAGTGGGTCTAGTTGTCCTTTAAAGTTTGTAGCTTCATACACAGGTGAGGGGGTCGATGTGTATGGGTCTCGGGACAGCCATCAAGGGGTATCTGCACAGAGTAAGAAAGAAAACAAAAGACGACAGAGCAGTATTTGTTGTAAAAGGCTGCAAACAATAGAGTTGTAGCCTCTGTTCAATCTGAGTCTAGTCTTGTTGTTCCTTCTTTCCCTAGTTCTTAATTCCCGTGACACCTAAAGAACAGTGAGGTAAGGATGGACTAGTGGATGGGGAAGGTCTATGAGGAAGTCTTCACCTCAGGGTTGGCCCCCGAAGCCTGTTGCATTCGGTTCTTCCCTGGGCTCCTCACTGGTCTGTGTGTCCTATCCTATCCCTGTAGGTGGGGGAACAACTTTACATTGTGACACATGAGTCCAGGTTTTCCTTCCCTGACACAAGACTGCAGCTGCTGTAATCAACATCACTTGATGTGGTCCGTGCCACTTAGGCTCTAATGGTTTGTTTTTGAATGACTTTATCATAACCCACTGACCTGGGATGATTGTGTGTCCACCTTCTGGTGGATTCTGCCAACATGACTCAACTCTTTCTCTGGAACTCTGTACTGCCTTTGTAAGGTTTTCACAATAAGTGATCAGAGCATCTGAGGCAATGTGCACATCAGCATTTCTAAGATCAATCACACCTGGCATCTGCATTGGGTGTCCTGTAATAATCTCATGAGGGCTTAGACCTACTGATCTGTTAGGTGATGCTCTCAGACTACACAGTACCGCTGGCAGCGCTTCGACCCATACTACTCCTTCCTGATGCATTTTGCTTAGCCTGGTTTTGATTGATCTGTTTGCACGTTCGACTTGCGCCGATGCTTGTGGCCTATAAGGACAGTGAAGATTCCACTTTATTTTCAACATTTTAGACATTTCCTTGACTACCTGTCCTGTGAAGTGGGTTCCTTGATCTGAGTCAATGCTATCTGGTAATCCCCATCTGGGAATGAAATCAGTGACAAGACATTTAGCAGTATGTGCAGCTGTGGCACGCCCTGTTGGATAAGCTTCTATCCATCTTGAGAACTTGTCTATTACTATCAAAACGTCAGTTTTTCCCTTACAAGGAGGCAATGATATGTAATCAACTTGTAGGTGACGAAACGGTCCTGGTGGAGCTGGGGTATGTGTTGCTGCTGTAGTTGCTGCTGGCACATCATTATTTTTTTGACATGTAACGCATCTCTTGACTGTTTCAGTGGCTACATTTCTGAATTTTGGATTCCACCATTGATTTGAGAACCTGTGATTCATTGTTGCTGGACCACTGTGACCCAAATTGTGTATTTGTTGAGCCAAATATGGCAGCAGTGATTCGGGAGCAATATACTTTCCTCCTTTGGTCCAGCAACCAGATGAATCCACTGTGGCTCCTTTGTCTAGCCATGTCCATGCTTCATATAAAGGAACGTCTTTGTACAGATCGATGATTGATTCAGGAGGCAGAATTGTCTTCTGTGCTGTACTACCTGAACACACCTGTACATTTGCATATGAACAAGCCTGTTTAGCAGCTGCATCAGCAAGAGCATTACCTTTAGCTTCCGTAGTATTAGTTGTGAGATGTGCTTTCACTTTGATCACAGCCAATTTCTTTGGAAGTTTCATTGCAAACATTAGATCTTTCACTAATCCAGCATGCTTAATGGGTGATCCAGCAGAAGTTAAAAACTGTCTACTTTGCCAAATGATACCAAAATCATGCATTACCCCAAAAGCATACCTGGAATCAGTGTAGATATTTGCAATTGATCCTGACGCTAGCGTGCATGCTCTAGTTAAGGCTACTAGTTCTGCAGCTTGAGCTGAAAAATGATCTGGAAGACGACCTGAAGCTACCACTTCAGCGGTAGAAGTTAGTGCATAACCTGCTCGTCTGTTACCTTCAATAACTTGAGCTGAACCGTCAACAAACAACTCCAATTCTGCATTATCTATGGGAGTTTCTGTTATTTCACTTGTAGGTGTGTATGTAAGCGTAACACAATCATGAGCCATTTCTCCTTCATCCTCTAAGACAACTTCAGTCATTGCAGACATCATACATGAGGATGGGTTCGTGACTGGTGCACGCTGTAAAACAATGTTCGGGGCTGTGAGGGTTGTTAACCAATTTCCCCAACGAGAAGATGTAACAGAAGTGACTTTTGCTTGATTCATTAGTGCAGACACTGCATGAGGGCATCTTACATTTACAGTCTGTCCTAACACCATTCCTGATGAGGCTTGAAGAGCTAGGTGAACTGCCTGTACTGCTCTGAGACATGGGCCCATACCTTGAGCGACTATGTCAAGTTTGCCAGAATAGTAATGAATTGGGCGTAAATTGCCCCCATGATCTTGCATTAGACATGCAGTCATAAAGCCTAAGTGTTCATGAACATAAAGCACAAAGGGCCTATCAGATTGGGCAATTCCTAATGCTGGCGCTTGACATAGTGCTCTCTTCAAATCATTAAAAGCTTTGAGGTGAATTTCTTCCATACAAACTGTATCGGAATCTCTAACCTGACCTTTCAACAAGTCGTAGAGTGGCTGAGCAATCGAGGCATAGTCTTCTATCCAAGGTCTACAGTAACCTGCTGTTCCTAAAAATGATCTTAGTGTTTTAATGTTAGTAGGCGGAGGTATTGCTTTAACTGAAGCGGCTCAATCATGTGTAATGGATCTATTTCCTGTACCAATTGTTTGACCCAGAAATGTAACTTGATTTTTAGCAATTTGAGCTTTGTGAAAGCTACATTTGTGTCCTTTTTTCTGCAAATAGTCCAACAATGCTGTAAATTCAGTTTGATGTACCTCATGATCTGTTGAGGCAAATAAAATATCATCGATATATTGAATCATAGTGGACTGTTTGACTGGACATTCTGGGTCACACAAATCACGTCTGAGAGCCTGATGGTATATGGTTGGGGAATTTTGAAATCCCTGTGGCAAACGTGTCCACTGATATTGTTCATAGTCAACTGTGAAAGCTAACCATGGCTGGCTGTCAGCGTGCAAGGGTACAGAAAAGAATCCATTAGACATATCAATTACTGAAAAAACCTTACAATCTAATGGTAAGCCATTACAAATTGTAGATGGATCTGCTACTAGGGGGGTGATTTTTTTCAATATGCTTATTGGCTACTCTGTAGTCTATTGTGAGTCTCCATGACCCATTGGCTTTCTTGATGGGCCATATAGGTGAATTACAGGGACTATTGGTTTTAACGAGCACTCCTTGCTTCAGCAATTTTTCTACAATAGGTTTGACTCCCTGTATAGCTTCCTTACTGATCGGGTATTGTTTGGTAACAGGAGGGGCGGTTCCTGTTAATTTGGCTGGTTCTACACCTGTGAGAAACCCGCAATCATCTTTGTCTTTAGCCCAAATTGGATGATTCTGTAAGAAAGCATACTCAGGAGTGATTGCATTACTGGTAGAAACTTGTGCTGAAGCAATTTTTATGCTAGCAGATTCTGAGGACATGTCTAATGTTAGATGTACTTGTCTCAGTAGATCCATGCCTAGAATTGCACCTGTATTTAATGGAGCACATAACAATTTTGTAGTCAGAGTTTTCGGGCCTAATTGTACCTCTATGGGTGGAGTTTCATACAAAACAGAATCTTCACCTACTACACCAGTTAAACAAAGTTTAGTTTTCTTGTACGGAATGTTTAAATCTTTAGCCAATTTTGTAGGAACTACTGTGATTTCTGCACCTGTATCAAGCAAAAAGTCAATCTCTTTCTCTTGTATGCTACCTTTCACAAAAATTCTTTTGTCATTGTGATGTATTACAGGGGAAAGGTAGCTACTCACAGCCCCAACAATTAGTTTTTTTCCTGCTCTTTTTGTGCTCTTAGAAGAGCCTGAGCGAGCTGTCCTAATGTTTCACTGGTCACTGGTGGAACTACTTCAGGGTTGTAGGCGGGCTGAGAAGGAGCAGAATTATGCATAGCATTTCTTTTATTATCTTGCAACTTCTTCCTACACTCTTTCTCCCAATGTCCTAGTTTTCCACAATAATTGCATTTCCCTTCTTTTTTAGACCATCTCTTGTCTCGATTTGTTGTGCTAAACGTAGCTGCTGCTACTCTCACTTTTGCCTTAACATCAGAATCTCTTTCCCAAGTAGCTAACGTGTCTAAGTTACTTCTGAGAGTTTTGTTAGACCAAGTTAGATCTAGGAATGGCAAGGCTTTTCTGTACTCAGCTACAAGGCCATCTGACCAGATGCGGACTAAGGGTCCCTTGTCATCTAGCACACTTTCAGGATCATCAACTATTCCACTGTAAGTTACAGCTGACTGGCAAAACTTCTCAGTGTATTCACTTACAGTTTCCGCTTTCTTTTGTACACAGTTAGTGATTCTGGACCAGTCTATTTTGGGTCCCATAATATTCTTTAGAATTTTCAAAACACCTTCTCTCAAATCCGCTTTACTGGCATTTTGTAGTTCAGAAGTAACAGCAGACTCAAAACTGTTGAATTCAGATTCAGTTAGAATTTGTGACATCAGCTGTGTGACTTCTACTAACGACATGTCGTAGAGACGCATTTTGCTAATCAGTGCTCTTCTAAATTCACAAAAATGTGTGCGTGCTGAGGGTAAGCCCTGCGACAATCTCTCTATATCTTTAGGTTCCAGCATTTTTGCAATTGCTTGAACCTGGACAACAGCAGAGTTGGGAGGAACACTTTCAATTCCCTCAATTCCCTGAGATCTTCTCCTAGCACCACATACCTTCACCGAATCTACAGGCACATCAGTTACTGATTGGATGGCTACATCTTTTTCAAAGAAAGCTTGTAAGTCAGGATAAATGTTATCAGGCTGACTAACTTCCATATCAGTTTTTTCTAAAGCTTTGTTGCGGTTCAATTTCTTAGTCAAAGCGGATATTCTAGCCCGAAGCTCTTTGTTCTGTTCCTCTAGCTCTGAGTTACGCTGAGACTGTTGTGTAGCTAGCACTAAACCAAATTCTCTGTGGCAGCAGATAATGCCTTTCACATTGTTCTTACGAATACATGCTCCAAGTACTTTTTTACACTCATCTACAGACCAAGTCTTGTCTGGATGGATCTCATATTTCTTAGTTAATTCTTGTCTAACTTTTTCAGTTACTATTAGGTTCATTTGCACTCCTAACAGTGATTTGAATTCGCTATCTGACCACAAAGGAGTTGCGAGACCACCTTTTTCAGTTGTGGGGATCAGCCTAGCGTTCTTTCTAACCATTTTGTGAGTTTCTTTGTTACCACACAATCACAACACTAAAACTTCTCTGATCAACAGAGGGTACGCTTGTTAACACAGATCAACTATAGTTAACCTTTCCTGAATTAACAGAAGACAACACAAACTACTAGCACTTTACACTAGTCTTCTCTGCCTAAACAGAGGGTAACAGATATTAGCACTTTACGCTAAACTTCTCTCCCTGAAGAGAGGATCAACAATTCTTCTCTGCCGAAACAAAGGATAACAGATATTAGCACGTAATGCTAATCTTCTCTATCTGAATAGAGGATAACTGCTATTAGCACGTAATGCTAATCTTCTCTACCTGAAATAGAGGATAACTGATATTAGCACGTAATGCTAATCTTCTCTACCTGAAATAGAGGATAACTGATATTAGCACGTAATGCTAATCTTCTCTACCTGAATAGAGGATAACTTGTCTGTTAAACAAACCCTGCAGCTGTTTGTTAACACTTCTCTGGCGGCGCAGAGGATAACCACATGTACTGGCTTCTAATGGTTCTTTTGGATAGAGTGATACTCACCAACCCTTGGTACAGAAAGATTCAGTCTGGAACGAAGTCAGATCTTTGTTTAGCTTGTTGAGCTTCAATCTGGATTCAGGTGAGGAGCTCTATCCGGGTCACGGCACCAAAACTGTTGGAAATTTTTCTTAGAGACCAGGAGACGTTTTTTGATATCTTGAAGCAGAAGTTTTTCTTTATTCAGATACTCGCTGCTCTGCACTGCAGTCTTCAAAAAGTCGTCTAACTAAGGCAGTGATACATTGTAGTTTATATACATTTAGGGGGCAGTGCTTAGATCTGGAGACAAAGCACCTGGGTGACAACCCCAAACAAAGCATGCAAATGAAGTATTCAGGTATAGCAGCCTGCACCATTTACACCAGTCCTAATCCAATCATCATAACTACTCAAAGACTGGGCAGAGGTACCAAGAGCCATTACAAACAAAAGGTGAACATCTCAGTAATTTGGCTCATTTGACTTACAATAAGAGAACAGGAACTGGCAGGAACCTCTTGCTACAAACTTTGCTTGAGAGAATCATTTGTCTGATAACATCGTATTTACCTTAAATGCTAAATACAATATAATTCACCTTAGTTTTTATGTGATGCTATGTCAGAACATAAGATCAGCATATTTTCAACAGATTCTTAAATTTGTAATCCTTCACTGTCTACGCTGCAAAATTAACTTCTTTCTTACTTTGTCTCTGCACTTTGTTGTTTATGATGAGAATTAGATTCTCATCACATTCAGTCTGCGCAAACACATACTGAACAATACTCTGGCATTTTCAGCAGTGACCAAATGCCTCTGATTGGCATAATTTTTTCCCATTTTTGGTGGCATTTTTGCCCAAAGCCCTCATTAATTTCTGACCCTGGTGCTAGTGTATTTTATGTGTATGTTAATGACAGACTGATGTTCCTGTTAACCCTCCTTATTTTTAACATATTGGTTTTACAAACATAAACATAGAGATCAAATCATGCTTTTTCAGTAAACACATTCAGCATAGGAGAATGTGTTTGAGACTTGCAATGGTCTGGCCATCCATTCAGGGTGTCCTTCGCCTATGGGATAGGCTCCAGCCCCCCACCAACCCCCGCCACATCCCTGTGGAGGATAAAGCTGTATTAAAAATGGATAAATGGATCAATGAATGTCTTTTGTTGTTATATTGCTGTTGCTAGTATTTTATAAAAGCCACAAGAACAATGGCACTATACTACAATGCTTTTACCAGAGTTAAGGATGTTTCTGTCATTCACATTTACATTAGCTTTATTAAATTACTGACAATAGTGATGGTACATATCTTAAACATTCTATTGTATCTTGACCTGTTTGTCTCTGTTTTGCAGTTGCACTGGGGCGAAACCAGCCCTTAAAGAGAGAGAAGCCCAAATGGAAGAGTGACTACCCAATGACCGATGGGCAGCTGCGCAGCAAGCGTGATGAATTCTGGGATACGGCACCAGCTTTTGAAGGCCGCAAGGAAATTTGGGATGCACTTAAAGCGGCTGCCCAGGCCTTTGAGAGCAATGACCATGAGCTTGCTCAAGCCATAATTGATGGCGCCAGCATAACATTACCACACGGTAAGAGGCACATGTCACATATGCTGGTAGATATATGCTGGCTTTACATACTGTAAATCACCATCACTTCGAAAGAATGCTACTTGAAACAGACCTCTGAGTCATTTTGAAAATATTAGTATGAACTGTAGCAACACCTCCCTTTACCATTTCAACATTGTTAATGTTTCTATGGGTGTCTTTTGGAGGGACACTAATTTAATGGAATGGAATCGAACAGTGCTTAGATTTTCCATAAAATAAAATAATAATGTGCCCATACACTGTCAATTTGTACTTTACCATATTCAGATTTTTTGTTTGGTTACTAGATGTAAGTTTTGGTGTGACTGATGTCAAACTGGATGTCTTGACATGCCCAGTTTAATATGCATAAATTTGATCTGAGAGCAAAAAAAATTAGAGCCTTTTTGTCAACTGTGATCTAAAACATGACAATATAGTTGGCAGGGGTGTGCAATACTGACAAAAATAATAATATTTAATAATTAAAAAAATAAAAATAATACAAATTTTGTTGATTTGTGGTTGTTTTTCTTTCTTGTTTTTTTTTTTTTTTTTTTTTTTGTGCTGGTACCTTGGCTGATTTAGGCCTGTTGTTGACAAATGACTTCTGAAGCTTTTCATATTCTTTACATTCTATTTGATGGTTAGTTCATAGTAGAAGTAGAAGATAACAGAAGTTAACTTTTCCACTTTTGCAGCCTTAAACTGATATCCGGTAGATTTTTGCCTTTATTTTTTAGAATCCCTATTAGATTTATTTAGCATTTTTACATTTAAACAATAAATTCAATTGTTATCAATCAAATGAAATCAGTATCAACAAAATCTATCTTTTGCAGAAGTGGCACAGGAGCTGCATTTGAGATAGCATTTACATGTATTTACAGAGACTGTTTAATGCAGCTCACAGTTGCGTATATAATACACATACATTTAACAATACATATAACAAAAAAATGAAATGATAATTTAAATATGAATCTAAAACCACCAGTAGGTGGTGGCAAGTCACTGTCTTAATAAGTTGAGTCACTGAGTCATTTATCTAGCTTTTTTTCAAATAGCTGGTCCATTCGGTCATTGAATCATTCTGTGGCATCCCTGCGGCAGGGCCCACAGAAGGAAAAAAAAACAATAATTAATTAATCTACCACGTGAAAAAGACAGTAAATAAATAATCATAATCATTCATTATTTGCCAACACAAAAATAAAATTACCCAAAACCTCAACCCTTAGCTAAGTCAGCCAGCATGGGGCAAAATATCCAGTTTCACAGATTGCACATCCAGAAAAAAAAAAAAAATCACAGATCTACCTATACAGAAAACACTTCACTGCGTTCATTAAGACCACAACAATCTCAGTCCCATACGCCCCCAACAAATAAAGGATTAGGTGATACCAGTTCACAGTCAATAAAAAATGCTCATCCAGCACCCACACCATCAGCGCTGGTGCCTTCCAGGGATGTGTTCTCTCCCCACTGCTCTTCTCCTTGTACACCAACAACTGCACATCTAAAGACCCCTCTGTCAAGCTCCTAAAGTTTGATGACATCACACTTATCGGCCTTATCCAGAACGGAGACGAGTCTGCTTGCAGACAGGAGGTTAAGGACTGGCTGTCTGGTGCAGTTATAACAACCTGGAGCTTAAAGGAGAAGTCCACTTCCAGAAAAACAATTTACAGATAATGTACTCACCCCCCTGTCATCCAAGATGTTCATGTCTTTCTTTCTTCAGTCGTAAAGAAATTGTGTTTTTTGAGGAAAACATTTCAGGATTTTTTTTTCCATATAATGGACTGGTTGGTATGGTGCCCTGATTTTGAACTTCCAAAATGCATGAGCATTTGACATTAAAAAAAAAAAAAGTATATTAATTGTATTATTTTTATGAAAATAACTGGCTAGGATCATTTATGACCGCATTTGGGATCGTTTGAAGCTGTATTTAAACTGCATTTTGGAAGTTCAAACTCGGGTCACCATATCAGTCCGTTATATGGAGAAAAATCCTGAAATGTTTTCCTCAAAAAACATAATTTCTTTACGACTGAAGAAAGAAAAACATGAATATCTTGGATGACAAGGGGGTGAGTACATTATCTGTAAATTGCTCTGGACTTCTTTAACACACTCAAAGCAGTTGAGATGATGCACGTCAGGAGAACTCCCCCCACTCACCATCATAAACAGCACTGTTCGTGCACTGTTAATTTTTTCTCATATCAAAACAAATTTACAAGTCACCTTATTGATAAATCTCATAGGTTCAGATGGCGATTTATTCACAGTGGAAAAGCGAGTCAAAGAGTATAGAATCCAAGAGGAGAAACTCTGATACTTTTTTATGTTAACCACTATGTGGTGCTTTGGTAGTGCGGCCCCCATTTTGGAGTGAAAATGCCAGCTGGACAACAGCACAGATACACAGAAACAGACAGAATGACAATAGCTGGGTTTCCATCCAAAGTTGCGAATTCAACTTATGCAGAAAATTGGAATATCACATAAAACATTTGCGAACAAGCACTGTTTCCATCCAACGAGTCAAAGAGAACAAAATTGTCACTTCCTGATAAACTGGCACTAAATCACTAAGAAAAGTAGGAGAAGCCACTGAATATGACAATTTTCATATCTAATACATTACTTGCGCCTCAGAGCGAGGAGACAAAACAAAATAAATGCAGTCATTGCTTTCAGAAGTGGATCCCTGCTATTTGGGAATGCAGTCGTATAAGACAGTTCTGGGAGGCAATTATACAGAAATACTTTGACAGACTTTGCTCAGGCATTTCAGAATGACCATAACGATATTTCAGACGCTGTGGAACGAGATAGGTCCGCTGGTTAGTCAGGTTTTGCCGTTCCATAGTGCAAAGTCACATGACTATTTTTGATGTGCATAGAGGAATTTATTTTAGCAAATTCGTTTCCATTTTCCATCTTAAAACAGAGTGATGAAAACGTAGCTAATGAAAGAGAAGTCGAAGTGGAATAAAAGAACGCAATGAGTGCAGGGGGGTAATGTGTGACACGGAGAAGTGCAAAAAGCCACTCATCTACATGGTTAGACTCTGTATACCAGGAGTGTCCATCCCTGTTCCTGGAGCTCTGCCTTCCTGCAGAGTTTAGTTCCAACCTTGATCAAACCCTCCTCTCTGTAATTATCAAGTGCTCCTTCAGATCCTAATTATTTGATTTTGGTGTCTTTGATCAGGGTTGGAGCTGAACTCTGTGGGAAGGTAGATCTCCAGGAACAGGGTTGAGCACCCCTGCTTTATATACTGATCACAATCCATCACATACGCACCCAAAATTGGCAAGTCTCACACCCTAATCAGAAGTGCAATAGAAAATTTCTCAATTGAAGTCATCAGTAAATTTTATGACACCTACACTAAATGTTATATTGTCTTATATTTGTTTTATGTTATCAATTGTGGAATCCAATTATTAATTCCACAGTAATTTGAGTATTTCCATTTTATGCAACTTTACACATTCACTATTACTATAGTTACTATTACTCCATTAGGTCTGAAATATATATTGCGCATTTTAATTCCATGGAACACACTACAAACATGATAATCTTATAGAACATGATGTATTGTGTCTGTCGTAATTGAATAACAGTGGATGTATTTGTTTTTTGTTTGTCTGTTTTTTAAGACAATACTGCAAAAACAGTTTACTGTCAAGCTGTTATATTCCTGTTATATATTTATTGTCCAACATTCCAAATTTTTCTGATGCATATGTTGGTATTAATTCAGTGTTTATAATGCTAATACCTGAACCCAAAAGAAACTGATATGGTTTCTAGACAGCAAAGATTTTTAGGAAAAAAAATGGAAGACTTAAACACAATGTCTGTAAAACAAACGGTTAAAAGGATTTGATGATCACTAGTCTACTGACTGTATGTCATTCTGCGTTTTCATCATTCATGTTGTATTTCATCTTTAATGTACTTTTTTTTTTTTTTTTTTTTAAACAAAGTAGCTGATATTTGCCATAGCGACAGCAAGAAGTTACTGAACTGCTGAGTTGCTTTTACTGCAAAATGGTGGAAGCGTAGGGCTGCTGCTGGATGCTGGTGTTGCAATGGAACATTCTGTTGGCTTTCACTTCTTGTCTTTGAGTGAGTTCTGTGATCCTACAAACCCGGGAACATGCTGTTCACGTGGCCAGTCTCATGATTATCTGCTGTAAATTAAATTCATTTTATGCCATCTGGTCAGCGCTACAGAGCACTGAGCACCTCAGGGTTGAGGTTCACAACCAGTCAGTCAACAGGGGGCAGCAATTCAATTTCACAGCTTGTATATTCGGAAGAATGGTGCTCAGTGCTCTGCAGACCAGATGGCATGAAATTAATTTTATTTACAGCAGACAATAATATGACTGGCCACGTGACCACCGCATTCCTAGGTTTGTAGGATCTCAGAACTTGCTTCTCCACTGTGAATAAATCATAGCATGTTTTTAACAAGATGCTAACATGATTAGCATGTTGTTAACACAAAGTTAGCATGATTAACAATTAACATCTACCTAGCATCATGCATGTTTTTAACAAGATCCTAATAGCAATTACCTATATTTTTGCATGTTGTTTCACATATGTTTCGCAATGTTTCTCAACTGTCACCGTGAGTCCAAGATCTCGTGGACCGTAAAGATGGAGGGTTGGTCTAGGACTTCCGGAGGAGGGGGTTCCGCTTCAGCTCCCGTATTATCTGTGACAGGGAAAAAAGGGTTTTAGAAGGGAGACGTGAAAAGTGGGGTGAATGCGGTACCTGGGTGGGAGCTGAAGCTGGAAGGTGACGTCGTTGATCTGCCTCAGGATCTTGAACGGACCTATGTAGCGGGGACTCAGCTTGCGGCAGGGCAGACGCAGACATAGATCATGGGTGGACAGCCAGACCTGATCCCCTGGCTGGTAAGTGGGAACAGTCCTCCTCCTGGCGTCAGCGAACCTCTTGTGTTGACACACTGCCCGCTGGAGATGGTGATGAGCTGAGTCCCACATTCTCTCGCTCTCTCGAAACCAGTGGTCTACAGCTGGAACATTAGAGGGTTCCTCCGCCCAGGGAAACAGTGGAGGCTGATAACCGAGTACGCACTGGAAAGGTGTTAAGCCAGTGGTATCTTGGTGGAGGGAGTTCGGTGCGTACTCGGCCCACGGGAGGAACCTGCTCCAGCTGTGTTGGTCCTCATGACAGTATGCCCGGAGGTAACGTCCCAGCTCTTGGATCTTTCTCTCTGTCTGCCCATTGGTCTGTGGATGATAACCGGATGAGAAGTTAACAGAAACACCAAATAGCTTAAAGAAAGCTTTCCGGACATTTGAGATGAATTGAGGTCCCCGGTCTGACACGATCTCCTCCAGGAGGCCGAAGTGACGAAACACCTCCTGGAAGAGATGGAAAAACTTGCACGATTTAGAGAATCGATCGACAATGAATAGTACACAGGTGTTACCTTCCGAGTTGGGGAGATCCGTAACGAAGTCAACTCCTATGTGGGACCATGGCCTCTGTGGGATGGGTAATGGTAGCAGCTTTCCTGTGGGTAGTCGATGGGGAGAGGTAGACATAGAACAGACAGAGCAGCTTTGGACGTACCTGATGGTATCACGGCGCATACTGGGCCACCAGTAATGAGTTTGAAGGAGTGAGAGGGTCCGTTTGCTGCCTGGATGTCCAGAGCCCGGAGGCTGGTGGGCATTCCAGCGGAGCAGGCTCCTGGAGGGTGGCTTGTTGAATGTAGTCATCTTGTTCCCAGAGAATGGGGCTGACAATCAGGTTGGATGGAATGATGGGTTCAGGTTCAGAGGGGCAGTCGGAGGAGAACTGACGAGAGAGGGCATCGGCAGAAACATTCTTGGAACCGGGGCAGTATGTAACCTTGAAGTTGAAGTGTGTGAAGAATAGTGCCCAATGAGCTTGTCTGGGGTTTAAACGTCTTGCTTCTCAGAGATATTGGAGATTCTTGTGATCCTTAATGATGGTAAATTGATGAGCTGCTCCCTCTAACCAGTGACGCCACTCCTCCAGGGCTAATTTGATGGCTAGTAGTTCTCTGTTTCCCACGTCGTAGTTTTGCTCCGCCGGAGACAGCTTACGTGAGTAGAATGCACAGGGATGGAGGAGAGGAGGCGCAACTGTGAAGGGGAGCTCGGGATCTGGGTGGTGTAACAAGGGTGCGGTGCTAAAGATGTTCTTGAGCCGTTGGAATGCTTCGTGAGCAGTGGGGTTCCAGGTGAGATTCTTCGGTTTACCCCTCAGGAAGGAGGTTAACGGAGCCGTGATGGAGCTGTAGTTTCTGATGAAGCGTCGGTAGAAATTGGAGAAACCAAGAAAACATTGAAGTTCTTTCACAGTGTGAGGTTGAGGCCATTCTTGTATGGCGGAGACTTTCCCCTGATCCATCTGCACGCCCTAGGCGCTGATGATATTTACTAGAAACTGTACAGATGGTTGATGGAACTCACACTTCTCTAGCTTGAGATATAGACTGTGTTCACGGAGTTTGTGGAGGACCTGCTGGACGTGCTGGCGATGTTCGGCGAAGTTCTGGGAGTAAATCAGAATATCGTCAATGTAGACCACAATGAAACGACGGAGGAACTCCCGGGAACACCTCGTTCATAAACGTTTGGAAGACGGATGGGCTGATGGATAAGCCATACGGCATGACCCGGCACTCATAGTGCCCCATAGGTGTTACAAAGGCAGTCTTATACGAACGAGGTTATAGGCACTCCGCAGGTCCAGCTTCGTGAAGACCTGGGCTCCACGAAGCTCTTCAAGGGCGGCAGGGACCAGAGGGAGCGGGTAGGGTTGTTGGATGATCTGGGAATTGAGTTGTCTGTAGCCAATGCAGGGACGTAAATCTCCATCCTTCTTGCCCACGAAGAAGAAACTCGAAGCGGCCGGCGAGCTGGATGGTTGGATGAATCCTTGACACAATCCCATGGCCGATGAGGTGGTAGATGGGTGGCTGCTTGCTTACTGAATACATCCTGGAACACCGTGTACTCAGCTGGGATCTCGGGAGTGAAGGATGGCTCCGGACTTTCTACATGGGTAGAAGATGGTTGAGGGTGAGGTAAGTCAACGAGGCACTGAGTGTGACATTGCTCACTCCAGCGAATGGCGTCACAAGGTTCCCAGCTGAGTTCAGGACGATGTCGGCGAAGCCACGGGTGTCCCAGGATGATGTTTATGGTGGAATCCTCCAGTACCAGAAACCGAATTTCCTCCTTGTGGAAGAGTCCGACTTGCAAGGTGATGAATGGTGATGAATAACGTACCGTCCCAAGGCCAAGTGGTTTTCCTTATATGGTTTTCACAGAGAAAACTTGAAAATGGCGACGACAGGAGAGTTGGAGTTGATTTAAGCAGTCCTGGGAGATGAAGTTGCCGAAGGAGCCTGAGTCAACCAGAGCGGAAACAGATAGAGATAGAGTGATCAGAAGTATGCAGAGTTACTGGCAACAGTGTAAGATTTGTAGTTTCAACCTCAGTAGAAATAGTACTCACCACCGGGCGTGGGGGTCTGATGGGGCAGGTATGTATGAGATGTCCAGATTGTCCACAGTATAGACACAATCCCAACGTGATGCGGCGATTACGTTCAGTGCGTGAAAGACGAGTTGTGTCTATTTGCATCGGTTCTGGTACCGGGAAGCTCGCAGCCACCGAGGCGGGCTGAGAAGCGGTAATCGGTGGCTGGCAGACGGCTAGCCGCTGGGAAACTCTGGTTGTTCTCTGAAGAAAGGACTCCAGTCCAATAGTGTCGTCGTACAGGGCCATTGCGGCATGGATTTCGGGGTTGAGTCCTTGTCTGTAAGCTCCCAGCAGCGCAATCTCGTTCCAGCCGCTAGCCGCCGCCAGCGTGCGGAAGTGGAGGGTGTAATCATTCACTGAAGAAGTGCCCTGTTGTAAACGGAACAACTGATCGGAAGTGGTGAGTGTACCGGTAGCCGTGCTGAAAACCTCGGAGAAGTGACTTGTAAATAGGAGTGAATAGGAGTGAATGATGGGATTATCAGAGTTCCAAATAGCTTTTGCCCACTGTAAGGCCTTACTGGTAAGGAGAGATATGAGAAAGGCGACTTTAGCGTTCTCCAAGGGAAACTGTTGTGGTTGCATTAGGATGTAAAGGTTGACTTGGAGCAAAAAACTGCTACACTCAGCTGCCTCACCCGCAAAAGTATTGGGCATGGCCATGGGAGATCCTGAGGCAGATGGCAGCGAAGGTGTGGGTTGAAACGCCGCCTTGAAGGCATTCACCAACTCGGTGAGGGGATCAGATGCAGCTGATGTTTCAGTGCTCATGTTGGTGTTGGTCTGGTCTTCTGTCACAAACACACACACACGGAGTATATTGTTAATCTTATCCACAAAGAAAGAGAGTAAACTGTTGCACTACACAACTGAAGAAATTTGGACCGCAGGTGATGGAGGAGAAACAATGTTATGTGGTGTCAAACAAAATTTTGGGATTATATTTACTACTAGATATTCATTTTGAAAAGTACTTAATTCTGGCATTCTTAACAATGTTATTAAACTCCATTAGAAGTTATTTTAAGTGCTAGTGAACTAGTAGTCGAGCGATTACTATCATTCATCCAAGTGGTGGTGTTAAACAGAGGAGTCTAAACACTGCAGCGAGTCCTCCACCACGGCCTGAAATTCTCAGCAGGCTTATAAAGGTATAATCATTTGGGCAAATTTCCTTAAGGGGAGCATTTTCCATATTTTTCTTCTAGGTTTCAGTCAAAAACAAGAAGTCCAGCTCCTTGGTTTTAACAATATTGTTCAACACAAAAGTTTTATTATTTACTGAATGAGCATTTACGAGTGCCAGAGGAGAAGAGTAACATCTTTGCCAGATATTCTGTGGGGAGGTATACAAAGTTGACGGGCACACCGTCTGCTGAACGCGAAAACTCCACTCGCTGGCAGACAAGCAGTCTCCACAAAAGTATATGGGAAGACGGTACGGAGACAGGATAATATGACAATGCCAGCTGTAGACGAGGGATAATCATTCCACACAGGCCGAATACACAGTAACTGGGCTCCTGAAGCTTTCAACAACCGTTTCACGATGACTCCTCACTTCCAGTACAGCCTTAGCTTCACTTGAATCCCGGCCCTTTTCCCTCGCTTCCTCCGATGTCTTTGGGAACCACAATGTAGAAAACCATCGCCAGAATCAGCTGAGTAGACTGTAATGACTGTGGATTATCAGGCCAGGGCAGTGGAACATTATGATCTACCATTGATGATGTATAGAAGAGTCTGAGCAGCAAGTCCTTTATTTAGAAGCAGAAAAAAACGGAATAACACACACAACAGGTAGGATGCAATGCAGTAGACAGAATGACAGCGGCCAAACACAGTGAAAGCATAGCCAAACACAGGCGCCATCTTGCCACAACCGTGACTGCATGTTAGCTTGCTTATTGTGACCAAGACCGTAATTTATTTAAACCCATATGTCTTACTAACAAGTGTGCTTCTCATAAACAATTAGCAGATATGCATGTAAACAGCCCTTTAATTAACAGAATAGAATAATCATGGATGATAGTAAGACATGAAAATGTAAAAGAAAACCAAACAGGACACAAGAACAGCTGTTACTTCTTGCCCAACTTGTTAATGAAAATGTCATAGGATATAATCAAAGGAAAATTTGGAGTTGAGATAACCAAAAAAGTTGTACGGGAAAACATATGGGTGCAAATAAATGCAGTGTTTCTAAAAAGTTTAAGTTCCAAAGCAATTACCGGCAACAGCCATTTTAGCTCTGCTGGAAAAAAAACAAAACAATAGAAACCGTCACAGAATTTTTAATGGTTTTACTGAATATAATGGGAATTGTACTGGTTATAATGGTAACTGTAATGGTGCCTGTTGGTCTTGTTATGAGCCACTTGACTCTGGAGGGCGCGCTGGAGGAGGCGCCGACTCTGGAGGGCGCGCTGGAGGCGGCTCGGGCTCTGGAGGGCGCGCTGGAGGCGGCTCGGGCTCTGGTGTGCGCGCTGGGTCGTGACCAGACTCCGTAAGCGTAGCTGCAACTTGACTTGACTCCGTGAACGCGGCTGCAACTTGACTTGACTCTGGAGACGCAGCTGCTACTTGACTTGCCTCAGGAGATGCAGCTGCACCTTGACTGGACTCGGAAACTTGACTTGACTCAGGAAATGCAGCTGCAACTTGACTTGGCTCAGAAAACGCAGCAGTCACTTGACTTAATTCAGAAGATGCGGCTGCAACTTGGCTTGATTCAGGAAGCGCAGCTGCAAATAGACGTGGCTCGGGAAACGCAGCTGCATAAATGAAACGGTGCTGTCTCAAAGGCTATAGACGTGCAGCGGATCAGCTGTGGCTTTGTTTGGAACTATTTTTGTTGACGAAATAGAGCACAATCAGACAACAGTGTTCCTAAAATGTAAGTCACTTAACTGTTCTATAAAATCAAAAATGTATAAAACTGTTGTATAAATTCGATTTCACATTTGCAAACTTCCTTTATAACCGTTAAAAAGTTGTCACCCATTTCAGTTCATCGCAATCTCACAAACCTGCATTTTAATTAAAGCTCTCTACACTGCACATTAAATCTGTTATTTAAATCGTCTCTACACTTTGTTTGTTATAATGAATGACAAAAACTGCAGTGAGGAGCAGGACGCACATTGACAGAGAAGTATTTCCATTGGCCGCAGTTGTTTGTGTAATATGTCATCGTTGACTTTGAACGTATGTAAACTGTCCACTGTTCCTCCATGTGGTTTTTGTTGTCTGCTTCTTCCTGGGTGCAGCTGGAGATTCTTCCAGGCAGTTGTCAGCAGCTTCTGAGAGCTAGACTGCCTGCTGTTGATTCGCTGGATGTTGATTTGATTTTTGAACTGGAGTTTGAATAGCTGTTATGATCAGATGGTAGAGCAGCATTTATAAATACATAGATTTACATTTATTGATTTCGCAGATTGTTTTAAGGTACATGTTAGTATGTGTTCACTGTGAATCAAACTCATGACGCTGCTGTTGATAGTTCCCTTTAAGCTATAGGAACAGTACAAGTAAGGAATAATTGACGACGGGCCGTTGAATTCTTAGAAAATAATGCACACCCGAGGTGAGAGAGAGAGATTAACATGTGTCAGTTAGCCTGCCTCTCTGAGTCTGTGCATCTCTCAAAAGTGTTCAGCAGCAGTGTCTCTACTAATAGTGAAACTTTAAGTTTTCTTCAGGAACAGCACCGTTGTTACCTCACTTGTGAGAAGTCATGCAGTTAAGTTGTTACTGATCTGTTACTGAACTGTTACTGATCAAATTGTCAGAGCAGCGCTAACAACATTAGCGGGTATGTTAAACTGTATGTGTGTGCATCTGTAAAGGAGAGAGAGTGGGAGAAACAGAGTAGGGTAAACGTACCTATTAAGCTCACCAAAATCTACACTGTGACATTTTTAGTCCACAAGATAGTGGTTTTGTCACAAAAAAAGTGTTAAAATAAAATATTAATCTCTCACACAAAAATATTTATTTATTTATTTTTAAATGGCAAAAGCATTTCAATTAAGATGTACATCATTAAATGCAAAAAGTCTGACTGTGCTTAATGGGTACATTTTTCCCTTTAAGCACACCCCTGTTCCCATTAAGCTCACATCATGTTTTATTTAAAAAATCCTGTTTATTTTAAACAACTTTTTCAAAGAATAATTGAAAAGAAAACCGAACACTAAATTTAAAAAAAAAAACAAAACAAAACAAAACAAAACAAAACAAAAAAAAAAAACAGAACACTAAAATCAAGCAACAAGGCATTCAGTCTGATCAGTTATATGTTCATGGTGAAGTGTCATTTAAGCACATTGCAACATCTAGACTAGTCCATGTTCAGCTAAGTAACGGATATTCAAAAATCAAATAACAAAACAAATTGTAAATAAAATAAAACATTTTAAAACATTTCATTCATGGGGATGAAAACAGAAACTAGCCTCATTACATTACATTATAGATATCAATTTATCTATAATCTCTTAAGGCTTTATACACTACACGATTTTTGCCCCGATTTTTCACAGATTTACAGTCTGGAGAAGTTGATGCTAGTTGCCAAAGTTCAGAGCCAGTCTGCAGATTTGAGGCAACTGATTCCATAGAACATTGCGTAGTGTATGATGGTCATATACTCAGTTGGAGGAGATCAAACATGTTTGATATTTTCAGCCGATTTTAGAACACGTATTGTATTCATTTGTCATGCAACAATGCACACATTTCTGTATGAGTTTGCTGAAATCGGATTGAATGTAAAGTCTGCTAGTGTGTGATCCTCAGTCATGTAGTGTATGATGGCCAGTATTCCTTTGTGACTATTTACAAAGTCGGTAGGTGTATGATGCCTGGTGTTAGGGAAATGGGTCAATTTAGCTCAAAGGGAATTGTTTAAGATTTTATAAGGAATTTGAACATAATCTCCGTTCTACGGCGGATCAGTGAATCGGTCAGCGATTCATTGAGCGAGCCATATAACATTCAACTCTGCAATGTATACTAATATCCAAAATGTAGTGAAAACACTATTTATTAGCATGGTAACAAGGTTGGCAGTTTAAGACATTAATTTGTAAGCACAAAACACAAGATACTTCTCTTTTCAATATGAATAATAATTTATTGGATAAATCTAACACATATAAACTAATCTAACACATAAACACACACATTCACACAGGTTGCAGAAAGAGAGAAAGTGAGGAAAGAATGAGTTAAGAAGGGTGAAAATATTAAATCCTAAGTTTATAGCAATAAATGCAATTTCTTAGACCTGAACAGCCATCAATCATCTAATCAACCCTCACACTGAGTTTCTTAATGAGGTTATTAAACTTTATATTAAATGCACCAGTTTAGCTAGAATCTGAAAGTTGTACTTGCGTTGCCTTTGTGTTAAGAGATTCCCTTCGATGACATCGTTGCAGAAAGGGGTTTCCCAAGGTTGCTGATTGGCTGGAAGTTCGTGCTCGTTGGAAGTGATGACTTGGGCGTTGGCTGGAGGATGGAGTCGTGTACGCTGGTTGAAGTTTTGAGTCGGGCACGAAGTCTGAGACACGGCTTAGTAGCAAACTTAACTTAGAACACGGAAACTTTCAACAGAAAGAAAAAGATTAAAGTAAAAGAAAGAACGAAATAAGCTGACTGGACTAGATGGCGGATCTCATAGTTTTAGAAAAGTGGCTGGCATGCAAGCCAGGGTGCGCTCAGAGAACACAAAAAACGGCGGCAAAATTGATGGCAAAGAGCTTATGCAAAAAGCACAAACTAAAACCATGACTAAAAGCAATGGCCAATAAAGACCAATAGCTAAAAGCAAAATTTTATGGTGTCTTGAGTTTTTAAACTCAGCTTTGGACACATCCCAAAATGGTGTCTTGACCAATTAGATGTTGTCTTAACTCGGAATATTGCTATGTTTCTCCTCCCAAAACATAAATCTGCATGTTATCTTATCAGTCACGTGGTCCGAATTTTCCCGCTCTTGCAGAGTATAATTTGGCCATGATTTCTTTAACATGAATATAATACATTTGACAAAGAATTGCATGATAGAAACCTTTAAAGCATGAATTTTCACATTCATACATACCAAACACAAATATAAACCCTTAAGCTATTCACTAGTTAATAAAGACATACACAAGTGATTAGAACATAATAGACAAATGTGTGGGTAACATGCATGATAGGAAGTTATGCAGTAGACTGATGTTCATTTATAAGTCCTTTTAAGCATAATTTTGGTGCATATTTATGTAAAAAGACAGTCTCTCTGTCATTCTGTGAACTATGGGCATGTTCTGAGGAACAAAATAATTTAGAAGGAAACTCTGTCTGGTTCTTGTCTTGGGTGGGGGGGCACCACCCAACACAGTTTTCTTATGTGATGGTCCTGATGTGCTGTATCTTTGACCATTAATCTCGGGTTTATTGCCACAAAATGGACAATCTTCTTCCTGAGTTGGAATTATCAATAATTGTGTTCTTTTGTTAATGTTGCAAGTTGTTCAAAGCCGTGAAGGAGTTGGTTGGTTAGGCTTACTTCAGGCTGGCTGGCGCCAGGGTATCATGGACAGATTTATGACGTTGACTGTTTAGCCTGGGCCTCTTTGTGGAATTTGGCTCTTTGGTTTCAACAATGTTCTGATTGAATCTTCAATTTGTCTGATTCGCTCTGATACCCTACACTGGTGTTTTAAAAAACTGTTCAAGTTTTAAAAGTCGTGTAGTGTATTTCGGCCTTTAGTTGCTTTTTTCCTGGACAGATACAATAGGATTCGAAAAGCTGCTTCTTTGAATGGATGACATGCTTCTTTCATCTTTGGGCATAAACTATAATTGCATCTAGATTTCGTTATCTTAAAGCTGTAAAAATAAGTTATTTATCATTTAATAAAGATTAACGTAAAGTGACAACCATCAGTAAATATTTAAAGTCTGTTTATGAAGTATTTACATAGACGTTCAATGTGAAGGAGCTTAAAGAGAGCACACTGAGCTTAATTGGAGCAGCAACAATTTTTAATACATTTCATGTCATATTTATTAAAATGACAAGATTTTGCATAATAAATAACGTCTTGGTTACGTATGGTAACCCTCGTTCCCTGATGGAGGGAACGGAGACATTGTGTCAAGTGTACGACACTAGGGGTTGCCCTTGGGAGCCCAAACACCTCTGATAGTTTGAGAAAAGACCAATGAAATTGGGTGTGCAGAATTTGCTTAGCTGGCCATGCCCTGGACATCCAGGTATAAATAGGGCAGTGCATGCTCTGCTCACTCATTCTGTTCCGAGGAGTCGAAGCATCTCAACTCACTCAGAGGCGGTCCAGAGTTGTGGCATGTGGCATGTACCATACGTAACCGAGACGTTCGCTATCTGTCGTACACTCCAAGTTGTGTCAAGTGTATGACACTAGAGGTCCCTATATAAACATGCCACAAGTCTGGCCGCGTCACGAGTGATCAGGCGCAGATAGTAAGAAGCCGAAGTGTTAACATAAGTGCAGCTCACCTTTTCGTGACCTTCCAACGTCCAAGAACTGACCTGTCACAGGCAGGATTACCTGCAGCCGGGCCTTTCCTCAGTGGAGCGGCTGAGTGTCTTGAGAACGTTGGGAAAGTGCCTGTTTCCCGTAGGAAAAAAAGGCACTACGGAGATCACAACCTGCCCAGAGGGCGGGTATAAAGTGAATATCACTAGATATGGGACCTGAAGTCTCACGCTAAGGGAGACTACCAAATTCAGATCTTAGAGACAAATCTGTCTTCAGGGGAAACACTGCACCACAGAGAGTTATAGGTGGAATTACACACATGGGGCCACATAAGGAGCCACTACATATGGGGCACAAATCCAACCAAGAGTTAGTAAAGTAACCATACCTTGTGTTGGGTTTTTGCAGCAAGTTCCTCCGCCGAACTCTGCCACATCCAGAAGTGCCAAGTGATGGAGAAGGTGTCCAGGGTTCACGTCAGGAAACCTACTGAAACTTAGAAGCGTAATCACCATTAGGGGAAGCGCTTAAGCAAGCTCTACACCCAACCAGAGTGCTGAGCCAAGAGCTTGCGTTTAAGACTCTAGCTGACACTGCTTCCATGCCCAAATGGCAAGTGCATTAGGTGTAGCCCAACCTGCAGCTCTGTAGATGTCATTCGCAAGAGCTGCCAAGGCAGCGATGCCCCTGGTCACGTGAGAGTTTACCGGCCCGAATTCCAGGCACAAATGTTGACAGAGAGGGCTTGAAGATTTCCCGCTCTTAACAGAGGTGAGCGCAATCGGGGAGGCCGTCTTCATGGAGAGGGCACAGAACTAACTGACTGAAGGGCTCAACGGATCTTACTGTAGGCCAGAAGGACCACAGACAGATCAAGAGGGGATGTGGTGCTACCAGGGAGGGTTCACCTTCCGGGGCACCTCTAACAACTCGTGCCCCACGGATCTGCCTTCCACCAAGTCACGGTAGCTGTACACGGACCTTGGTGTAGAAGCAGAAAGGTGCCTGTCCAGGCCTCCTTGGAGGAGGGATAGAACAGATTTGATGCCACAACTCTGTGGGTTCTACCCTTAGGAAGAACACCTGCGCTATTTCCAGGACATGCCACCGCCTGGTGGAGGGGGCTCAGTCCTGTATAAGGTGCTTACCAATGCGGGTGGAAGGTTTCTGGAGGCTTCCTGGTCAAGTCCAGGGACCATAGAAGGAAGTTCCAAAAATCTGAGCGCGGGCGCCAGATTGTGCCCTTCCCCTGAGGAAGGAGGTTCCTTCTCAGGGGTATGTGTCAGGAAGGAAGCGATGGTAGGAGCACGAGCTCCGAGAACCAAGTTCCGTTGGGCTGAACAGGGCTACCAAGAGAAGAGGGAGTCCTCGGTCAGGCCGTACTACCACTGGCAATGAGTGGATTCTGGTGAGGCAACAGATCTACCTGTGCCTGGCCGAATCGACTCCAAAACAGCCGGACCGTCTGAGGGTGGAGCCTCCACTCACCTCGGGGTGAACCTGTCGCCCGGAAAGTGAATGGCGCACAGAAGCCTGAGTCTGTGCTGGCTCTAGGGCAGGAGATGGCGGGTGAGTTGTGACATGTGAAAGTAGCGTACACCATCTTGACGGTCAGTTTTTGCCACAGTCGCTGTGTTGTCAGTGCCGACCAACACATGCTTCCCCTAACATAGGCCGAAACCCCTTCAGGGCCCAAAGCATTGTCAACAACTCCAGGCAATTGAATGCCCAAGCAGCCGAGGGCCCAACCGAACCCTGGGGCTGTATACCCGTTACACATGGCACCCCAGCTTGACTTGGAAGCAACTGTTGAGACACAGTGTGTCTAGACACTTGTCCCAGGGGCATGCTTGCCCGCAGAACTAATGTGTCTTCAAGGGCTGAAGGTTTGCAACACAAAGTGTGATGTACACACGATGTGAGCCTGGCGCCACGCCCATCTCGGGACTCGGTATGAAGTGCTACAGAGGTTCCATACGCATCGGGTCCAGCAGCGTGACCGCAGCTGAAGATGCCATATGTCCCAGAAGCCCTGTTTCATGAAGGGGGCCGCTGTACTGAACCAGAGTGCACTCATGCACTACAGCACTGACTATGCACAGTCTTAGGCAAGACGTGAAGAACAGTGACCGAGTCCATCCAGAGAAAAGAGAAACCCTGTACTGACGAGAGTTTATTCTTTTCCCAAATGACCTGAAGTCCCAATCAAGCCAGGTGGTTGAGAACCACATTCCTGAGAGTGCAAACCGAACCTCGTGAGTGTGCTAGGACAGCCAGTCACAGAGATAACTGAGAATCCATATGCCCACTACCCCGAGGAGGCAAGGGCAGCCTCCGTGACCTTTCATGAAGGTGCGGGGCGGTAGGGATAGGCTGCAGGGGGAACCTAGTACTGATGAGCCCGACCCCGAAGACAGAGTCTTTGAAGGATCAAGACATGACAGTACGCATCCTTCAGGTCCAATGCCACAAACCAGCCTTATACTTACCAGTCAGTGACTGTCTGCGGGAAGACAGACAGTCAGAAATAGGTTTGTGCCAAATCCATCTCTCATCCCGGGTTGAGAGTGGATCTGGGTGGGTCAGTCAGCCCGCCTCCTCTGGGTTGCTCGTCTGAGGAGAAACTAGAAGCCTAACGAGGGTTCTAGAAAGCCTACTGACAAGCTGATGTTACCACCTTCCCGCAAGAACTTTGACCGTTGGGCGGGTCTGGCCGGAGGCCCGACTTTTGCGGGGCCTCAGGAGTTCTACAGGGGGCTGTCTGTGGCGACAACAGACAGGAGTAGTCAGGAGTACAGGGCCGGAGCCCAACCCACGGCTGAGGCTGGATACATGATGGCCTCTGTCTGCTCTTTTACCACCTTGCGTGCAAATTCTATCATGGTGCCGCCATAAAGACCGACTTGGGAAATGGGGGGTAAGAAGCGGACTTCAAATTTCCCTCATTTCTGACAGGTGAAGCCACAGGTGGCGCTCCTGGACCAACAAAGTGGACATCGCCCCCTTCCAGAGCGTGCGCCACAACTTCATAGCTCAGAAAGCGTAATCGGTCATTGCACGCAGTTCCTGTAGCCCTGGGTTGGAACCACACTCGTACAGATTTCACAACTTACAAGCCCTGGACGGGAGTCATGGGAGGAACCCGACAAGTGGCTGCATTTTGCGGGGAGTACACCGCAATCGCCCCCTCCACCTGGGGAATCTTTGAAACCCCCTCGCTGGACCCCCATCGAAGGTGGTGAAGGAGGAGAAGTTGGTATATCGCGTTCCGACCACTTTTTTTTTTTTCTTTAAAAACGGGCTTTCCGCGATTTCATCGACTTCTCGTGCACTTCCGGGCAACAGGCAATGGAAACAAGCGTACAGGTCTAACCCAGATGTCTATTAATCAGCCCCTCCTTGGCTGCCCGTTTCAGGCACGGCTGACATTTTAGCGGCCGCCACAAACTGAGAATCAGCCCCCAGCAGCTGTGTTTTCTCAGCTGAAGCTTCAGCTTCAAACAGCTTACGTCCTCCTAGCGATGCTGCCGCTAACCATTTTCGCCCATTTAGGAGCTCTGAATAAGAAAGTCAGCTATACTGAGACAGACTAACAAACTCATCCGGAAGCTCGATCAAGGGACGCGAGGAGCGAGAAGTTTGCGGGGTTTTCACCCGGTGGAACCATCCCTGCTTCCTAATGCTCGCCACCGACGCACATCGCAGTGGCCTCATACCCGGAAGTAGAAGGACCGGAGCGGGAAGCAGTCGAGGTGAGCCGCGGCTTCACGTAAAAGCACACGGCTCAAAAGCAAAGCGCACCCATGTTCATGTTCTCGCAAGCAAAACATGAATCAACAACAAACGCTGCATCAGCGTGAGCATAACTCAACACTGAACACAACGGTCGTGTCGATCGTTTGGGAAGGTAAGCTGCAACCAGGATGACACGGAGGGAAAGGCATGTTTACCAACACACAATCCCAACTGCGCCAACTCTTTTTAGAGAAATTACTCTTTAAGAAGGAAGATTGCTCTTCAAGATCGCCGTCGAAGCACGCAGGGGAACTCTCAGAACACTTATCTGTGTTTGAGAAGGGAGAGACCGCTGCTTGCACCATGAATCCAACGACGAAGAGGTGAATGGTGCAACTTCTCACAGAGAGACGCTGTATTCGACTCTGAAGAAACAGAAAGAGTGAGCAGAGCATTCGCTGCCCTATTTATACCCAGATGTCCGAGGCGCAGCCAGCTATGCAAATTCTGCACACCCAATTTCATTGGCCTTTTCTCAAACTATCAGAGGTGTTTGGGCTCCCAAGGGCGACCCCTAGTGTCGTACACTTGACACAACTCGGAGTGTACGACAGATAGGGAATCTAGGTTATGTATTAAGTTCATGCATATTTTAATATGAACAACTATTATTAACAATATCTATGAAATTATACTTTTTTTTTTTTTATTGAAGTTACCCTGAAGCTGTGTGATTTTCATAGTAGTGCACCCTTTAAGCTCACCTTAAAATAATGTCTTTAAAAATAACAGCAGTGTAAAACCACAGACCAGCAATAAACTGTAAATTTATAATATTATGGACTTAAAAGTACAAGCCAGTAATGCCTGTGAGGTAATATATTAGTGTAGCACACAATTTTATACAGCCAGTCAGCTAACTGTGTTCTGTAGCATCTGCGTTGTGTTGCTAAATCTTTTGCATCTAACTGTAATTATTTTCCACATCCAAGTTCCAGGTTATAATATGCAAACGTCTAAATGTTAATCTCGTAATTTTACAGTAAGTATTCAAACTTAGCCAAAATAAAGGTTTAAACATCTAAAAAAATGCACATTTAAAGTGCTCCTCTTTTGGTGAAAGTTTTCAGACAGCTTTCAAAATGGCCACCAGACAGTGTGAACACATGGATAGCCATATCTCAGTGTACAATGGTCTGATTGACTTGACATTACAGGAGGTTTGTAGTAACAAACACATCAATTGGTTAAGACATCAAGTAGGATAATACATTATTTTTCTTTTTATAATCCAAGCTCAAAAATGGAAGCGTGTTTAATAGGTACGTGAGCTTAGTAGGTTTACCCTATGTGCTTTCCATGCATAATAAAACTTATTTTTGTGACGTCAAACGTGGAAATATTCTGTCATTTTTACCCCATTGTTTATTGTATTTGTTTGGTCAGTGTCGTTGTGGCTTTTGGTTATTTTGCTGTTGTAAGACCTTTCACGTACATGAACTGCCTGGAACTATGTGCGCCGTGCGTTTTCCTGAAAATAATTGCACACCTTAAAATGTTTATCAGCCAATCAGATTCAAGCATTCAATGGCCCTGTAGTATAATACAATATAAGATGTTGTTCATGCATATGCTTTTCTGGATTTCACAAGATAAGGGATTGACTGACTGATTGATTGATTTTATATTTTTTGTATATAATACATAAAATATAATTTAGACATTTTGATATTTTTAGTTTCTGTAATATGAATGAATTTTTTTTATTAATAATTTGTATTCTTATTTTTTTATTTATAGTATTTTTTATTATTCATTTTAACATTTACTTTTTTTTTTTTTTTTTTTTTTTAAAGAAAGAAAGAAAGATGCAATTAACACCACACAACATGTTTGGAGTCATTAAATGTAAACTTTTGCTTAAGTTTTTTAACTTCTACGTTTTATTAACTTTTGTCATATAGGTTCCAAGCTGTCATAAACAGCAATGTACGATGTGCATTCCAGGAATGTACTTTTCATAAGACTACCCTCTTCCAAAAAATGTCACACCATAGCAGCCTTTTCAAAAGCATAAACCCACAACCACATCGGACGACCAGGTGATGTCAAACAGCAGGGTCACATTAATTTTTTTTTTTAGCCATATAGTCATAGTGAGCATTGGCAGTTGTTTCAGTAGCAGGATAAATTCCATCCACAGTGGTTTTAGGGGGGTTCTAGAGCTGATCTGCATAGCATGCATCGGGTCTGTGGTTGTTTGACTTGCACTACATTCAGAGAGCAGTCTAAGTCTATTTATAGCTCTGAGATTCACCCGGCAAAAAGGTCAGAGATCGTAACCATCCTCCACTTTCTCTTAAATTCTTAAAAGCCACTGGTTGTGAGTTAACAGAAATGTGTTTACGTGGTTCTTTTGTCTCTTTTGGTATTTTTTAATTGAATCACATTGCTCCCTAACTTGAACTTTTAGCACCGTTGGGCCTGTTTACTGTAACTGCTGATCTCATATCTCTATCTCAGATAGTGTAAATAAAGATCAGCATAACCTACTTTTATACTTGGATGAACAAGTGCAGCTTTTTATATTTAAGTAAATGTAAGTATTATTATTAACATTCTAAGTATTATTATTAATGTCATTTTTGTTTTGATAATAAAAAAAAAAATCTTTCTCTCCCTATAGGAGGTTGAATTAATTAAATGTATTCAGTAAATATAATCAATATTTCAGTAAATATTGCCCATTCAAGCAATACAATAAAGAGTTTCATTAAATGCATTTGGTTGCCTTTTGTTTTTTAAACATTATTATTATTAGGGGTTCGAGCACGTAGTGCTGAAACCCTATTGTAATTGTTAGGATTTTTATTATTATTATTTTTATTATTATTTTTCTGCCATAAAACTGATCGTGCAGAACAAACTGTAAGTCCTAGAGACTTCAAATTTGGCCAGATGGTAGACCTCAATTTGGGGAGAACCTATCAAAGTATCAGCCCAATCGGCCCATAGGTGGCGCTACAGCACAAAAAAAAATATTTTTTTACATTTTTGGCCGTAGCTCGTACAATTTTTGTCGTAGACAATCCTTGGGCCAAGACGCAGAAAATTTGCAAACGAGTCCTAGGTTTTTCGCCCAAACGGAACCAAACCAATGCAGAAATATTCTGTGGAGTCTGAGTATCAAAGGTTATCCAAAAAAAGTTGAAATTTTGATTTTCGCGCACAACAGTATGCAAAAACGTCTGTTGCTAATTTGAGCAAATTAGCTAAAATGACTATAACTCTTGATTGGAATGAGATATTTTCACAATACTCAGTACCCATCAGTAGGAGCTAAATTTTTGGTCAAATGAAAAAAGAAAAAAAAAAAATTGCAGAGTTCAGCAACTTGGTGGTGCTATAATAATGAAAAAACTTAAAAATGGCTATAACTACTCGCAGGTTTTTCACTCAACCTCAATGAAACCATTGCAGTACAATTCTTTGGACACTCTAGGTCAATAATTATCAAAAAACTGTTGAACTTTTTTAATGTTGAACAGCTTTAACACAGTCATTGAAAATGTTTTAGTTTACCTAGTGTGCCCAAAAGTCTGTAAATCCTAAATGACAACTCAAAACTTCCTGAAATTATGCAAGTTCATACATCATATGATTCCAAACAAGCTTGCAAAATTTTGTGAAGATTGGGCAAAAATTGTTGTTATAACAGTTATAAAGGTTAAAACCACTACATTTCAATGATAAAGTCCCTGTAATTGCCATTATAATCAGTACATGGCAGCAGAGCACCACTCATTGGCTCTTATCTGACACAATCCATTCAGTTCATGGAGCTCTGTTCTAACGAGCTGATGAACTTAATCAGGTGTGGCCAATAAGGTATGTCTTTCTTATGTAGTGCACTCCAGTCAGTTCATGGAGCTCTCATTAAATGAGCTGGTGATCAGAATCAGGCGTGGTCAGTAAGTAAGGCAGCACAGAGCCATGAAACATTCTCTATTCTCCAACTAGCCCTAGCTTTTAAACTCAAAATAAAAAAAATAAAAAATAAAAATAAAATAAAAAATAAAAAAAAAATCAGTGCAGTACAATCCTCTAGACTCTCCAGGTCGATAATTATCAAATAAAATGCTAAATATTTGCATTTGGACAGCTATGACAGGGTCATTTAAAAATGTTTATATAGTGTACCCAAAAGCCTATAAATCTTAAAAGAAAACCCCAAACTGTGTAAACTGATACATGATGTAATTCTAAACAATCATACAACATTTTATGGAGATTGGGGAAAAAATGGCACTATAGTAGTTATAAACATTAACAACTATTATGCCCATGGTAAGGTCTCTGCAATTATTAATTATAACTAGTAGATGGCACCAGAAGACCAGAAGACTAATGGGCTCATTAAAATCACTTGTATAGTATTTTTCATTTTTTTTTTTTTTTTTTTTTTTCTTTAAGATTGGCATTTAGACATGATAATTTCATTATCATTGCATGTATGATCGCATTTAAAAAGTTTACTACTGTATTCACACTGACATCAGTTTTTACAATTAAGTCTATTATGTTTTGAGGTTACAAAACTGAAAATTACATTTAAACTCTTAAAAAGAGAAGACTTGCAGTTTTGTTGCATCATTTGTTTCAGATGCAACATAATGTGTGTGCATGTGTCTGAGCATTAATACAAGTGTAAACATTTAATTTCTGTGTATGTGTATGTTTGTGAGCGTGTTCTCCATCATGGATGTGTTTTACGCCCTAAAACCAAAAAATCTTAAAGGCCTTATATGCTCGAACCCGATAATTGCTGCTTGTTGTTGTTGTTGTTGTTGTTGTTGTTGTTGTTGTTATTATTATTATTATTATTATTATTGTTATTTATTTATGTATTTATTTATTTATTTGTAATATTTATTTACTACCTTTTTGAATTTGACATTGTTTGATTGTGTCTAAATACACATTTAAATGCAAAACCTAAAATAAATAAATAAATAAATAAATAAACAAACAAACAAATATCAAGCAAGCAGTTATGGCTGGCAAAACTCTTTTGAGCAACTAGAGCCAGTAAACCATGGCATTACATATGAAAATTATTTTTTCTGGCCACCAAATGCCTCTAGTTTGCCTCTTTGCACTTGAATTTAAAAATCTCTGTGGGGTATTTTGAGCTGAAACTTCGCAGTCAGATTTTTTTTTTCTAGATCTTGTATTAAAGTTATTTTTTGACATCACATTAGTTTTTAAATGGTCTCTTTAGAAAGGATTGCATATGCGCTTCAGTTAAGTGGGTAGAACAAAGGGCATCATGACTGTTATTTGAGATTTCATTTTGCTAGTCAAATTGTGCGTGCAATTATCCTCACTTGTACTGAAAGGTTGACACGCCTGACACATTCCCCTATGGAGCAGGTAAACAATGAGTTAAACAATAGAGATATTATGTGTGAAAAGGTGTAAACAAGACTAGCGGTATCCAAGCTAGTGGTGCTATGTAAGAAGTAAAGAACAGTAAAAATCTATATTAAAAAAAAATAAAAATAAATAAATAAAAATATTATGTACATACAAGTAAAATGGATTATAAAAAAAAATAAATAAAAAAAATACAGTATGACTTAGTCATATCCACTTTGATGTGTAAAAAAAAAAAAAAAAAAAAAAAAAAAAAAGTAATAAATAAGCAGCAAAAATCATTATTGTGAATATTCTGTATACATCACTCAGCCCTAATCGTGTACTACAAAGAATCTTTCATGTTGTTTTTTTTTAAATGTTTCTTTTAAATCAATTTTCCTTGGTTAAATCATTAAAGCAGTCGTCAGTACAGCTATTGCTTTATTTACCATATAATGTGATACAATAGCTTTTGTGTGGGCAACAAACCAAAGTTTGAGTTACTCTCTGAAATTCATCCCTCTCCTGTGAGCTGTTAACAGCTGCGACCAGATAATGTAAATGAAACTCCAATTTGAGAACAAATCTTTCAGACTGTTTTTGGTAACTGGATCAACAAATTCTTTGACAAGATCTGAACACTACTTCTGTCATGAACTTTGATGAAACCATTTGACTTAAGAGGACAGAAGAGGATATAGTACATGGTTTGTATAAACTGCATCCTTTTGTGTGTGTGTGTGTGTGTGTGTGTGTGTGTGTGTGTGTGTGTGTGTGTTGTGGAAAAACATAGGTTTGGAACAACATATGATGGTGAGTAAATGATGGTTTCATCAAATATTCTTTGATATGCTGAGCAGTAAAGAGTTTCCCCAGAAAGTATCAGAAGCATTTAATGATTTAATCCTTGTATTACTGATATGAATAAAACAGTCCTTAAAAACAAAACCTACTCCTTAAAAACAAAAGTTACATAGGTCATCATGATAGTATGAATATTACTTCTTTTTTTTTTTTTTTTTACTGAATTCCATGGAGGTGTAGCTTGTTGTGATTAAACTGACTTACTTCCTCTTTGGAAGAAGCCAGTGATGTAATCCTATTGTTCCTGTGATGTGAACCCTGTCCCATTCTCATTGATTCATTGCTCCAACTTCCTCTTTGGTTGAAAAGTTGACAGATCCACAATGAGTGTTGATGTCATAGGCAGCGTGCTCATCATGTGATGTGTATCTGTATTTATTTTATCAAGTAGGATTTCAAAAAGATTTAGTAGCTAACACTATGCATGCTTAAGGTACAAACATGCACTTATAAAATACTGAGTGGATTTTTATTAATTAAGAAAAAAAGCCAAGCCTGTTCCACAGCAAAGCATAGAGGAATATTATTAATATTCTTAAAATATTATTTTAGTACAATAATAATTAAATAATTAAATGTTAAATATGTGCTAATGTATACTTGAGTCTTGGTTCCTCCCAAGATTTCTTCCTAACTACTAGACGATCTTTAGTTTTCATCTCTATAGTCTACAAAAGTGTGACCAGTGAACAGTGTTTTATTGTTTTACTTGGGAGATATCATTTGTATATAAGACATTATATACTATTATGTGACTCATCTATAAATATGCCAATCCTAAAGAGCTACTAAACTGTTTTTTTTTTTGTTTTTTTTCCCCTTTAACAATGACAATAACAATCTATTCTATTCAATTCAATTCTATTCTATACTGTTCTATTGTAAAATCTTAGGGATTTTTCCTTGCCACTGTCACCTTTGGCCTGCATACTGTGGAAGACACTGTTGTTTATTATTTGTAAGACGTTGTTTTACAAAGGAGTTCACTTGATTGCCATTGCTGATTTGATTAATGACCAAAAATAGTGGTCTTTACTTATTTTGCAGAGCAATGTTTGCTTCCACTATATTTTAGACTTATCAATATCATAGTATAATTAAAACATTATATAAGTCAACAAAAAGTAACTAATAATGTGGCTTAAGTGCTTGTTTTTGTGTCATCTCCAGGTGCTCTGACTGAATGCTACGATGAGCTGGGGAACCGCTACCAGTTGCCCGTCTACTGCCTCTCCCCTCCTGTCAACATGATTGAAGAAAAGAATGAGTTGGAGACCATTGAGGTCCCAGAAGCTCCAGCTAGTGAGGGCCAGGAGTGCCAGTTGCGTCTGCGTCTCTCCACTGGACGAGATTTACGCCTGGCTGTCCGCACCAGCGATAATGTCCAGCAGATGAAGCGCCGTCTGCAGACCCAGGAAGGTGTAGTGGCCACCAGTCAGCGCTGGTTCTTCTCAGGCCGACCACTCACCGACAAGATGAAGCTGGAAGAATTGAAGATCTCTAGAGACTATGTCGTCCAGGTGATTGTCAGCCAGCCTCCCACAACCCCACCACTGCCACAGAACCCCACTCCTGTGGAAAACTAATGCCTCACTGGGAATATTAACCTCCACACCAAGTGTGTATGTGAGAGGATATCAATGTGCATGGGCTGCAAGATTTTTCAGAAGATTTCTATATTTTGGGATTGGCCATTCAAGTCTAGAGTGAACCTCTCTAGAGGCATCTCCCCTCAAACACTCACTGCCTTTGACTTTGGCTCTTCTAAGGGAGTTGAGACTCAGATTTTCTGTTTAAAAACCTCAGGTCTAGAAAACCGGAGCCCTGAATTGACCAAGAGATGTTAAAAAAGTATGGTTTTGGCAAGGGAGACTTAATAATGTTTTGTCATTTTTAAGATTATGGAGTTATAAGCTTCATATTCTTTTCTCTCTTTTTTTTTTTTTTTTTTTCTTGTGACAAGATCATATGTCTGCAAGGCAGACCAGAAGTGTGGACCTACCTGTGTCTGTCAGAACTTGAATTCTGAAACAGAGACACTTGGGGCCAAAAGGACATTTTAAACTTCTACTGGCAACAGGGGAATCACTTGTTGGACTGTTTTCTTAATTTTTGTTTTTATTAGAAACTCTGTAACCAAAAATATATTAAGATTTTTAAAAGGAGAAGATCTGTTACATGTCACAAAAACAATGTCAGTTTTGTTTTGTTTTTCCCAGTTGTCCAGCATCTTTAATCCCTGTTCTTTTTCAAATAACCTTTCGCTTACATAAATTCTCTAAACAGCATTCGTTCAACTCTTTTGTTTTAAAAGAGAGTATGTTTATTACTCATATAGACAAGCAGATCAGCTGTTTTACATTTGCCTACTTTTGAAACATGCTTTTAGTGGGGGTGGTGCACGTCACAGTTTGCAAATAGATTTTTTTCCAGAGAGATATTCAGATCTTTTTCCTTCAACAAATTTTATTTTCTCACTCACTGTCAAACTGTCTGCAGAAAAGTGTGAAATTTGTATGGAGCAACCATTCTGATCCCTTGTAATTGAAGGTGATTTTAAGAATTTTTTCAGCTCTGCAAGGTTGCCATGGTGCTACGCATTGCCTCAAACATCCCGAGGATATATAAGGGTGAGAAGGGGGTAATCATGTAATAATTGTGTGTATACGTGTGAATGGGGATTGCTATGAGCAAGTGATATAATGGAAGGAGAAGACATGAAGATGTCGTCTCTGAATGTAGCTGAATGAAGACATTCTCACAGAATACACTATATACATGTTTTTTATTTTATGTTTTCCTTTATGTTGAGAGAGATTGCAGGGCAGGAAAATTACGAAATATGAGAAATGATGAGAACCAGACTCAAATGAGCAGCACAGTTCAATATGCTGTAGTATGTCTGCTAACTGTAATCTCGTAACCCATAAGTGTTTTTAAATGGATTCAGGACTTCGTCCTGTTGAAAAGAACTGAGAAATGAAAAAAGAGAGAGAGAGAGAGGGAAAGAAAAAAAGTTGCATATTTTAATGATAGAGAATGTGTTTTAATTAAAAGATGCTGAAACATTTGCACACTTTTTGTCTGATTTTCAAGTGTGTGTGTGTGTGTGTGTGTGTGTATATATTTATTTTAATGAAACAGCAAATATCAACACAAATCATCTTATTATACATTTATTAATGATTAAAGTATATTTAATATATGCGACTTGGTTTGATATTTATATTAATGAATTACTGGTAATAATACAAAATATACACCACATTTGTGCAAAACTCTGTGGCCTAGGGTTGACCTTGTTTAATGAGACAATTGGCTTGGATTTGTGTTTCTCCATGTGTGACCACCTGTGTGAGTCTCTTTTCAGCCTATTCAATTAATCTTCTGTGTTGTAATGGGGAAGTCACAGTTCACTGTTTTATAAATGAGTTTTTATAGAGGCGTTGCTGTTAATGATGAATAAAAAGTTTTTTATGGTGTCATTAATTCACATATAAGAGGAACTGATTGATCTGTACACAAGAATAAAAATAATATAGGTACAATAGATATTGAGTGGTTTTGAGAGGAAATCTTTATTGTGGATACATTTTATATGTAATGGTCAGGTAAACTTCTCCCTCATTATCAGCATGAACTTATGCCAGACAATCCCTAGAGGAACAGTTTTAGTCGCACTTTGCTATAGGAGACAAAACAATTGTCTATGCTTGTTAAATTAATTAAATCAACTAAAGTTTTAGACCCTATACCCCATTTAAAAAAAAAATAAATAAAAATAAGTGACATGTTTCCAGAAGTCACAGAACATCATCTTAATTTATTATTATTTTTTTTTTTTTAATTGTTATTAGGATATGTCCCAAAACATTTCAAGCTTGGCCACTTATTAAAAAGATCACAACTTTATTCTAGAGTATTAATTACAGACCAATTTCACTGGATAGGCTCAAAAATTATTTTGGCATTAGTAGAATTGCATTACGTACTACACAGCTCTATAGGCCTGTTTCCCTGATGCTTCATAAAACATGCCAATTCACAAAACTAACTGAATGCATATCTGATATACAAAGTTGGATGACTAGTAACTTCCTACTACTAAATTCAGAGGGGGGAAAAAAAGAAAAGAAAATTAATGAAAGACTTTCATTAATTAACCAAAAACCTGCACATGTGCAGTGCATCTGGAAAGTAGTCACAGCACTTCACTTTTTCCACATTTTGTTTTGTTACAGCCTTATTTGAAAATGGATTAATTTCATTTATCAAAATTCTACAAACAATACCCCATAATGACAATGTGTAAGAAGTTTGTTTGAAATCTTTGCAAATTTATTAAAATAATAATAATAATTATATATATATATATATATATATATATATATATATATATATATATATATAGAGAGAGAGAGAGAGAGAGAGAGAGAGAGATTGGCACACCTATTTTTTCTGCTTTTTCTCCTATTCTTCTTTGCAGGACCTCTCAAGCTCCATCAGGTTGGATGGGGAGCATCAGTGCACAGCCATTTTCAGACCTCTCCAGAGATGTTCAGTCGGGTTCAAGTCTGGACCACTCAAGGAGGTTCACAGAGTTGTCCCGTAGCCACTCCTTCATTATGTTGGCTGTTTGCTTAGGGTCATTGTCCTGTTGAAAGATGAACCATCGCTCCAGTCTGAGGTCCAGAGCGCTCTGGAGCGCTCAAGGATGTCAAGGATGTCTCTGTACATTGCTGCATTCATCTTTCCCTCGACCCTGACTAGTCTCCCAGTTCCTGCCACTGAAAAACATCTCCACAGCATGATGCTGCCACCACCATGCTTTGCTGTAGGGAGGGTATTGGCCAGTTGATGAGCGGTGCCTGGTTAACTCTAGACATTACACTTGGCATTCAGGCCAAAGAGTTCAATCTTTGTTTCATCAGACCAGAGAATTTTATATAGATATATGGTTTGAGAGTCCTTCAGGTGCCTTTTGGCAAACTCCAGGGGGGCTGTATGCCTATTACTGAGGAGTGGCTTCCATCTGGCCACTCTACCATACAGGCCTGATTGGTGGAGTGCTGCAGATAAGGTTGTTCTTCTGGAAGGTTCTCCTCTCTCCACAGAGAAACACTGGAGCTCTTTCAGAGTGACCATCGGGTTCTTGGTTACCTCCCTGACTAAGGCCCTTCTCCCCTGATTACTCAGTTTGGCCGGGCGGCCCGCTTTAGGATAAGTCCTGGTGGTTCCAAACTTCTTCCATTTACAGATGATAGAAGCCACTGTGCTCATTGGGACCCTCAATGCTGCAGAATTTTTTTTCTGTACCCAGATCTGTGCCTCAATACAATCCTGTCTCCGAGGCCTACAGACAATTCCTTGGACTTCATGACTTGGTTTGTGCTCTGGCATGTATTGTTAACTGTGGGACCTTATATAGACTAGTGTGTGCCTTTCCAAATCAGGTCCAATCAACTAATTTTACCACAGGTGGACTCTATTCAAGTTGTAGAAACATCTCAAGGATGATCAGTGGAAACAGGATGCACCTGAGCTCAATTTTGAGTGTCATGGCAAAAGGCTGTGAATAGTTTTGTACATGTGATTTTTTCGATTTTTAATCTTAAAAATCATTAAACAACAAAATGTGGAAAAAGTGAAGCACTGTGAACACTTTCCGGATACACTATAATAAACAAGAATACTCTTGACAAATGTTCTGCCTAATCTTCGTCATCAGTTAAAAACCTGCGTTTGAAAAGCCATTTGAAAGCCACATTTATGTATAGCATTTGTAAAAGCATGTTTTTCCATCTGAAATATATCTCTAAATTACAACATATGCTCTCAGTGTCAAATGCAGAAATGTTCATTGATGCATTTTTGACCTCAAGGCTAGATTATTGTAACACATTACTGGGTGGTTGCCCTGCAGAACTGCAGAACAAACTCCAGCTGGTCCAAAATGCAGCAGCTACAGTTCTTACTAGAACCAAGAAGTATGATCATATTAGTTCAGTTCTGCCAACACTGCACTGATATTCTAGGTATTGATAATACCTGGAATATCAAAAATCGACTGCAGGCAGTAGACCTTTTCCTTTTTAACTCAAACAGTGTTATTCGAGAGGCAGACACACTCTGTTGGTTTAAATTTAGATTAAAGACTCATCACTTTAACAAAGCATACACGTAACACACTATCACATTTCTACAATTCAAATCCCTTAAGAGATTGTTAGGCTGCATTATTAGGACAAGTGGAACTGTGAACACTTACCACAACACCCAATGTAATATCATAAGAATCTTAAAGTGCCCCTATTATTCAATTCAATTCAAATTTATTTGTATAGCGCTTTTCACGATAAATATCGTTGCAAAGCAACTTTACACCAAATTGACATTTTTACAATATATCTAGTAGTAGCTTGATGTACATATGGCAGAGATGTGTGGTAAAGATCAATTAATGACGTAATCAAACAGACAAAGAACACTATAAATTAGTAGCAGAATTCGGTAGTGCTGTATGTAGTTTCAGGGTTGGTATCATCTGAAGTCCTCTGAGGGGTTGGCATCATCTCTTCTTAAGTGTTCTGGATCCAGACTGGAGCTTGTGAATTCCTAGTTACCACGGAATGTCAATCCCATGGCAGAAACACAGAACAAATAGGAACATAATTAGCGTAGCTGCAGTTCAAACTAAGAAAAGAAAGATTTGTTCAACCAGAGCTAAAAGATTAATAATGTGCGTTTGATCAGGTATAACTGCAGGAAAAGTTTATGAAATGCATTATTTGAATGCTTGGCTAAAAAGATGTGTCTTTAATCTAGATTTAAACAGAGAGAGTGTGTCTGAACCCCGAACGTTATCCGGAAGGCTGTTCCAGAGTTTGGGTGCCAAATGTGAAAAAGCTCTACCTCCTTTAGTGGACTTTGCTATCCTAGGTACTACCAACAGTCCAGAGTTTTGCGACCTTAGGGAGCGTGATGGATTGTAGCGTGGTAGAAGATTAGTTAGGTTTGCAGGAGCTAAACCATTAAGTGCCTTATAGGTAAGAAGTAATATTTTATAGCTGATGCGGAACCTAATAGGTAGCCAGTGCAGAGACTTTAAAATTGGGGTAATATGATCATATTTTCTTGACCTGGTAGGGACTCTAGCAGCTGCATTTTGGACTATCTGTAGCTTGTTTATTGAAGATGCAGGACAACCACCTAGTAGTGCATTACAGTAGTCCAGTCTAGAGGTCATGAATGCGTGAACTAGCTTTTCTGCATCAGAAACAGAAAATGAGAAACATGTTTCGCAGCTTGGCAATTTTTCTAAGATGGAAGAATGCTGTTTTTGTAACATGAGAAATATGATTTTCAAAAGACAAGTTGCCGTCTAATATAACACCCAGACTTTTGACTGTAGTGGAAGTAACAGTACATCCGTCTAGTTGTAAATTGTAAGTCAAAAGATTCTGTGTATTGTTTTTTGGTCCAATAAGTAATATCTCTGTCTTATCTGAATTTAATAGGAGAAAATTATTGGTCATCCAATCTTTTACATTTTTAACACACTCTGTTAACTGCGACAGTTTAGAAGTTTCATCTGGTCTTGTTGAGATATATAGTTGAGTATCATCAGCGTAACAATGGAAACTAATCCCATGTTTTCTAATAATATTACCAAGGGGCAGCATGTATATTGAAAATAGTGGAGGACCTAGAACAGATCCTTGTGGCACTCCATACTTCACTGGCGATAACTGAGATGACTCCCCATTTAAATAAACAAAGTGGTATCGATCGGACAAGTAGGATCTAAACCATCTTAAAGCCTGCCCTTGGATACCTGCATAATTTTGTAGTCGATCTATTAGTATGTCATGATCTATAGTGTCGAACGCAACACTAAGATCAAGTAAAACTAGCAATGAGATGCAGCCTTGGTCTGACGCAAGAAGCAAGTCATTAGTGATTTTAACAAGTGCAGTTTCTGTGCTGTGATGGGGCCTGAAACCTGACTGAAATTCTTCATAGATATTATTTTTTTGCAAGAATGAGCACAGTTGAGCAGATACAACTTTCTCTAAAATTTTAGACATAAATGGAAGATTAGAAATGGGTCTGTAATTTGCCAGTTTACTAGGGTCTAGTTGTGGTTTCTTAATAAGAGGCTTAATAACCGCCAGCTTGAATGGTTTAGGGACGTGACCTAAAGATAAGGATGAGTTAATAATATTGAGAAGTGGTTCTTCTGCCACAGGTAACAATTCTTTCAGTAGTTTAGTGGGTACGGGATCTAATAGGCATGTTGTTGGTTTAGATACAGTGATGAGTTTATTTAGCTCTTCCTGACCTATAGCGGTAAAGTACTGCAGTTTTTCTTTGGGTGTGACGAAAGAAGTTGACATATTAGATGCAGTATAATCTACATTGGTTATTGTATTTCTGATGTTATCTATTTTATCAGTGAAGAAGTTCATAAAGTCATTACTATTAAACTGTAAAGGAATATTTAGATCAGGTGGCATCTGGTTATTTGTTAATCTAGCTACTGTGCTAAATAAAAATCTTGGATTGTTTTGGTTATTTTCTATGAGTTTGCGGATATGCTCAGTCCTAGCAGCTTTTAAAGCCTGTCTATATCTGGACATACTGTTTTTCCATGCAATTCTAAAAACTTCCAAGTTAGTTTTTCTCCATTTGCGCTCAAGATTGCGAGTTTCTTTCTTGAGAGAATGGGTATTACTATTGTACCATGGCGCAGTACGTTTTTCTCTAACTTTTTTCAGTTTGATGGGGCCAACAGCTTCTAACGTATTGGAGAAGATGGTGCCCATATTGCTAGTCATTTTGTCTAAATCCTGTGTATTGAGGGGTACACAGAGCAGTTGAGATAAATCAGGCAGGTTATTTGTAAATCTATCTTTGGTGGCTGGAACAATAGTTCTGCCAAGACGATAACGCGGAGCCATATAGTTAATATCAGTGATACGCAGCATGCACGATACAAGGAAATGGTCAGAAACATCATCGCTTTGAGGTACGATGTCTATATCAGTAAGATCAATTCCATGCGATATAATTAAATCTAGCGTATGATTAAAACGATGAGTGGGCCCGATGACATTTTGCTTGACTCCAAAAGAGTTTATTAGGTCAGTAAACGCAAGTCCTAATGCATCATTTGTATTATCAACTTGAATGTTAAAATCTCCGACAATTAGCGCTTTATCAAAATTAACCAATAGTTATGAAAGGAATTCTGCAAATTCTTTTAGGAAATCTGTATATGGCCCTGGCGGTCTATACACAGTAGCTAAAACAAGAGATAGGAGAGATTTCTTTTGCATATCTGGGAGAGTAACATTAAGCAAAAGTATTTCAAATGAATTAAACCTGTATCCTGTTTTCTGAGTAACCTTGAGAATATCACTATATATTGTTGCAACGACCACTCTGACGGGGCTCATGCTTATAATAGTAGTTTGGTGGAGTAGACCCATTTAGACCAATAAAATCATTAGGTTTTAGCCAGGTTTCGGTTAAGCAGAGTACATCCAAACTATTATCTGTGATCATTTCATTCACAATAACTGCTTTGGGTGCAAGTGATCTAATGTTTAGGAGCCCAAGCTTTAAAAATGGTTTCTGTTCATGTATTTTGCTTTTTTCTGGTTTAATTACGATAAGATTTTTTCTAGATCCTGCATTAAATTTATGTTTTGACCTCACTATTCGAGGAACAGACACAGTCTTTATAGATTGGACAGTGCGAGTACTATCATTTAAGCGTTCCGAACAAAAGCCATCGAAGCAATCATTTGAGAATGTACTTACTAGTCAAATGGAGCGTAGCGTCCTGGAGATGTTGTCCGACAGGAGTTCCGCTCCGACTCTGCTGGGGTGCAGGCCATCAGCACAGAAAAGCCTAGGACGTTCCCAGAAAAGATTCCAATTATTAACAAAGAGCAGTTTCTGTTCTTAGCACCATGTCAATAACCATTCATTTAGAGCAAGAAGTCTACTGAACCTTTCGTGCCCACGTCGATACGTGGGAAGCGGCCCTGACACGATGATCCTCGTCGCGGGCGACGTGCTGCGAACCGTCTCGATCAGGCTGCTGAAGTCCCTCTTCAGAACCTCCGTCTGCCACAGCTTGATGTCGTTCACCCCCGCGTGCAGGACGATCGCGCCGACGCTCTCGCCGTCCATCAGGATTGCGGGTATCTGTGCAGAAACATCGAGAACGCGAGCACCAGGAAAACAGTGGGTGTGGACTTTACCTTTAGCTAAAGTAGTACGAACGTACCGGACAATGGATTTTTGTAACTTACCTTTTATGCATTGTGTGACATGGGGGTGAGGAAATTATCAGGATTTTTTTTTATTCTGAAGGTGGAGTAATCCTTTGAAAATGGTTGCTCTCATGTACTCTGTAGCATGCAAAATACGTATTTAGTTGTATGTGTTGTGGTCACTCCGCACAGCTTGTAGGTCTCTGGCTAACAGTAAAATTTGTTCACTCGCAATTGTCTAGAAATGTGTCGTTGGATAGTGAATGTTTGTTGTTGTTATTACTTGCCGTTCTGATAAAGAATAGAGCAATAAGTTGTTCAGACCAGATAGTGGACCTGTACCTAAGAATGACCATGACACAGTCTTTCATGGTCAGTGAAGACCATAGTGTCTGGACAAGCCCTCCGCCCAAATCCCTATGGCCAACAATAAACATGTTGTGCTGAAGCACAATTTTATCAATATCAAACTGCGTTTGTTTGCTTAGACCAGAGAAGAACTTGAGCAGTTTCTCGCAAGTTTTTTTTTTTTTTTTTTTCCTCCATCTCTGTCACTTGAAGGATTTTTTTTTGTTTCTTTGCCACTGTTGCCTTCTGGCTTGCTTATTTGGGGTTTTGAAAGACACTTAACATCAGTAATTTATCGATATAATGCACTGACTGACTTAAACATTGATTCAGAGGAAGGATCTGAGTGGATAGTTGTTAGAGAGTAATTGTGACCACTCTACAAAATTTGTGAATTGTGAAAATCTTCATGCTTGACATTCAGCTCTTTACCCTTTGTGTTTATTTATCACCTATCCCACCATATAACTATTTTAAACCTATTTTGTTCTATTTAATCATCATAAAAATATATGCAGGCTTTTCGGCTTTAGTTTAATGATGGCTTTCTCACTTTATGCATTTTCATTGTCGTATAGTCATGGTATTGAGTATTTTGGAATTCCCATTAATTCTGTAGTTGAGTTTTGGTTTGTGGTTAAACGCTGTGATGATAAAGGTGTGTGCTTTCTCGTGTTCAGCAATTTTTTTTTTTTTTACTAGAATGTGTAACTCATACCATGACAGACTGTGGCATAATGCACAAGTGCCACTATCACCTAAATATCTGGATGATATGATTATGACCAAATTAACACGCTCTACATTTGCATTTGGCAGCAATGGCCTAATTAATCTTCAAAGTTAGCATCACCAGAAAGAGTGTGTGTGGCCCATACTGATGTCTTTTGTGTTTATATAAATATGAGTATGTGGAATCAGTAAGATTTGAAAATTTTTAAAGTCTCAAGGCTGTTTTTATTTGATCAAAAATACAGCAAAAAAAACAATTTAAAATTGTACACACATGATCCTTCAGAAATCAGTCTAATATGCTGATTTATTATCAATGTTGAAGTTGTGTTACTTCTTTAAGGATTATTTGATGAATAAAAAAAATAAAAAAATGAATTCTTTATAAATTATCCTTTCTAACAATATAAGTCTTTGCTATCACTTTATCACTTTTTATCAGTTCAACACATCCTTGCTGAATAGAAGTATTAATTTCTTAAAAACAATGCACTGGTAGTGTGTATTTGTCACAAAAGATTTATAATTTACATTTTGAATAAATGCTGTTCTTTTAAAGTTTTTATTCATCAAAGCATCCAAACACACACACACACACACACACACACACACACACACACACACATATATAAATTAGAAATTATGTATATATATATGAAAGAATTTTGAAAGGATTTGTGGCTGAAAATAAACAACAGCACTCAAAACATGACACACACACACACACACACACACACACACACACAAATCTACCAATATAAATTATAAATTTCACTCAGAGAAAATGATTTAATTGTGAGAGATGACCTGTACATTCGCATGCACAATTGCTCCTGTTAAAGCCCCTAACACATAACGAGCATTGTTACACAGGTCATGGAAATCCCAAATAAAAACTGGCTTCACCACATTGGTTTCCATATCCCTTTGTTTAGAGCATGATACTTCTGCTTGCTGGAAATTCACACTTCTGTATTGCATACATATATAAATGTTGCTCAGGTCTTATACTACTTCAGTGAAAGGGAAGAGAAAAGAGTCACCACAGCTCAAGTTCTCAAGGTAAGTTCTTAAGGTAAGATTCAAGAGGAGGTGTCTATCACAATGAAATATTATACAATCAATATATATATATATATATATATATATATATATATATATATATATATACTTACTTTATAATTGTGTATAATGTATACACAGTAATACTATAATTTGTTTAATTTACTTAATTTATTAATTTAACTATTTATATTACCATTTTTAAATTTCTTTAGATGAACAAGATTGTATATGTTATTCTTCAAGCTGTACTACAGTTGGCAGGCAGCACTTCGTTGAGGTTCATCAACCCAAATGGTGACTTTTTTTTTAATCTCTAGCAATGATAATTGAATGTGTGTATATATAATATGAAGAGCATTCATGTGTCAGGAGCATTCACTCAGTATCATTATCTCATTTTTGACCGAGATGGCTTTAAGCTGGTTTTGCATCTGAACTCTTCATATATTTATATTAACGTTCAAAACTTTGGACTTTGGCGTTGTTGGGGTTTTGTTTTTAAAGTAAATTATTCCTGTGATAGCAAAGCTGAATTTTCAGTAGCCATTGCTCCAATGTTTAAAGTTTCATAAGAAGTTAAATTTTTTTAAGAGTACACTGTAAAAAAAAAAAAAAAATACACAATTTGTTGAGTCAACTTAAAATAATTTGTTACCCTGCTGCCTTAAAATTTTAAGTTCAGTCAACTAAAATAAGTTTAGTCAACTTGAAATGTTAAGTTGTACTAAGTAACAACTTAGATATTTGTTTTTGCTAAACTTAACAGATGGGTAAGTAACCCAGCTGCCTTAAAATTTTAAGTTGATTCAACTCAAATATCTATAATTTAACATTTCAAGTTGAATAAACTTTTTTTGAGTTGACTGAACTTAAAATTATAAGGCAGCCAGGTTACAAATTATTTTAAGTTGACTCAACAAATTGTTTTTTTTTTTTTTTTTTTTTTTACAGTGTGTAAACACTGTAATAAAAAAAAATAATAAATAATTATAATAAAAAAAAAAATCTAACAGTCTAATACTAAAACTCCTGGGTACTAAAAACAGCACCTGCAACAACTGAGGCTGGAGTTTTCCACAATGTAGCAGCATTAACAGTAACCTAGTTTCTATGCATGTTTTCTCATTTTACCTTTACTAAAATTAATTCTTGCCTCACTACATCAATAAATACATAAAATGATGATTAAGAACAAGAGTTAAAACAAATCATTAAATACAATAAGAAGGATGGATAAAATGAAGACATCCTGTGTATTTCTCAGGATTTATTCCCCCCACGATTATATCATTAATGCAGTTAAAAAGAACAGCATTTATTTGAAACAAATCTTTTGTAACATTGTCTTTACTGTCTTGTTATACTGACTTGTTATAAAAAACATTTTTATTTACTGTGCTATGAAATCAAGTGGTGAGTCTGATGAATAAGCTTTCTTGTTGTAGTTGTGGCTTTGGAGGTATCAGATTTGTCCAGCTTTGACGTGTCGCTCCAGTGTGGAGAGCAATATAATGGAGAGCAAATTTACTGGGAAAGAAATGGGGAAAGCATCTCTGAGACAGGAAACCGCATCACTGTTACGATAGATGGACTGCATGGGGGAAACTTCACATGTCACAGACCAAACAGAGATCTTCTGAATTACACACTATTACTGGTCCATCCAGTTGAGTTTCCTAAAGGAGGAGTTCTTATACGATCTACTGACAGAGGTAAATGTCGAGGTCACAGTTACACTGAAATTCATGTTAGAGTGTAGCCTACCAATCGTGTAAACTTTGTTCTGGTCCCAAAATATATACTTTAGTTTTTTTTTATTTATTTGTTTGTTTTCTTTTAACGTTTCAAATTTAAGATATAAAAACCTAAGATATACAGCCATTTCTTTTTTTCTTTTTTTTTTCCTGGAGATAGCATGCTAAACAATTCACTATACAAATCTGGAACTAAACATCAATTATTAAAATATAGGCCTAAAAAAATCGTATGGAAATATATATAACAGGGATCCTTATAAGCCATGTACAGAGTTTGAAATTAACTTCTTTGCTCACCAGCCACTGTGGATTGTGGTCACTAGCACTTTTTCACTGGCCACAATTTTGTTGATAGGAAATTACATTTAAAATGATTAAAGCTGACCATGGTGTGCTAAATTTTACTGGATCTAGATTCACTTCTCCATGGGGACTTATTGTTTGCAGTGTCATGTGCCATTGGTCACTAGCACATGGGCTCAAGGCATTGGACCATACAATACATTGTATGGGTCAAAATTAACATTTTTCTTTTATGCCAAAAATCATTAGGATATTAATTAAAGATCATGTTCCATTAAGGTATTTTGTAAAGTTTCTACCATAAATATATCAGAATGAAATTCTGATTAGTAATATGCATTGCTAAGATCATTTGGACAACTTTAAAGGCAATTTTCTCAATATTTTGGTTTGTTTGCAACCTCAGATTACAGATTTTCAAAGAGTTGTATCTCAGCCGAAAATGGTCCTATCCATACATCAATGGAAAGCTTATTTATTTAGCTTACAGATAATGTGATATATTTAAATCTCAATTTTAAATATATAGCAACAATATAACAATATATAGCAACATGTCTTCCAGTGCAGAAAAAAACATCATATTTATTATATTACACTTTTTATTATTTAACATTTTATTACATCATGACTGTTAGCAGGATTTTCTGATTTATCAAGTGATAAAAATAGATATGTAAAAATCTTTAATTTGTTAACATAATGAGACAAGATTTTTTAACCTAACTTTATACAATGTTCATATTTCTCTTCTAGAAAAATATGTGCAACTTAATGCATATTTAATTAAATAATGCATATTAATTTACTGTGATTAAGTAGCAGGGGAGGTATGGTGATATCTATTAAAATATTTTTATTTCACCAGTTTTCACCAGTGTTGTCTTGCTTAATTGATTAATAATGGAACTGTGAATGAGCCAATGATTCAGTGATTCACTCTGAATAACTTAAGTCACTTGTCACAGACTTGCCACCTAGGCCTACTGTTCTTATTGCTAATGTAATTCATTAAATTTGCATATGTTTTGTGAAACATGAACATGAATGTAAAGTATTAGCTATCAGTTTTTCTCATTGTGGCTACTGATCTGAAATAAAATTGCTTACTTTTTCTCTGCTCAGAATTTATTTCTTGCACTGCAAGAAACTATAATGGACAATTTCATTGCTCTTGGAAATGGCATCAGGAACGGGTCCAAAGAGCTGTGGTATATTTCAAAGCAATCCGGTAATGATTTCTGATTATTCTTATTCTGGATTAATCATTATAGTATAGACCTAAACAAACAATTTAATTAGGCTTATGTTAAAACAGCAAATAAATGCTAAAATGTGCTTGTGTTTATATAGAAACTCTAGTCTCATCAACTGCACTCTGGACTCTGATTTATCTGGGCTGACTTGTATTGACAAGGATTACTGTCCATACTCTGAGGAGTCTAGAAGTATCAACCTCACACTGTTGGTCAGAAATCTGTATAGACTAGAGGAACACCAAAGGACTTTCCTCATCCGAGACATTGGTAAGAGCTTTGTGTGCCCCCGGGTGGTTGCTACATGCATTGCAGAATCATTATTTTACCCAGCATTTTTGCTATTTAGCTATTTAGTACATTTAAAATATATTTCAAAAATAACTTCAAATGTAAAAATTAAATATCACACTGTAGTTAAATTAGTGCTTTACATGTGCTTTAATATGTTAGTTAACATTAAAACAAGTGCTTAAAATGTTAAGCACTTGTTTAAAAGGTTTATTTTGACAGTATTACACTTTTCAGATTTTGCTTAAGTGTGAAAAAAAAGAAAGTGTACACTTACGTGGCCTTTTATTTAATTAATATTGTTATCTACATGTAGAGTTGTTTTTAAATATACCATCAAGGTTTTAAGTACAATAAAGGTGCTCATTCAATACAATTGATCACACTTATTCAAGGGTATTAACAAGTAATTTTTAATAAAACGAACAGAACTGACAAATACATTTGTTAGTAACAGTTAAATGATACTAGACCACAGGTTCTCAACTATTTTGGCTCCAAGGCCCACTAGCCTTAGTTTTGCTTTCAAAGCTTATTTCAATGTTTAGACATACCTAGTTTAACTAACTAACTAACTAAAATAACTAACTAAATATCTCATCCTCACGCCATACATTTTAAATTATCTTGAGCCCCCCTCGTGGTTCCTAGCCCCACTGTACTAGACTGCTGATTTCCTTTAAAGTATTATTTTCTACCCTCAGTCAAGCCAGATAAAGTTAGTATCACCAAGATCCAAGATGATGTATTTGAGTGGCACCCCCCTGATACGTGGAGTTTCCCCTGCAGCTTCTTTCCCCTCTCCTATGAAGTGAAAGTGGTTCCCAACAATCATAGCTGTGACTACACAGGAAGTCGTGTCGAAGTAAGAAAAAAATCTTACATTTTTAAAAAATGTTTTGTTGTTGTTGTTTATTACCATAAAAATATTAAAGATGTTAATTTCTCAAAATAGAAAAACGAAACCAACGAATCACATTACAAGGTGAAATTCAAAAAATCATATACTTTCTGCGTCCGAGCAAAGGACCTGCTAACTAAAAAAGTTTGGGGTGACTGGAGTTACCATCATCAGTAAGTACAGTGTAACCTACTATGTAACCTACTTTTATTATATGAAAAGTTCAGATGCAAAACCAGCTAAAAGCCATCTTGGTCAAAAATGAGATAATGATACTGAGTGAATGCTCTTGACACGTATTATACGTCCATCAAATACTTTTTCTTCAAACTCGCTAAAATACCAGCCTCAGCCCAATCAGAAGTACCGGTACTTACATAGAAACCTATACATCTGAGCCTGATAAAAATGCATTTTTTAAAGAAAGATGTCAGATGGATTTAGCTGGTTTTGCGTCTGAACTCTTCATATATTTTATGAAAATATTCAACTTTACATTCTACATCTATTGTGTAACAGGAGAAAACACCGGCAAAAATAAAAGGTGAGTGTTGATTTTATGTTTTAATTACGATATTGGTCATTTTTAGTTGATCTTCTGTTGTCCTGATGCTATTATTCTGACATTTGTCATTTCTTTGTTTTATAAATGCAGGTCACGTCCCTTTGCTTGACAATCTGCTTTCTATTCCTAACAAAATATTGCAACTATTCATATTTATACGTTTTGTATTATTAAAATGTCAAGATCATTAAAAATATATTGGATGGCTATTGAGAATGCGTCAGTGGATGACAGTTTTTCTATATTTTATTTTATAGTGTTATTTAATAGGGCCCGTGGTAGTTAAGCAATGAGAGTTTCATTCCTGCACTCTTCTAAACGTCTAAAAAAAATATTTCTAAACATTACCAGATTAGATTTTTTTTGGCTTGTAACAACAGAAAACCCCTTTTGATGGTAAATAAAACCCTTTTTATGAAAAAGCTATGTAAGACATTAAAAAGTTTTAATATTAGTTTATTTTAATTTTATTTTTAAAATGTATTATTTATTAGTATTGTCTTTTTACCCTTAAGCCTCTGTTAGGGTTTTACATGACAACACTTGGCAGCATTTTGTGTCAGTTGAGTACTTTTATTTATTGATTGATTGATTGATTGATTGATTATGTATGTATTTATTTATTTATTTATTTATCGACTTGAAATTTTAGGAAAAATTACAGTGCTCTAACAACAGTTATTTGCTGAATACAGTAACAAATGATAATCGACAATGAAATTGAATAAGTGCATGAAGTAAAAAAAGAAAAATAGAAACAGAAAATCTGTTATGAAGACAAAATTCTAGTACAATATCTTCGCAATCATCTATGATGTCTTTCTGCCAACCATTAGTTCAGTTCAGTTCAGATCAGTTCAGTATTTATTTATATATTATTTATTTAATACTAATAAATCTAATTGAAATATCCAGTCTAACTGACCATCAACTACCACTAGAGGTAGAAGAATTTAAAAAACTTACTTGCTAAAGGTATAAAATAAAGGATGACTCTCATCATTCACAATGATGTTAGCCTTATTTAACACTTTTTTTTTTTTTTTTGTATATACTCTCAATAACTTTTATTGAGAGTATATACAAATTATTTTATTAATAACTTTTAATATACTCTCTAACTTTTTCCTAACAGTTTACTTGCTGTTGTTACCACCTTAACCTCTTCCCTCCCAGTGACCTCTTCTGGGCCTCAGAAGCATTACCATGCCAACAGATCACACAAAATTCAATTCAAATTTATTTATTTGTATAGCGCTTTTCACAATACAACTTTACACCAAATTAAAGTTTTTACAATATATTTAGTAGAAGCTTACAGTGGTGACTGTGAAGTTGATGTACATAAGGCAGACATGTATGGTAAAGATCAATTAATGACATAATCAAACAGACAAAGAACACCATAAATTTGTAGCAAAATTTGGTAGTGCTGTATGTTGTTTCAGGGTTGGCATCATCTGAAGTCCTCTGAGGGGTTGGCATCATCTCTTCTTAAGTGTTCTGGATCCAGACTGAAACTTGTGAATTCCTAGTTACCATGGGATGTCAATCCCATGGCAGAAACAGAGGAGAGATAGGAACATAATTAGTGTAGCTGCTGTTCAAACCAAGCAAAGAAAGATTTGTTCAACCAGAGCTAAAAGATCAATAATGAGCATTTGATCAGATATAACTGCAGAAAAAGTTTATGAGATGCATTATTTGAATGTTTGGCTAAAAAGATGTGTCTTTAATCTAGATTTAAACAGAGAGAGTGTGTCTGAACCCCGAACGTTATCCGGAAGGCTGTTCCAGAGTTTGGGAGCCAAATGCGAAAAAGCTCTACCTCCTTTAGTGGACTTTGCTATCATAGGAACTACCAACAGTCCAGAGTTTTGCGATCTTAGGGAGTGTGATGGATTGTAGCGTGGTAGAAGACTAGTTAGGTATGCAGGAGCTAAACCGTTAAGTGCCTTATAGGTAAGAAGTACTATTTTATAGCTGATGCGGAACCTAATAGGTAGCCAGTACAGATATTTTAAAATTGGGGTAATATGATCTTTTTTTTTTGACCTGGTAAGGACTCTAGCAGCTGCATTTTGAACTATCTGTAGCTTGTTTATTGAAGATGCAGAACAACCACCTAGTAGTGCATTACAGTAGTCCAGTCTAGAGGTCATGAATGCATGAACTTTTCTGCGTCAAAAACAGGTAACGTTTCGTAGCTTGGCAATGTTTCTAAGATGGAAGAATGCTGTTTTTATAACATGAGAAATATGATTTTCAAAAGACAAGTTGCTGTCTAATATAACACCCAGACTTTTGAATGTAGTGGAAGTAACAGTACATCCGTCTAGTTATAGATTGTAAGCCAAGAGATTCTGTGTACTGTTTTTTGGTCCAACAAATAATAACTCTGTCTTATCTGAATTTAATAGGAGAAAATTATTGGTCATCCAATCTTTAACATTTTTAACACACTCTGTTAACTTCGATAATTTAGAAGTTTCATCTGGTCTTGTTGAGATATATAGTTGAGTATCATCAGCATAACAACGGAAATGTTTTCTAATAATATTACCAAGGGGCAGCATGTATATTGAAAATAGGAGAGGACCTAGGACAGATCCTTGTGGCACTCCATACTTTACTGGTGATAATTGAGATGACTCCCCATTTAAATAAACAAAGTGGTAGCGATCGGACAAGTAGGATCTAAACCATCTTAAAGCCTGCCCTTGGATACCTGCATAGTTTTGTAATCAATCTATAAGTATGTCATGATCTATAGTGTCGAACGCAGCACTAAGATCTATGAACAAACAAGATGGCGGCGCGTGCACACGCTGCGGCTTCTTCTCTCTCCCGACAAAACGGTGTTTTCGTGTTTTTCGTCCTGTAAGTCGCAGTGTTTTTGTACGTCTTCGTCGCGTTTATCTGTCTTTAAGCGCTTGTATAGCCGAACATTTTTGCTCAACATCGGCAGGAACAAACTTTTTAAGTTAAACTCCGCGGACGCCGAAGAGCTGAATGATCTGAGTCTGCTCCGGAGGCCTACTCAATCACCGACCCCCACTCCTGCACCTCGCCCACAATGGAGGCGCCTCAAACGGCGTGAGAGGAAGCAGAAGAGGGGTAAGCGCGGAGGCATCCGAGCTAGGCTAGCGGCAAGCCCACACAAACCCGCTATCCCCTCCATCGTTCTGGCCAACGTACGCTCATTAGACAACAAACTGGACTACATCCGATTACTACGTTCATCTCAGAGGAATGTAAAGGACTGTTGTGTTTTTGTGTTCACGGAAACATGGCTCAGCGACAGTGTCCCGGACCACGGCATTCAGCTCGACCAGCTAACATGCTACCGTGCTGACAGAGTTGTTGTCGCGGGAGGTAAGACCCGGTGGCGGACTTTGTGTTTACATCAATGACGCCTGGTGCCGCGATGCTGTTGCGGTCTGCAAATACTGCTCACCAGTGTTGGAGTTTATGGTTATTAAGTGCCGGCCGTTCTATCTACCGAGGGAATATACAGCCATACTGCTGTGTGCTGTGTACATCCCTCCCTCCTCCAATGGCAACAACAGGAGTGAGGCACTGAATGAACTGTACCAGCACATCAGTGAGCAGCAGACAGCCCACCCTGATGCTTTTCTCATCGTGGCTGGGAATTTCAATCATGCAGACTTAAAGAGTGTGTTTCCCAAAATACAACAACACATAGACTTTCCAACACGGGGAAATAACACACTGGACTTTGTTTACACCACCCAGAAAGGAGCTTACAAAGCTTCCCCCCTCCCCCACCTCGGCGCCTCGGACCACATCACTGTCATGCTAATGCCTGCTTACAGACCACTCGTTAAAGTCACCAAACCGGTTCGTAAGCAGATACAAGTGTGGCCGGAAGGGTCTTCAGAGGCTTTACAGGACTGCTTTGACACCACAGACTGGAGTATGTTTAAGCAGGCTGCCACCTACAATAACACCACCGACCTCCAGGAGTACGCAGAGACTGTTACAGCCTACATCAACAAATGCACTGAGGATGTAACAGTCACTAAAATCATCACTGTCCGTGCCAACCAAAAACCATGGATGACAGGGGAGGTCTACAGGCTGCTGAAAGCTCGCAACGTTGCCTTCAGAACTGGAGATGAGGCGAGCCTGAAGACGGCTAGGGCCAACCTGTCCCGTGGCATCAGAGAGGCTAAGAGACAGTACCACTTCAAAGACAGCAGAGACACACGGAGCCTGTGGCGGGGCATACAGACCATCACAGATCACAAGCCCCCACCACAGACCTGTGACAGCACCATCTCCCTGCTGAACGAGCTGAACACCTTCTTCACTCGCTTTGAAGTGCAAAACAACACCACTGCACAAAAGACCCCACCCCCTCCTGGTGACCAGGTGATGACTCTGTCCCCAGACAGTGTGAGGAGATCCCTCAGCAGGATCAACGCACGCAAAGCTCCGGGTCCTGACAACATTCCTGGTCACGTACTGAGGGACTGTGCAGTGGAACTCACTGATGTCTTCACAGACATCTTCAATATTTCTCTCAACCAGGCCGTCGTCCCGACTTGTTTCAAAGCCACCACCATCATTCCGGTCCCAAAAAAGTCATCTCCCTCCTGCTTTAATGACTACCGTCCTGTTGCACTTACTCCCATCCTCATGAAGTGCTTTGAACGGCTAGTCATGCAACACATCAAGTCTGTCCTGCCCCCCTCCCTGGACCCCTTTCAGTTCACGTATCGGCCCAACCGCTCGACTGATGACGCCATCTCCACTGCACTCCACTCAGCACCCACACATCTGGACAAAAAAGACTCATACATCCGAATGCTGTTCATAGACTTCAGTTCAGCATTTAACACCATAATCCCCCAACAGCTCACACAAAAACTGGTCCAGCTGGGGCTCAACACCTCACTGTGTAACTGGCTGTTGGATTTCCTCACCGGAAGACCACAAGCAGTACGGGTCGGCAGTAACACTTCCAGCACCATCATTCTTAACACGGGGGCCCCTCAGGGATGTGTGCTGAGCCCCCTCCTCTTCACTCTGCTGACCCACGACTGCACACCATCACACAGCTCCAAACTCTTCATCAAGTTTGCGGACGACACGACTGTGGTGGGTCTCATTAGCAAAAGGGATGAGGCAGACTACAGAAGCGAGGTGAGCCGCCTGGCCGTGTGGTGCAGAGACAACAATCTCTCTCTGAACGTGGAGAAAACGAAGGAGATTGTTGTTGACTTCAGGAGAGCGCACACTCAGCATGCTCCTCTGACCATCAACGGTGCGTCTGTGGAGAGAGTGAGTAGCACCAAGTTCCTGGGTGTGCACATCACTGAGGATCTCTCCTGGACGAACAACACCACTGCACTGGCTAAGAAATCACAGCAGCGTCTCTACTTCCATCATTGGTGTCCCTCTTCCCTCCCTCCAGGACATTTACAGCACCCGTCTCACCAAAAAAAGCCCTCTGTATAGCAGCTGATCCCTCCCACCCTATGCAAAGCTTCTTCAGCCTGCTGCCATCAGGGAGGAGACTGCGGAGTCTCCAGGCCAGGACCAGCAGACTGAAGGATAGCTTCTTCCATCAGGCTGTCAGGAAGCTAAACTCTCTCCCGGCTCTGCCTCCACTCCCCTCTTCTGCCCCACAAACTTCCTGTACTGTGACACCCATCAGGCCGTCAGGAAGCTAAACTCTCTCCCAGCTCTGCCCCCACTCCCCTCTCCTGCCCCACGATATTCCTGATCTGGGACACACACACACACAAACACTCACGCACTTACACTTACACTCACTCACACACACCCCCCACCAACCGGCACCAGTCACTTTGTGTAGTATTGGTGCTCTGCTAACTACCTCATACTACTCAATTACTACCCTCAGACTACCTCTAAAGACTATGTCACTTTATGTCACTTTATTACAAAGTGACTGTCACTTTATTACAATCATAAGCTCTTTTGCACGATATTTCTATATATTCTATATATTATATGTATAGTTGTATTTATTTGCATCTTTAAAATTGTACTTTTTGTATTTAATGTTACGTGTATGCACCTAGGGTCTGAGAGTAACGCAGTTTCAATTCTCTGTATGTCTGGCACATATGGCAAAATTGACAATAAAGTTGACTTTGAAAAAAAAAAAAAAAAAAAAAGTAAAACTAGCAATGAGATGCAGCCTTGGTCTGACGCAAGAAGCAAGTCATTAGTGATTTTAACAAGTGCAGTTTCTGTGCTGTGATGGGGCCTGAAACCTGACTGAAATTCTTCATAGATATCTTTTTTTTTTTTTTTTTTTTTGCAAGAATGAGCACAGTTGAGCAGATGCAACTTTCTCAAAAATTTTAGACATAAACAGAAGATTAGAAATGGGTCTGTAATTTGCCAGTTCACTAGGGTCTAGTAGGGTCCGCCAGCTTGAATGGTTTTGGGACGTGACCTAAAGATAACGATGAGTTAGTAATATTGAGAAGCGGTTCTTCTGCCACAGGTAACAATTCTTTCAGTAATTTAGTAGGTACGGGATCTAATAGGCATGTTGTTGGTTTAGACACGATGAGTTTATTTAGCTCTCCCTGTCCTATAGTGGTAAAGTACTGCAGTTTTACTTTGGGTGTGACAAAAGAAGTTGACATATTAGACACAGTAGAATCTACATTTGTTATTGTATTTCTGATGTTATCTATTTTATCAGTGAAGAAATTCATAAAATCATTACTATTAAACTGTAAAGGAATATTTAGATTGGGTGGTGTCTGGTTGTTTGTTAATCTAGCCACTGTGCTAAATAAAAACCTTGGATTGTTTTGGTTATTTTCTATGAGTTTGCAGATATGCTCAGCCCTAGCAGCTTTTAAAACCTGTCTATATCTGGACATACTTTTTTCCATGCAATTCTAAAAACTTCCAAGTTAGTTTTTCTCCATTTGCGCTCAAGATTACGAGTTTCTTTCTTGAGAGAATGGGTAATACTGTTGTACCATGGTGCAGTACGTTTTTCTCTAACTTTTTTTCAATTTGATGGGAGCAACAGCTTCTAATGTATTGGAGAAGATGGTGCCCATATTGCTAGTCATTTTGTCTAGATCCTGTGTATTAATGGGTACACAGAGCAGTTGAGATAAATTAGGCAGGTTATTTGTAAATCTATCTTTGGTGGCTGGAACAACAGTTCTGCCAAGACGATTAGCCAAAACAGGCTAATGTTCTTCCTCCCCATCATGTAAAAAAGGCCCACTAAAGCAGCATTATCTGCATACTTTACAATATGTATATTAATAAAAGAACTCACACAATAATTTGTATCTGAAATAAATAATAACACATCCCTGGGGAGTTCTGTCTGAAGAGATCATTTTATCTGAAATAGATCCTCCTGTTTTAACCTGCTGGATTCTGAAACTAAGAAAATTGGTCACCCAGGCAAGCATCCTACTATTGAATTAATTTTATTATATATTAATTATATTAATTATATTTTTAGCCAATGTAGCAGCTAGTATACTGGAAGAAATACAGCTAAAAGCTGATGAGAAATCCACAAACAGAATTTGTGCATGATATTTTAGTTTCTCTAAGTGTGAATGCAGCAGATGCAATACAGTTAAAATTGAGTCCTTAACCCCTCTGGAGGATTGATATGCAAATTGCAGAGGATCTATAAGATGCTGTGTTTCAGATATGGTGTACTTTTTCACTAAATATTCAAAGCACTTCATCACAAGTGATATAAGTGGTATTGGACGATAATCATTTAATTCTTGGGGCCTAGAAACGTATGCCACTGGAAATTCCACATATCTTATCTGGACCTGGACTTTTACGGGGATTACATATACTAAAAATCTGACTGACCTCTGTTTCATTAATGTGGAAACCTACCGAAAAATTTGTGTCAGGTGACACCTGTCAGGATTATGGACTGTTTTCTGTTTTGTTTGTCCCATGTGCTCCATGACCTAGTTTTCCCTGTGTTACAATGCTCATATTTGGTTTTTCCAGTTCCTGTTCCCATTGTGTTTCACTAATTTCAGGTGTATCTCGTCATCCCCTCATTTAGTTCCTTGTTTGTTGAGTATTTAAAGAGTGTTCTGTGTAACCTTCAGTCATCCGTTGTCTTACGTCATTCAACGGCTGTATTCCTGCCTGCCCTGTATGCCCTTTGGGTTTCTTTATTAAAGTCTATTTTGTTTAAGTTTACTCCTGCGTCTCCTTGCTCCCCGTTCCTTAATGTGTGACAGAACACCAGACCAGAACAATATGACAGAGGCTGAGGACAGGCAGTGGTGTTTGCGGCAGGGTGGTCGGAAGTTGGAGAGATATGTAGAGGAATTCCTTGAACTTTCCATTTGGGTGAGCTGGCACAACGCCACTCTTTGTGTGTTTTCAGCTGGGGTTGAATGACATTACGATCTCCCTTATAAGTGATTTTTTTTTCCCCCTGATCAAGCTGATTAATCTCATCCTTTATTTAAATGGCTCCAATTTTGAAGTGGAAGAAATAAAGGAAAATCGCCTCGCCCAGCCCCATCAGGAACACGCTGTGTCTCCCCAGCTCACCCACGGCAGGAACCCCCACATTACCACTTACCAACGGCTCCGACCATCTGCCCAACCCAAGGTACCCCCGAGTTTTCCCAAGCTCCTCCCTAGTCCTCAGCCCAGAGCCGCCAGGTGCTCCCAAGTCAAGCCCACTGGCCACTCCATCGTCCAGCCCACCGGCCAATGCACCCTCAAGCCTGCTGGCTGCTTTACTCTCCAGCCCAGAGAGGGCTGTTATAACAAGGGACACTGTTAGAATGTGTCAGTCAGTACTATCCCTATTTAAATACTTAACAGGGCTCCTGCTCCCACATTCAGCCCAGAGAGGGCTCCTGATTCCAAGCTGGACTTAACACCACCACATGAGCGCAGCTGTCCGGGGAAGGTCCTCAAGAGAGCCTCGCCGCCTATGTTGAGTGGGTGCTGGCATCTTGCCAATCTTCGTTGAGCATGGACTTCACGAACGACGACGCCAACCCCACTCTAGACCCAGTGCCCAGCCCACCATCACCCCGCAGCGCGGAGCGTCAGCCTGAGCCTACCGCAGACGGCGAGCCATATCCAAATAGAGTGACAGAGCTGAGGATCGCCCCCAAGCCAGAGCCTGTCACGTCCAACCAGGTGCGAGAGCCGGCTATATCACTCATGACGGAGGGAATTACAGTGGAGCATGAGGAGGCTGAGGAAAGCCCTGCCCACTGCACCTCCGCTGAGGGTGAGCAAACACAGGACTCTGGGGACTTTAATTACAATGAGGATATATATGCAGACATGCCCCCTCTTATCCCACCATCATCAGAACTGTCAATTGATCCTGAACCCTCTGTCTGCCCTGATCTGTCTGCCTGCCTGGATTTCCCACCCACCCTCCCACCCTCCCACCCTCCCTCCCTCCCTCCCTCCCTCCCTCTCTCCCTCCCTCCCTCCCTCTCTCCCTCCCTCTCTCCCTCCCTCCCTCTCTCCCTCCCTCCCTCTCTCTCTCCCTCTCTCTCTCCCTCTCTCTCTCCCTCTCTCTTTGCACTCATCCCTGCCTCAGCCACGCCACCTCTCCTGACAGCCCCACTGCTCACCCTCAGCCCACCATCCCATTCCTCCTGCTCCGGGTCCCTTCTGTCTCCACCCTGGCTCCTTCCTCCGTCTGATCTGCCCTGGACCCTTCTGTCTCCTCCTTGGCTTTTCCCTCCATTGTCACCACCGTGGACTTTGTTTGTTGTCCTCTTCCCGGGAGTCCGTCCTCTGCCTCCTGCACTGACTTCCTGTTTCCATTCCACGTCCACTCCTTTGTCCACCCCCTAAGTCCCCTCTGTCCATCCCTTTTTTTTTTTTTTACGGCGCTCTCTCGAGGACCTTCCACGTTATCCTTGTTATCACCATCACCTGTTTGTGTATCATTAGCCACCCTTTAGTAGTTGTTTGAGTTCAATGCTTTGTGTCCAGTCTCGTCAGTGAATATGTGTGTTTCTGTCTCCCTTTTGTGGATTTACCTGTGTGGATTATATTAAAGACTTTACATTGCATTTCATAGTCATATTTTGCCTTTCTCCTCACGTGTTGTGACACTTGGGAGCGTCGGGAGAAATTGTCTCAAGTCCCTGAGATAGATTGTAAATGATCTCTTAGGCTTTCTTAATATTTCTTAACTGTAATGAAGGCCAAAAGTAACCACTGTGAATAGACCGTAGCTTTAATGTGTGTGTGCGTGTGTTTTTTTTTTTATGTCTAATTCCAAGTATTAATTTACAGTTTGTTACAATTACTAGGGCACCATTCTCAATACTAAAGTCACTTTTTCCAAAACTCTTCATACAGTTCTCCTAACCATCTTTCAACTTGACACAGCAGTTCATTTCACATTCAATATGCAGTAAAACTACCAAAGCACTTCATTAATGTCTCAAATCAAGTTGTAGTCGACAGCACATTCCAGGGCCCAGTTTATGGCAAGGGGGCCCCTCACTGACCACCATAGTCGACAGAGGTTTGCTACATTTTGATTGGATCTTGGTGAACTAACATAAACAAACTGTCCAATGCCATCAGATAAAGATGCCAGGACAACAGTCAGACTTCTCTTAGAGCACAAGAAGAAGACCTTTGGTACAAAGCCCAGGAAGGACAGAACTTCCTATTGGTCAAAATGCAGTTTGTGCCCTTCACCCACCTTGAGACGGATTCCTAATGGTTTGGCCTGTGACCGACCATAAAAATTCCTTAGGACCTCCAGATGCAGCAGCAGTGGGTGAAACAAAGAGAGATCATGGAGATCTATCCAAATCCATTCATAACTAGGTTTTCAAACCTTAAAACTGATGCACATTACAACACACACATCTTATACTTATTCAGAGAAATAAGTATTCCTTGTGACAGCAACGTGTAGTGCAACATCTTACACAAACTCAGCTGTTAAAGGACAAATGAATGCATGCATGACAGTTCAATCTTTTCCCATCATGTTTGGACTTAATGTGTTCGTAACATTGCCAAATGCATTCTGGTTATGGTTTGGAAAGTGAGAAATGCATCGGTAAAACTTTAGTGACACTTTTCTAACTTTGTGTTTGGACTATGCAAATAAATTCCACAGGAGGAAAGAAGGGTGGGCCACCACGTGTCCCCCCACTCTGATGGAACCAGCCAATCACAGCACGGAAATGGAGAAGCGCCAAATTGCAATCTCCTCCTCATCGGAAAGGGATAAAGGTACCCTTCCAAAAGACACTCCTTGTTCTGAGTCCCATAGGGGAAAGACACAAACAGAATACCTCCGTTCTAAGGGAGTCCCATAGGGGAAAGACACAAACAGAGCAACAGATCAACCTTCGTTCTGAGTCTCCCATCCGGTGAGACGATAGTCTGAGTCTGAGTCCCATAGAGGAAAGACAGAGCAACCCGCAAGGGTGAGACAACAACAGACACAAAGTCCAAGTTTCCAGCTTTTGAGGCAGCAACAGATATGGCCACATTCTGAGCCTCCAGCCTGTGAGGAAAAGGATACTCTACATTCAGAGTCTTCGTCCAGCGAGACAACAACAGATGCAGCATCCTGAGTCTCCATCCTAGAGAGACAAAGCAGATTGACCAAGTTCTGAGTCTTTAGCCCCGAGAGGCAGAAGACACACAGACATTTGCAACAAGGTTAAGCTCCGGCGAGCAAACCTTCACTTCAGGTACTTTTGCTTGTGTGTTCCAAGCTAAGGACCTTCAGTACCTACTCCAGGGCCACATCTGCGTGTTCCAGATCTTAGGACCCTTTGGTGCTCCAGGAGATCAGCATCCTACAGCGCTTCATGTACAAGGCTGTCAAAAAGGATTCCTGCTCCTTTCCCCACTGTACTGCCACCAGCGCAACCAGTGGAAGAAGTCGCCGCCACCAGACTGCTCACTCAACCACAGAGCACATAAATATCACTTCCAAACCTCTTCCAGAGACCTTGGCATTGTTGTGTATTATCAGTATATGATTTTCTAATTTACATTAGGTATTATATAGCTGATTGCAGTTGATAACAAATGATAACAAATAACGTATTTGTTTGATGCGTAATAAGGTTCTTCACCTTATTTGTTTCAGAGTAGCAACACTTTATCTTTTCAGATAGCATAGCTCTGACATAGCAACATCCAACATAAACACTTGCATTTTATGCATCTTATGCACTTTATTTCTTTTCCATTCATGGTATTCATTTAGTAGTTGTTGATTACTCTTGCCTATCTTTTGTTAATAAAATTTATTTTATTACAACTTGTGTCTTCCTTGTGTTGATAATACAGTAAGAGGTTCTACAAGTTAGAGATCCCACCAATCTTTCTTATGTGATGTACTTATAACCACACATTAATTGACACGTGATCCAAGAATCATAATGTCAGCTGTGAGATGAGTACCCATCACTACCCTATTTCACCTCCCTAGGTTGGCGAAAGCAAAATTCACTACATTAATTGGCGTCCCTAGGTTGGCGAAAGTGAAATTTACTACAAAGTCATTCTTACATAACTCTAGCAAAGGTTTTTTACCAAAACAAAAACACACTGTCTCTAACACAACCTAAAAACTACTAACAACATGTAGCATTATGCAATGTTTTTTTTTTTTTTTTTTTTTTTTCGAAAATTTCTTACAAAAGAAGAATGATACTCTCTACTGTTTATAATTCACTGCATTACATTGTCCATGTTTACATTACAGTACAAAATTATTCCTAAGTTTTCCTCTTTTGTACAGATAGTAATGAATGTGAAAGTCTAACACTTGTGAAGATGTTCAACTACATGCAATTGCTTTGATAGTATTTGATTTTTTTACATTCAGAATGCTTTTCTATATGATATTACTGCAGAAATTTCTGTCTTATTCATTTTTGTACTGTGGTACGATTTGAACTTAAGTTCAACAGTTTTGAAAACAGTATGTAAATGTGCAAATTGGCTTGTATAGTACACAAAGTTTTGGTGGTGTTTGTGTTGAAATGATAAAAGAGTCCATGTACTTTGACAGATGTCGTCAATGAATGTTTAGCCCACATAGACTGATGTTGTGTTCGCTGTGTAAAGAGTTTTGAAAAAGTGACCTAAGTATTGAGAAATCTGTCCTAGCGATTGTAGCAAGTGAGAATTACTGCTGCTGCACATATAAGAAATAACCCCCATATACTGTATAACCTACTTGAAATCACCCTGTAGCAGATCTATAGAGGTGGAGGGTACTTGAATGTTGAGCAGCAAGCTAACTGGCTGCTGATATGTGAATAATGCGTGAGAGTAATGATGTCGTTTTGTCAGATGGAGTTAGTACCTATCGGACTGTGCATTCTAGTGTTTCATGACAGAACTTTAGATTTCTGACAACTGAAGAAAAAGGAAACAGATGAAGAAAAACAGGAGTAAGGACGAATGGTGGTGGGGGGGTTGCTGTGGGGAGGAAGAGGAAGAGACCAAGGACATGGACACATTTCCTATGAAAAAAGAGCCACTATTGTGGACAATGTTCTCAATCATGACGTTACAATGGCCAAGGTGGGTCAAAAGATGCAGCCAAATATTGGGAGAACAGCATTCTCAATCATTAAAACATTTTGTAGACAGAACATGTATTTCAACAATGTGCACTTTACTGTAACACTGTACACTTACTGTAATGTTTCATATACATGGTTTAGATTGTCTTTTTTTCCCTATATCGCAATGATATTGTACTGTAATTTCTATCCGACCACATGTAAAAGCACTGTGAATCCTGTCTAGTATGTTCCAATCAATAGCCTACTCCTCATACTGTATTATGTAAATTTGTACTTTTGAAATTGATATGTGGCATACAAAAAAGTGCAGCCTTTTGTACCAAAACCATGGCTTACATCGGGAAATACTGACAGAGTGACTTATATTGACAACATGGCTAACCATTTTTTTTTAATCTCATTTGTGAACAATGAATCAAGTTGTTGTCATTCTGATGGCACCGATATGTTAATTGACATGAATAGTTACTTTTGTTAGATGATTTTGAGAAAGTTACAGACTTTTTCAGGCAGTCCATTCTGTGATGTTTGTGCAAACTGATTCAAGAAATGCACCAAAGTGACTGAGAAAATCAGTAATAAATGCTTAAGAAGTATTTTTATGGTTATTTTATGTTAACATAAGTTTACAAATGGAACCTTATTGTAAAGTGTTACCATATTATCTTTACTTCATTTATGTAGTATTATTTATGATATGTACAGGTTCAAGCCTAGTAAATATATTTAGACTTGAAATATGTAAGCATCTTAAAACTTCGGACTTGAAGGGATTATCCCTACTCATGTTTTAAGGAATTGTATAAAATCATGATTGAAGTTTACATTTATTAATTTAAGATGCTTTTATCCTAAACAAATGAGGAATACAGCAAGCCATTCATTATAAAAAAAAAGGCATTGAACATGAGTGCTAAGTCTCTCTCTCTCTCCTTCAGCTTGCTCCCTTTATCAGGGGTCGCCACAGCGAAGTGATCTGCATGGTCGATTTGGCACAGAACATGAGTGCTAAATCAATGCTAGTAATACAAAGTTTCAGACGTTAAGCATTAACCTTTCATACTAACTTTCATATTGTTATTATGTATAAGGATCAATGTCAAGGGCTGATATGTGACAAACTACACACACTGTAAAACCATTTAAGTTTAATTTACATTTAGGTTACATCTATAAATGCCCACATTTGAGTACCGACTAAAATGCAGTTAGACAAAACGCAAGAATGTTTACATAAGTTAATATCTACTGTCATTGTCATATTAACAAGCTTCAATGCCATGACCTGGTAGATAAATAATAAATGAATAAATATTGATATTAATAATAATAAATAAACATTTGTCAGGCTATTTTGATATGACTTCTTTATCTCCCTAGAAAACAAACATACATGCATCACACTAACATTTAACATTAGTTTTATATTTTAAAAAGTGCATGTAAACATGACGTTCATTATTGTTCATTTGGAGAATTGTTTTTTTTTTCTGCTGATGAGACAGCAAATGCATGTTCATCTATAAACCTCTTTTCTTTTTTTTTTAATTTAGACCCATTCATACAGAATTATGCAGTCCAGAATTATTGCTTCTTTGAAGAAGACATGATCAGTTATACTGGTCCTACAGAAGACATGGATCAATTACACCTTCCTGTAGCATTTAAATTCTGAGATTATAATTACACATACACACACGCACCATTCTTTCCATTGCAAGATTTTGCAAAAACAAAACTACATAAGCATCATATGTCCTTTCAATTAGACGTTAATAATTTTCAAGTTACCACCTAATAAATGTTGACATTAATTTTAGGAAGAAGAATGTGTCAGGCAGGAAGTGAGGTAAGACGAGTGTCATGCTTGCTTTAAATGTAGTCACTGCTATTATATTTTGAATGGATTCATTGACCTTTTGAGGTAAACAGTGTTCTGAGGAATACAGGTGCTAAAAGCACATTTGTCCTGCAGTAATGACCCACTGTAAAGAGATGCAAGATGAACAACACAAGATACAGAGCAGCTGATCTTTGGACCAGCAGTTGTCCAGTAGGGATGGAGTTTCCAGCACCAAATCTTTCTAGACAGCAGCTTCTCCTCAGTCCAAGATGTCATTGATTCTGTTTCTTTGAGAGGTACCTGTTGGACAAGGAGACAAAATTATTAAGGTTGTAAAACACATTTGTATTAAATCATTTATATCTAGGGCTGTCAGTTGATTAAAAATGGTAATCAAATTAATTACATGATGTGTCGATTAATTAATCTAATTAATCCCAAATTACATTTGACTGTGAAAAGACCCCCAAGATATTATTTAAAGCTATTTTTGTGTTAAATGAGAATTATAAATAGACATTACAAATAGTAGCTTTAGAAAGAAATATTTTATTTGATTCATCATAAAATGTATTACACATAAATGCTACAATGGCCTTACATAAATGGAACATAAAAGATGATAATTTGAGAATCTCAGACATCTGAGTTTTTTTTTTTTTTTTTTTTTTTTTTCTTAATTTATATGATGAAAGTGACTGGTAACCAAAACAGCTTTATTACCAACAGTCTTCAAAATACCTTTTTTAACAGTATGTTCCACAAAAGAAAGTAGAAAGTAAGTCATTCAGGTTTGAGTAAATTATGACATAATTAAAAATTTTTTGGGTGAATTACCTCTAATTTTTTCCCCTTTTTTATTTATTTTATTTAATTTTTATTTTGATATGATAATATAACACAATAATACTCTAAATAAGATACTAAAGCTGCCAGCAGGCAGCGGTATATGTCTTTACAAGTCATTCATTCATTTGATTTCATTTAGGAATTCAGTAAACGGCTCACTTAATGAATGGGCCCGTGAATCATTTGATTCACTTGATTTGTTCAAAATGCAGATTCATTTAGAAACTAAACGTGGCTGCGTTGCTCGGAGACGCACTACAATACAGCTGTGGCTTTAAGTAATATTTTTGTTGGCAAAACGGAGCAAAAACAGACAATAATGTGTTTAAAATATAACACAATATTAACTTCACTAATTAAAAATCACAGTCAAAAATCTTAATTTGGGAGACGCAAAGCACACACTTCATTTACGCAATCAGCTTGTGATGCTTGTGATGCCCATAGTAGGCTAAAAATTATGTACATAAATTAAACAAAATTAACGAGTAATAATCTTGCAAATCAGAAACATCTGAGCAAATAAAATTAAATATTACTCAAAGTTCATATTTTAAAAACTTATAATTTTGTTTCTCTATTTGACAACATTAACTTACAATAGTGAAAGACGTCTTCCCTCAGGTAGATTGTTTGTTTTCTAGCTGGATGCTGTGCTTACAATTAATAATCACTTATCACTTATAAAGTTATGCTTTATTTTCACATTTGTGTAGTTCCCAATATTTAAATGGGCAGATGATTACAGTATTTCGCTAGATTTGAAGCGAGACATAATTTTGTAAGCCTGTTTTCACAGAAGCTGGAGTTTTCCATCAAAATAAAAGCTCTACTGTTGATTCCATCAAAATAAAAGCTGTCTGAAATAAAAGTGCAGTATAAATTGCTGACAGCCTAGTTTGGCTTCCTAAAACACCAGTGTGAACATAATTTAGACTGAGACAGTATACTACAACTAAAAAGAGGGCTGAGTCCCCTTTATAGTTTAAAGTACAGGTACAAGTCAATTTTTTTTTTTAAACATCACAATAAATATCTTCATATTGTGATATTATCATATTGTGAGATTTTGATATCGTTAGATCCCTATGTTTAAGTGTTATATTATAGTTTAGATATAGTTTTTGTTAATATTTTTTAAATATATTTTGTATATATATATATATATATATATTTTTTTTTTTTTTTAAATAATAATAAAAATAATAATAATAATAATAATAATAATAATAATAATAATAATAATAATAATAAAATTATTATTATTATTTCAAGTATATTTGTTTTATTTCAAGTAGCTTTAAAATCAGCACTCTACATCTCTCCTCCTCTCCTCATTTCTCAAATCTCATTTGTAGCTTTCATTTTCTATTGCTGTGAATCAGTATTAAAGTGAATAGTCTTTCATTCACTTTACCTTTCCCAGTGCTTGTGGTTGAGACCTGAGAAGTCATCGAGTTTAGCAATCTCCTTCAGATACAGAGACAGCTTGTAGAGTTCTTTGTCTTTCTCACGGTTTAAGTGTGCCTTCATGAACGGTCTGATCTGTGACCAATACATGGGAACCAATAAATATTTAAAAGCATTTATAATACTGATTCTAAAAAAGCAGACACACAAATGACAGAAACAATTATTTGACAACACTAGTGGTGGGAGAAGAGGGGGAAAAAAAAAACAAAAAACAAAAAAAAAAAAATTCTCTGGTGCATTGTGATTTTTTTTTCCTTTCTTTAACATTTCTAAAATGGTTTTGAAAAATTGAGTTGTTTAGACCTTCACAGCTGGCACTTATATATGCACCATGTTCTGCTTGCTGTCAGTTATCTTGTTAACAAGCATTTAATTTTCATAAAGTTTGGAAAGGTTTAAGTGAATTACTAGGGGTTCATTGCATAGGGCAGTGTTTCCCAACCCTGTTCCTGGAGGCACACCAACAGTGCATATTTTGGATGTCTCCCTTATCTGACCAATATATTTCTGTTCCTCAAGTCTCTACTAATGAGATGATGAGTTGATTCAGGTGTGTTTGATCAGGAAAAGTTGGAAAATGTGTAGTGTTGTTGTGCCTCCAGGAACAGGGTTGGGAAACACTGGCATAGGGTATGTGCTATATATATATATATATATATATATATATATATATATATATATATATATATATATATATATATATATATATAGTGACATATTACAATAAAATAACTTTTCGTCTTCAATATATTTAAACAATTTAATTCATTCCTGTGATGAAAAGCCACTTTTTCAGCAGCAATTACTCCAGTCTTTAGTATCAGATCATACTTTGGAAATCATTCTAATACACTGATTTGGTGTTCAAGTAACATTTCTTCTTAGCAATATTAATACATTCACTCTAGCATACCTTCAGTCCATTCTGTGGATTCATGAGAAAGTTTCTTCCGATGTCATCAAACATAATTGTGTTCTTCCTGTTGTAGAACTCGCTATATTTACCCCATATGACTCCTAAAGGCTTCACCTGAAACATTATAAGTACACATTATGCACTAATGGAACAAGACGATTAATATTAATTTCTACTATTGATTTAACTGTACTGCCACTATCGGATGAGAATTTGACAATTTGAACTAAATTGAGCTGAATAATGACGCTACCTTTGCAAAATTGACAGCGTTATTGAACTGACTAAAGTAATGTTAAACTGAGTTGAGCTGAATTATGACACTGTTGCCATCCGTAAAGCTGCTTATTGCTGAATTAAAATCCATTTCATAATTTATTAATTTTGCAAAATGGACACACTTATTTAACTGAGCTGAAACAAAACTGAACTAAATTGAGCTGAATAATGAAACTAATGTTTTGTAGAGCTGCTTTAGAGTTGAAATTGGATTTGTTTCATAATTGATGAATTTTACAACATTAACAGTTATTTTCCTGTTTATTAATGTGATGTTGCTTTGAAACAACCTATACTGTATAAACAATATGTATAACTGTAAATAAATGTAATTTGACAGAGACAATGGTGTGTTGTTGTTTTTTTTTTTTTTACTAGAGTATGTCTGACCTCTACAACTCCTCTTTTAGGTGTGTGCACAGTGATCATAGCTGCACTGTCCAGCATGAAGGTGATCTTATAGTTTGGGTTGTCCGTCACCCCCAGTTCCTACAAAACACAGATCCAATATTAACCAAAATGTTAATGCAAGTTAAGGGGACCAGACTTAACTATTTAACACAAGAGTACCGTTATAACCTGAAGCACATTTAAAACTTGTGGGGAAACTGCACATTTCAGTGGAAAATGCACTGTTACTAACATAACCTCAGTTCCCTGAGATACGGAAACAAGTACTGCATCGCAAGACGCTATGGAGAAAACTCATTTTTCTCTTGGCTAGACCACGCCCAGGATGAGGTAATGCCTATAGGGGAGTGGGCTCGTACTCCAATGGGGCATCGCAGGCCCAAAGAGGAGTATAACAGCGCGATGGCATCAACTATTCACCGAGAAAGCCTCTGCTTCGTGACCAGATACCACTTGGTGCGGTTTCCGAAGCATACAAAGAGTTGTTTTGAGTGCCTGAACTGGGATGGAAAGGTCAATGTACATTATCAGGGCCCTGACAGGGCAGAGCAAATTTAACTTCTGGTCCTCCTCTGAGGGAGAAAGCGCAGAGAGTGTGATAACCTATGTGCTGAATGGAGTGGAGAGCACTTTAGGTACACAACTGTGCCTTGGCTTCATGACAACCTTGGAGTCACTTGACCCGAATTCAAGGCAGGCAGGGTTTAACCGATGCTAAAGCTAGGAGCAGGGGTGTTTGGAGGAGCAAACGGAGCTATCTGGGGGGGTGGTCCGGTTGTAGCAAGAAGCCCCCTCCTCTTCTTGTCCTGCAGATCAGGAAGCCTGAGGCGCAGGGATCAGAGCTACTTTGGGCCGGGGTTCCTGACGCTTAGGAAAAGGATAGCACTTTGCTAAGCAAGAGCACTGTCAAGGCTCAGGCTTAGCAGCAGGCTGAGATGTAGACGTTGCAGGCTTTGCTGGCTGCTGAGTTGGTGCAGAATTGGGGGCGACTGAAAGCAGCTGCAGAGCTGCTTAGCACCACTAAGCTGGCCATGGATCTGCCAATTGCCCGACCCATCGTTTTGGTGGCACGTAAAGGCAGGTCGATCGCTCTGCGAAATTCCCTAAACGCAGCCACGTCCATACAGTGAGAGTTTGGCCTGAAAGACCTGGAGGACAGCCACAGAATGGAGTGCAGAGGCAGCCTGTCCCACCAAAGTGTATGCTCGTCCAGCAAGGGCAGACGTTGTCTGTTTTCTTTCAAATTCAAAGGAGTTTCTTGTAGCCCTTTTCTTCAGTGCCATCTACAGGTGAGGGCAGATGAAGCAGAAGTACGCAGGAGAGTCGTATAGGGGGCGCGCCATGACTTGGTTAGCTCATTGTGAACTTCCGGGAAAAACGGAGAACCATTTGTATGCATTGTGGTTGAAGTCTTCCATTATAATGTGGCAAGCAATATAAATGGACCTACTTTCATTTTAGCATCAATCCACTTCATACTTGTTGCAGCTGAAAAGAGAAACAAAATATCTGAATTTTTGAGCATCAGGAAAAGATACTTCAAAACTTGACTGTGTAGATAGATACTTACACCAGATGACAATATCATAGTCCTCATATGCTGATGTTAGAAATTCATGCAAGTATGGTCTCATCAGCTCCTTGCCTGTTTCTGCACATGACTTATGATCTACATTTATAGAAAAAAATAAAATAAAAATAAATAATATACACTATAAAACATACACACACGCAGATTATAGGAGGGTGCACTCAGTTTTGCAGCACAACTTTTTAATCACTTTGATAAGAAATTCTTATTTTTCTGAACAATTTTGACATGCTTCTTTGGTAATTAATCACACAGGCTTGCTGGGACATTATACCTCCAAATAACCTGGATATTTCTTTAAGTAAAGTGTATTTGCTGTTTTGCTGAGTTCAGAGGGGTGTACTCAACATCAGATGTTCAACTACACTGATATACTATGGTAAAACAAGTTCCTGGACTACTGATGATGGGTTTTGTTTCTTAATCCATGGAAAGAAGAAGCAATCACTTAATTATTAGGTATGATTTACTTGTTTCACTTGTTCAACAGAATTCAGAAAACAGTTTTCAGGAATTACAGAAAGTCTGCTCACATATCTGTGGTTAGATCAGTGTGGTCAATAATGTGTCTTTGACCTTCATTGTGTATGTTTTGATTTTACTGTGTTGTAAATAAATGACAAATAATCTACAACTCCATTCTTTGAATCTTGTCACATTATTTCTACCTGACAGTCAGTCTTACTGATGGGCCATTAGGGGAGGGCCTTTAGTCTCTCAGGTGTGAATCACTAAATATTCATGGCTATTGTCACTTCGTCGCATATTCCTTTTCGATTACAAAACATGTCTTAGAAAATGTAAATCAATATATTGTTTTCTGTGAACTAGTGAATGAGATGACAAACTCTAGCCTACCACATCCAGTTTTCAAAAGTGTTGTGAACAAATGTTTTGAATGTGTTTCATGGCCTTATTTCCTTAAAAACTTTAGTTTTTCACCAACCACGCATAAATGTTGTTTTTTAGCTTTGTTTCTGACATGCTGAGCCCCAGCAATCACTGCTTGCAGCTGTTTGCCAACATAAATTATGTTATCAGGATGCATATTTTGGGTGGAGAATCCCCTTAAATAGCCTCTCTTGAACTCATGACATTGTGAGGGGAGACTTTCTGTTTAGAAATATTGGTAAGTTATTATTCTGACAACTGCAGTCCTCAACACCCTTCTCACTTCCTTGCTAAGAGTGCCACCCAAGCTATTAAGTAGTAGTAAAAAAAAAAATAAATAAAAAACTTAAACAGTCAAAATAGTCATCAAAGATGAGGATGCTGAGGATAATTAACTATTTCATCAGCTGAGCCAAATTGTATTCAAATATTTAAAGGTAAAACCAGAAGCTTTATCAGGTTATCTCACTCGAAAATTTGACAATTACAAGCAGCAAATTGGGCATTAGTGAGATGAGATGGACTGGATGTGGAAGACTGGTCAGCAATGACAAGATAATATTGTACTCCAGCCTCAAGGAGCGAAATGTCACAGTGTCTGTTAGGCTTGAGAATGAAAAATCAATTCCAAATCTGAAATCAGACACTTGTTATAAAATTACAATTTTGATTCCTCTTATAGATACCCCTTTGTGCACATTTTATGACTTCATACCATTCAAGAACAAGAAGACTTGCATGTTCTTCTAAACTACAGACACACCCAAAGCACACACAAAGAAAAAGTGGTTTTAATGTGATTTTAAACCACTGAAGTCAAGAAGACTTGTGTACTGTTTTCTCTGATGCACACACATCCAAGACGTGTGCACAGAAAGCCGTGTCTCAGACTGTATAGTGTGTGATACTGAAATGAGTCCTTTTCCACACAACATGTCAAAATATTCAGGTTATGCCCTAAGTGAATCTTAACAGTTGAGAAAGAAAATGCATGTATAACAGTATATTGGATCCGTGCAGCTTTTGAAGTGACAGCAGCCTAATATTCCTGCTCCCATCTCTATAATAACATGAATCAAACATAAGACAGAAAATTCACTCACTGTTCTTGAATGAATAACCCTTGTAACTATACGTGTAATCAGTGGTCGAACTGTTTAAAAAAAAAAAAAAAATGCAAGGCGGGATGGTGGGGCGGGGCATCCTGTGATTACAAAATGTGTCTAATTTTTAAAAACATCTTTATTTAACAACAACAACAACAACAAAAATTAGCTTTATTGAATGAACTATGGTTTATGAGCAGTTTTCCTTGTGAAAAGTTTTACTTTTTTGTTTTTTTCTTTTTTGTGGAGACATTTTTTGTGCGACCAATGCACGCACACTCGCATACACACACAACATCTGTTGTCTGTGTACAAATTACCTATGATGCCCCTTGTTTAGGGGTGTGCGTTGTCAAAAATTATATAATATTTTTGGGGGGATTTTTGACAATAACAATACATTTTTATTTTGCCGAGTGTGTTTTTGTGCTGGTTTAGGCTTGTCATGGATAAAAAAAATATACATATAATATGATAAATAAAACTACCAGTAGGTGGTGGCAAGTGTCTGTTTTAATAAATGATTAATTGAATCCTTCAATCAAATGATTCTTTTAAAATGGCTGATTCAGTCAGGATCGAAGCAAGTTGACTGTCTTTATGAATGGATCACTGAATAATTGGCTCACTCGATTTGTTTAAAAAAAAAAAAAAAAAAAAAAAAAAAAAAAAAACAGGAAAGAAACACTGCAGTATTGCTCTGAGATGCACAACAGCTCTACTCCGGCTTTGTTTGGAACTATTTCATTTGCAAAACAGGGAAAAAAGGCAAAATGTGCACATTGGTATGTGGCCATGGTATTGTGGAAAATTTTTTTTTTTTTTTTTTTTTAACTCTACAGTGTGTAGAAATTCATTTTCCACAATAAACAATATATTGTATTTTAAATATTCATTTTCACGGTGTTAAATGGAAGAGGTTAAGAAATTTCTGTTCAATAAAAGTCCTTACTTAAGTTTGAGTTACTTGTACTCAATGTTTTTAAGGCAATCAGTTGCCACAAAATTTTTACGTTTTGAGCCACATGATAGTGTAATTAAAGTATTTGAGTTAACTGCTACTAAGTAATATTGAGTTAAGTATATTTGAGCAGACCCAATGGAAAAATGTAAGTAAACTATAATCAAAAACTACAAGTATTATGTAATAGAAATTTTTAACTTCTGAGAACATATTAAGTTTATTAACTCGGCTGCCTTAATTTTTTTGAGTTCTGATAACTTATCGGGGTTTAAAGTGTGTCTAAAATGTAACTCACTCAATTAACTTCTCATCTGTCATGGACATACTTGATAATGTCAGCTAGCGTGAATAAGAACAGGTGATTATTTCTGAATGGAGCACATCCCTCCTCTCTTTCTCGCTCTCTCTCTCCCATATTGTCCCTCGATCCCTCACAGTCACACATAGTAAAGCACAATAACATTGTAATATCAGGGAAGGTCTTTAAACTCTAATCAATGAAATACCATTATGTTATCTTCTTTTTAAAGAATGTCAGAAGTTGTGCTTGAAATATTTTGTGTGAAAAATGACGACAACATGCGTGAACGAGCGCACAACTCGTTAATACTGAGCTCTGACTGGCCAGTCGCCGTTATTTTGTTTTTAAATTAATATACATAGAGAATTTTATCATTTAATTAGCATGATAAGTTTTACATAATACACAGCATTTTTAATCTAAAGAGGATGGTAAGGGGGGGGATGGTGGTTTTACAGAGGGGATGCTTTTTGTCATTTTTTTTTTTCAACAAGGGGGATACCATCCCCCCTCAATTGGAGCCCTGTTTGTAATGCATATTTATTATGGCTTCTGTACCTGAATACCTGATAATCTTAAAAACTTTTTATTTCAGTCATTAATTAATTTGTTCAGTTGTATTTATTTGTGATTGTTAATTAATTAATTAAATTATTTATTTTTAATTAGTGAGTGTCATGTCTTTAATAATGCTTGAAACTTCTATTAGTTAGGTTAGCTGTTTTTGCTATGGTATTTTTAAACTATACTAAGGAACTGTAAAAGTTCCTTGTGTAAGTGTTCTTTAGTCTGTTGATTTTTGTTTATACTATTCAGCTAAAATGAAATGTTCTGCAACAATATTTTGAAAAAATGTGAATGATTTCTAAGCTTTATTATTTTATTTTTTATTTTCTTTTACCTTATTGGAATCAGAATTAGGAATCGATAAGAAGAATCGGAATCATTAAGCAGAATCAGAATCTGAATTATCAAAAATCCCAACTTTAGTGTTGGTATGATGCTGAGGAAAGAAGCAACAACAGATCTCACTGGCAGGAGGCCTGTGAATGACCGTATAATTACCACCAGATTCATCAAACGACACGCAAAACCCACTGTTGTCCAAGTGTATGCACCAAAAGAAGAAACTGAAGAGACTGAAAAGGATACTTTCTACAGTCTGCTGCAGAATGTCATTAATGAAGTGTCTTGTGATGTCATTGTGCTTTGTGGAGATGTCAACGCACAAATCGGTGGCAGTCGGCAGGGATTGGAGCATGTCATTTGCCCATACGGCATCAGCCGCCATGCTACAAGAAAGGACTGATGAAGACAGACAGGAAGAAGCAACAAGGTATAAGATACTTGACAAGAGAGTCAAGCGTTTCTGCCGAAGAGACAAAATACTGTAGCTTGAACAGAGAGGCCAGGCAGTGCAAGAAGCAGTGTGGAAGAGTGACATGAAAACACTGTTAAAGAACTGACTGGAATATTGAGCAATGTCAATGCACCTATCAGAGATAAGGACGGGAAAATTATTACAAAAAGAGAGCAACACAAGCGCTGTGCCAAAAAACCCAAAAAATTCTCCCTTGAAACTACAAGTAAAAACAGAATCAAATCACAAATGATGAAGTAGAAGAAGCACTGAAGACAAGAGTGACAATTAACCCCGGGACATGTTTGCATTCACACAAAAGGCACTTTGGCAATTTTCCGGAATCAACGCGCAGTTTGAATGAGCTTTACTGCATCAGTAGGAAAGCAATAGTTACGTAGCTTACTGCATTTGGTGTTTGAAAAAAAAAAAAACTTTCCTGTAGTAAGCGCATTTGAGGAGGTGGTTGGTTGTCACCTGTCATTGCCGATTCAGCTCAGACATGTAAGGCTGGACAACATTTCCCTCAGCACTGACCATCATTACCGATGTTTCTATTGACATTACTTGTGAGTAACAGCAGGCTACAGCATACATGACCCTAGTTACCAGTGGTTGCCCTTGCCGTGCGTCACTCAGAAGAGAGGCTCATGAATATGAATTAGACAGACTAAAATCGACCTGTTCTTAGCAGAGCTCCTCAGAAAGGAGCTGTAAAATTATATTAAGATGGTTTTTGGTACTTGTACTGCACATATATATTCTTAAGGACATCAAGACCTAAAATAAAACTCCAGAAAGGTGTAAAATATGTGACCTTTAAATGGCATTTAAAGAGAATCAAGTTATTTTTTAATAATTACGTTTTTGTCTCCATTTCTGAACAATCATTTCTGAACGTTTTGTCTTAGCTTAAAACATACAGAATGTACACTCAAGGCCTATGTTTATTGTGTTTATGTTGTTTCACATGTTAATGTTGAGGAAAAACAATAATATCCACATGCTTGGGTGAAAGTTGGCTCCTCAGTCTGATAACAAAATGAAGGTGCGCAGACACAGAAGTTCCAGAGACACAAAGACAAAGGTGTGCAAAGCAAAGTTTCTTACAGCGCTTTGTGTTTTCTGTTCTTAAATCACTCTCCTTTGAGGAAACGTAAAGGGCACCTATTATACCTTTTTTTACAAGATGTAATATAAGTTTCAGTTGTCCCCAGAATGTGGTTGTGAAGTTTCAGCTCAAAATACCCAACAGATTGTTTATTATATCATTTTGAAAATGCCTATTTTAAGTGTAAGCAGAAACATGCTGTTTTTGTGCACGTCTCTTTAAATGCAAAGGAGCTGCTGCTCCCCACCCCCTTTTCCAGAAAAGAAAACTGCTTAAAAAAACATCTGTTTGGTTTTATCATGTCTATCGTGCTGAAAACATGTGTTTTAAAGCTATATCAGTTTAAACTTCTGATATATGGTTTTCTGGGCACATCTGAACACACAGACAGAAAGCGGCTGGCATGGCATGTGACTACTAAACTAAGTTCTCTTTCACACAACTTTATGTTAAAAACACGCTTAAGTTACAAAAACAGTCGATTATGGCTGTGAAGTTAAACAGCTGGGAAAGAAATGGCATGTTTATATTAGATCCGTGTACTAATTCACAGTAGTGTTGTATACAGTACCTAAACTGCTGTTTGGTTCTGCGCTGTTAATATGACCCAAACAATAAAATAAAACCAGAAAACCACTCACTGCTCTGGACTGAATAAAGTCTATAGTTTTAATAAGAAGACATTTCTTACATGAATGCTGCTTTTAAATACTCTGGGGTTAAGATAAACATAGTAGATGGTGTGTTTGCGGCTCACTAAGTGCGGGAACTCTGCTATACGACTGTGTCATCAATCGTGGGTGGGGATGGTAAAGTGTGATGTCACTTTATGGATTCGGTGATCAGTAAGCTCTGAGACACGGTTTATGATTTATACGGATTAAAAAAAGAGGAGCGGGTGGATGTTTACCATTATAGGGTGGTTGTGCACACACACTGCCAACACACATTTATGTTCAAACAACTTGTAAAAGTGAATTTTCCATAACAGGTGCCCTTTAAAGGAAGCATATGTGCTTCCTTTAAAGATCATTATCAGATAAGCTCTCTTCTCAGCTCACGGTACAGCTGCACTTATCTGGAGTCGTGAATACAGTGATGGACAGTTGTCTTTCCATAGTCCACTGATATTTGGATTTCATGTAATTTGTCATTGTGGTGGTGATATTATGATAATTCAGTTTCACTGATTCATTTGATCAAAAGTAATTCCATTTTGTAAGATCATTCTGATCAACGCAATTCCAAACTTTGCGAAGCAAACAACAACATTCTGTGATCAAATACAATCATGTTAACACGTTGCCATCCTAGTGCATGTAGTTAAAACTGACTTTTAGTTTGCGCGCTTAGGAGTTATCATGGATTCCCTGCATTTATGGCCAGCAAAGCAACACACAGTAAAATTCAAATAGTGTTTTTATTTTTCGAATAATAAATACATATTGAATATTTGGGATGCACCGATAGGACTGTTTTTGGCTGATACCAATACAGTATCTGAGATACTGATTTTAGCAAACAACTATTGGCTGATTCAGTTACCGATATTGGTCAATTGCATAAAGCAGGGCTTAAAAATGGAGGGGGAAAAAAATAATAATAAGATAAATTGATTGGTTATCTTCAGGTAAAAAAAAACAAAACAAAAAAAAAAACAGTCTACATTAGTAGGCTCAAGGCTGCAGCCATTGCATTTTATTTTTACATTCAGAAATAATTTAGGCTAAAATACCGGTAAATAAAGCAAAATGTTTACAAACATTAGTTACCTTCTCTCCAAAACAAATCCTCTAAAGTGATAAGACTTCAAACCAAAACTAATCAATTTAAAAGCAAAACTGAAGCCTACCTCTCTCATTCTGCACAAATCCAAATGTTTCCATATTTGTGACGTATCTGGATATTAATATTCTCGGTTTCCTTTTCATGAACTTCAAAGCATGTTACCATGATCTAATACTCAATTCTCAAAAAGCGGTCAAAAACTCAAAAAGCACAATGTTTTCTTTCGTTTTGTTAATATGTTAATGATTTAAGTGAAATATATTTTGTGTATAGGCCTATTCCTTTTTTATGTAGCCTATATAGTTTTATTCTGTTTTCTCCGTTCACAGAAACATGACAAGTAATTAATTACCTTGCCCAAAGAAAAATGTTGGATTTTGCAACAGACATGCAACTCATTGTCTCCATGCAGTTAATTAATAAACCATCGGTATCGGCCCTTTTCATGCTATTTCCGATATGCCGATGGCTCTTAATTAATCAAAAATCATTGATACATCAATACATTGGTGCATCCCTATTGAATATTTAACTAATGGTTCTCACCTCTAGGACAGACCAGACAAGGCTGGCTTAGCTCGATTTTGTAGATGATGTTGCACTGCTAGCAGAGTCACAGAAGAAGCTACAGCAACTTACTACCATGCTAAAAAGATTTGCACTCCACCAACGGTGCCTTAGATGCATTCTCTGCGTCACACACCACATATAGGGCAAAAACTCATTGACTTTCCACCACTGTGTCTGTGTGTCACATGAAACTGACAAGTCACAATCTGTGGCAATCAGAAACAACGACTAGCAAAAAATGCACTGACATGGGAACAGCCCAACAGACGAGGAAGGCCAAAAAAGACCTGGTTAAGTACATTCAAAGAGGATTTAAGGTGACCCGGCGTTAATTGGGGAAAAAAACCACTGGAATACACTTGCTGCACAATGTGCCTTGTAGCATAGATGGACAAGAAGAGAGCTTAAAAAAAAAGTAGGCCTATCTTCTAAAAACAAACAAACAAACAAATAATCAAACACTCTCATCATGGGGAGAAAAAAAAAATAGCTAGTAATTTTAAAGTTAAAGTTGTCTTTCCTTGTCATTTACAAATATGTTTCCCAATTATTAATTTGTTTGAGGATGCCCGGGTTATACGGATTCACTCATAGCTATATCCATAATTAGAAGCATGTGTCTGGATTTTAAAGACTCACCAAAAAGTGTATAGTCAATATCTAGAACAAGCAATCTTTTTCCTGGTCTTGGGGTATTTAACTCCTCAACTTTATATTCTTTTACCCGACGAGCTATCTTGGCCAAATTCTCCTCTCTGTATGAAAAGAAAACAAAAATTCTTTGATGAATAGAAAGTTTTTTCTACGTTTGAAAGTAGAATGAATGAATGAATAAATAAATAAATAACTGGGTGTCACTGGCCTGTTTTCAACCTCAGTCACTTCCTCTTCAATGTCAAAGTCATTGACCACATCATCATTTTCTGGTGGAGGTGCTAAAACATCTTCCTATTAAAAGGAAACAAAAAAGTTATACAATTGTGCACTGCACAAAGAATTAAACTTATTTTATGATTACAGAAATCTTTAACTATATACCATTTATACCATAAAATCTAACCATGTTTAAAAAAAAAAAAAAAAAAAAAAACACTGAGAGGCTACACCATTTTATTTAACAGCTTTCAGAAATATATGAATATATTAATTCCAATAGCATTGCCTACCAGACTTTCCTCTCTGGTGCCCATCATCATAATTTTGGTATTGGGCTTCAACTTCAAGTCACCCAGTTTGACATCATCATCTGCTGGTTTACCTGACAGAACAAGAGTTAAACAAAAACCTGTTACAAGTTTTTTTTTGTTTTTTTTTTTTTTTAATTTGCACATTGTGTATCAGACATAGTGTCTGTTTTTAATGCCTTTCACCTTTCACTTTCAATCCCAGCAGCTTCTGTCGTTCTGGGAGAACTCCTGTGAGAGATTTAATGGACTGTTTCAGATCCAACACGGTGTCTTCCTCAGACAGTGTGCTGATGGAGTACTCCTGTCCACCCCACTTGATAATAACCGAAACAGACATGCTAGTGGGCAAGCTGTAAAAGATATTTTGGTTGTATTATCTGTTAGTTATAGGGGTTATATATATGTATAATTATCTGTCAGCTTGTCAGAAACACAATGAAGTTTTATACATCAGTATATAGATGTTACCTTGGCAACGCTACACCATCAGCAACAGAAGTAGTCCACTGGTCAAAACACAACAAAATTATTGGGTCAGGTGCTACATTACGGTAAAATAAATAAATAAAAATAATAATAATAACAACAAACTAGTTGATTTATTTGTAACTACTAATTGATTTATTTGTTTTGCTATTCTTTTTATTACTGGCATATTGCTTTAGTGAGCAAGCATGCATTAGCCCCTTAGCTTTTAACTTAAGCTTTTTTTTTTTTTTTTTTTTTTTTCTGTGTAATGCATTGGTCACATTAGGTCTGTACAATTGTAACCACACCACTAACTTCTCGATTAATTTCATCCAAGCCATCTATATCAGACAGAAATTAAAAACAATAACAATAATAGTAGATAAATCCTGTAAAGGTTTACTTACATAAGATCCAGTTCATTCAAAGCTCAAGCTGACCGCTGCATGTTCTTCTTCTCTGTACTTATGACGGCCTGACTACTGCGACCGCTGTAACTACTGCCACCTGCTGTTGAGAGTAGATTAAATAAATACATTTTCTGGGAGATTTTTTGTAAGTTCGGCTCCGCGAATCGGTTCTTTAAACATTTCATTAAAAGGGTCCGATTACAGTTTTCTTTTCTTTTTTTCTTTTTATTTTTTTGTATTTGCTAACAAGCATTGTTCAATACTGAAGCCACATTTTCAAAACTGTTCATACAGACTGCATTACCTACATATATCTTGGCCAAACAGTTGATCTCATCTCCAAAACTCACTCAGAGCAAAACACTTCATATGGGCCTCAAAATAAGCTTGTTTCACCATGACACTGGCAACAATTCTCATACCTACCTAATGTACTTTAAGGCAAGCATATAGCCATGAACACACCTTATTGAATATATACCAGCAGATAAGAACGCGCAATAAGAAATGCATTATGTGATATTAAAAGGACCAACTCTGTACAGGCAAGCAGACGTGCCCAGAGCGCAATGTGTTAAATAGACGTTTTCCTTCCGTAGAAAATCAATATAAATAGAACACAATGGTATAAAAGGACTGTAGAGATTATTCTATATGAGGAAACGAGAATATACACCGCGTTGCATTTATTCTGGGCTCACCTGCTTGTCTGTAGTTGAAAAAATAATGAATAGGAGCAGTGGCGTACCGCACTGGCCCCTCCCACCGGCAGCAGTGTCATGCCAAAAATTCATCATTGAGCACCAATTGACATTGAAAATTGGTTGTCAGAGAAGCGCAGCAGCGGACCAGGGCACAAAAACATAAATATATTTCACTTAAATCATTAACAGGTTAACGAAACAAAAGGGAAAAAATGTGCTGAATTTCGATTCATTGTGACACACAGGGCCGCATTAAGACCTCACTGGGCCCCGGGGCTATGACTTACCTCAGGGCCCCCCATCACTATAATGATATATATATATATATATATATATATATATATATATATATATATATATATATATATATATATATATACATATATATATATATGTGTGTGTGTGTGTGTGTGTGTGTGTCTTTAAATCGGATTTTTATCCTATCAATTTTTTTTTGCATTAAAATTTCATAATTAAAAAAAAAATACAAATAAAAATAATAGCCTAATAAAAACAAGCTTACTGAAGACAAGTAAACAGTCACGACTTCCAGAACGAAAAAGAAAAAAAAAACGTAATTCAGTGATTTAGTCAAGGACAGTGAGTGATTTCTTTCTAATGTTTGACATAAATGGTAACAGCATCTAGGCTGCTTTAGAGAAATACACAAATTCTGTTGTTCTAAACCTGAATGAGTTTCCTTCTGCTGTTATACGCAAAAAATATAGCTGAAACAATACTGGTAAACAAACAGTTGCTGGACCCCCCTTCATAGTATGAACAAAAAAAAAAAAACACTATTGGAGTCAGTGGGGACCAGAAATGTTGAGGAGAACAAAGAAATTCATACAGGTTTAGAGCAACTTGAGGGTACATGATGAAGGTTTTTTTTTTTTTTTTTTTGGTGAATTATCCCTTTAAAATCTCATCATGTAATGACAAGATCTCACATAGCCTACACCTGCTTTACCTTACACCACGTTAATTTTTAAAACACAAATGACTGCGGTGATGAGGAGACAGGCATTTTGGCATGTAACTATGTGTATTTGAATGTTTAAGTGTAAGGTGTAAAAAATAACTCAAGTTTAGTCAGGTGCTGTGCGTATCAGGCTGAAATCATCTTAACGTGCGCATTTGCCAAAATTAATTCTGCCTTGCTGCTTAATGTCCTTGTGGGGGGCGTGGTGGGTCTTTGGCGATTGGCGCTACCGATGGCCAGTCAATCTACTCCACAGCCAATCACGGGCCCCGGGGCTTCAGCCCCGCCTAGCCCAGTGGTTAATGCGGCCTTGGTGACACTATCCAAAGTTCACGTAAACGAGGCAGAAAGTAGTTTTCTTTATTTTGTAAAAGCCTTACAGTTTTCTTATTTTTTCTTTTCTGTCCTTTTTTTTTTTTTTTACCAAAGCTTTGCAGTGATGAATGATATTGTTGCGGGAGAGAGGAAATAGGAGTTGCCGCTTTAAGGCGGCTATTTAAGGGACTTGTAGTCTAAAGCGAGATGCATTGTATGTAATGTAGTCCAGTGACATCTGCGTGGGTAACGAGCAATCTCACTGTGTGCTGTGCAGGTGAAAATGGGAAAAAAAAGTTTGTATTCTGTTTGCTTCATGTTCACTGAAGTCAGTCCACCCGGGAGCTGTTTGCACTGTGAATCTGACAACACGAAAAAGTAAAAACGGCATGCACCGGCAACTTTGTCCGTTTCATCTTTGCACGAACATGAATTGACAAGCTGTTACGCTGCCGCCGAGAATCACTGAAGCGGAGAAAGTAACACTGGGGGCTCGCGTCCGGGATTTGTTCGTCTCTGGTGGTGAGTTATACGGACATTTTAGACAGTTTAAACCGAACCAGATGTTGTCAGAGAGAAAGTGGAAATGGCGGATATTCTGGCGAGAAAGCGAGTGGTGAGAAAGCATTCTCATTTAAATACGAGCAGCCTGTGGAATCCTGCGATGTCGGAAAGGAGGGAGAATAATGAAAAACGAACACATATATCATTTGTTGACTGGCTAAATTAAATGGATGCTCAAGTGGCAAAGACTGATAATAATACCAATCCATTTAAATGCAGCTCTACCCCGTGTCCACAATCACTTTCAATGAGCAGGCCCCCATGTTGCTATGAGCCACACATCTCACAGCAAACAGCCAGAGCATCCAATCCATTTATTAGTGGGGTGGAAAATGAGCATGTACATGACAGTGGAATCAATACACATTGCTACACACAAAGTACTCCAGCAAATTTAAACTTCACACACTCCATGTGCACTGATTTAACAGCCAAACGGATGTTTCAAGACACACCCACATTAAATCGCCAGCCCTGTAAACATGATGTCTGTGCAGCTCAGCATATTATTCGTGAGGATGAAGGTAATGCTGTCTATTCCAGTGTTGAGGAGTGTTATTTCCTGGAACTTACTAGGTCCAGACAACGTGGAAGGAAACCACGTCGGACGTTCTGTGACCTGTCATCAGACAGTGGGGAGGAATACAGTGATCACAGAGAAAGGATCCCCACACTACGACCAGGTCAGTTTGATGGCTCTACTTCATGGAGAGAGTTCCTAATCCGCTTTGAGGATTGTGCCAAAGCTAACCACTGGTCTGAAAGGACAATGACTGTGCAGATGAGGTTTTGTCTAGTAGGTGCTGCAGGTGCAGTAATCCACAAGAACCCCAGGTCCAGCCGTTGGGATTATGCCCGCATAGTAGAGGAAGTGGAGGCTGCATACGGTCCTTCATCTGAACACGCTGCTGCCATTGGAATAGAGCTGAGACAGAGGGTCCGCAGGGCAGGTGAGCTACTCCATGTACTAAGAGATGACATTTACGAAAAAGTCTATATTGCTTATGCAGATCGCTCTGAGAAGGAACAAGGCTCTATAAGCGTAGAGGTGTTCACTAATGCCATGGGAGATGCGGACATCGTGCAAAGACTGCTGGAAGAGCGACCACGTACCCTGGCTCGCGCCTATGAGATCGCACACAGGTATGAAACCACACGTCGAACAGCTACTAGTGTAACACAGCTCATGCAATCTGCCGTAAGACCGATGGAACGAAAGACTAGAGCAGCAGCAGTACGTGAATGTCCAGACCAGAGTGGGAGTGACGAGGAAAGTTCAGTACCGTCAAACCATGAGTGGAGACAGAAAAACTCAAAAGCAGAATTCAAACATCGCCTCCAAAAATTCAACAAGAGGAATAAGGTCAATTGGGAAGAGATTGTCTGTCACAACTGCCAAGGCATCGGTCACATGTGGCGGAACTGTCTTTCGCCCAGGCTCAACCTGGAACGTGTGACTCCAGCACTTCCTCGGCCAACAGAGATCCAGCCTGCCTCCACAGTTCTCAGAGTCAAGGGGAGCGGTCCAGAAATGTGCATTCATCTGCTGTTGTACGACATGGAAGTCTGTGCCCTGTTGGACAGCGGGGCCAGGAGGAGCATGTTACCCCGGCTCTGTTATGAGACTATCAAGGCTGATGTAAGGCCCCCACTCAAGCTATCCACTGTACAGGCCCTGCAGGGAATAAGCCCATTAAATGTCGATGTCCTCGGGGAAGTTGATGTTCCAGTGCAAGTTGGAACCCAAACAGTCAGTGTTAATTTCGTTGTAGCAGATGTAGCCGAGGGCACAGAGGCCATTCTGGGGCATCCATTCTTGGAGCAAGTACGGGCACGCCTTGACTTTGGCAGTCAGAAGATTGTATTGTTTGCCGAACAGATTCCATACTTTAACCCAAAGAACAAACGTGGTCCGCATAGCACGCACAGCTGTCCTTGAGGCGGGACGTGAATACGTCGTTCCAGGCAATGTACATTTTCGGGAAGAGGTACAGGGCAACATGCTGCTGAGTCCAACTAAAGGCTTCATGAAGAAACACCAGGTGATGGTGGCACGGATTATAATTGGTGCCCAGCCAAGTCATTGAGTTCCTGTTAGACTGTATAACCCGGGTACTGTTGCTGTGAAGGTGAGGAAGGGAGTAATTGCCGGAATCCTCCAGCCTGCCGATGTGGTTCAGGCCTCCACTGCAGAGCTGCCCCCAGCGGATTCATGTCCCACAGTTGTCCCAAGTCACTTACAGCCGCTGTATGCAGAGAGTACAAGGGATCTGAGGGAGGCAGAACAGCGTGAGCTTGCGGAGCTGCTTTATGCTTACGGTGATGTTTTCTCCACTGGACCAACAGACCTCAGGCGCACAAACCTTGTCCAACATGACATTCAAACCCGGCCTGGCCCACCTGTGAAACAACAACCCCGTAGAATAGCGTTTGAGAAACAGCAAAGTGCCGATGAACAGATCCAGCAGAATCTCAATGCCTAGCCTCCCCAAGTAATAGCTGCTGGGCTTCACCCATCGTAATGGTGCAAAAGAAAGACCAAACGTACCGACTCTGTGTAGACTACCGGGCACTAAATGAGTGCACCATAAAAGACGCTTACCCACTCCCAAGAATACAAGACACTCTAGACACTCTGTCCACAGCAAAGTGGTTTAGCACATTGGACCTTGCCTCCGGCTACTGGCAAGTGGAGTTGACCCCGCAGGCGAGACAGGCAGCTGCGTTCTGTAGCAGGAAGGGGCTCTTTGCGTGGAACGTCATGCCGTTTGGCCTCTGCAACGCCCCGGCGACGTTCCAACGCTTAATGGACCGTGTCTTGGCTGGAATGCAGTGGGAGATCTGCCTAGTATATCTAGACGACATCATCGTGCTGGGCAAGGATGTAAAGGAAATGCTCCAGCGCCTGGCACAGGTGTTTGAAAGGCTGCGCCAGGCCAACCTGAAGTTGAAACCCGCCAAGTGTTGTCTCTTCCGCCGCCAGGTGGTCTATTTGGGCCACATCGTCTCAGAGCATGGTATAGCTACTGACCCTGAGAAAGTGCAGAAAATTCGAGAGTGGCCAGAGCCCATGAGCGTTAATGAAGTCCAGCAGTTTGTGGGTCTCGCATCCTACTACAGACAATTTGTCAAAGACTTCGCCACAGTTGCAAACCCCTCCACAACCTATTAAGAAAACATGCCCGATTCCACTGGACCCCTGAGAGCCAACAGGCCTTTGATAAGTTAAAGGAGCTGCTCACTACTGCCCCCATCCTTGGCTACCCTATGGACAGTGGTGATCTTATTCTGGACACAGACGCCAGCAACTTTGGAATCGGGGCTGTGTTGTCTCAACTGCAGCGAGGAGAGGAACGTGTACTAGCATATGGAAGTCGGAGTCTGACACCAGCTGAACAGAATTACTGCACCACATGGAGAGAACTTTTAGCGGTAGTGGAGTTCACAACACATTTCCGTCAGTACCTGCTGGGCAGATCCTTCACCGTACGCACAGACCATAGTAGCCTGCAGTGGCTAATAAGGATGAGAGAACCAGAGGGACAGTTGGCCAGGTGGCTCGAAAAGCTTGGGGAGTATGACTTCAAGGTTGTTCATTGCCCTGGGCGCTGTCATGAAAATGCTGATGTGCTTTCTCGGAGGCCATGCCGTTCAACTTGCCCCTGCAACCTTAATCCCATCTTGAGTAGCCCCCAGCTCTGCCACCAGGCAGTCCAGTGCGACTTCGACGACGAACTTGTAAATAACGTACCTGTAGCCGTTTCCCCGGAGTCTTGTCAAGTGGGGGTAGTACAACCTGCCATCACCGCCAGTACTTCTTCATTGTCTGGGTGGACTACTGAAGAACTGTGTGCTGCCCAAGCAGCTGATCCTGATATTGCTCCCATCAAGAGGTGGATGAAGGAAAGCGAGGAACGACTCTCCTGGGAAGATGTGTCACCCTGCGGCCCGGCAACGAAAGCTTACTGGAGTCAGTGGCAAAGACTTTACCTAAAGGATGACATTCTAGTACGACATTACTACCTGAATGAGGGCTCTGAGTTTTACCCCCGGATTGTCCTGCCGCGAGTTTTCCGAAAAAGTGTCATGCACCAGATGCACAAGGGGCCAATGGGTGGGCATTTCGGGGTGGAGCGAACGCTGTCCCGGCTGCAGACCAGATATTACTGGTACAAAATGTGAGAAGATGTTTCACTTTGGTGTCGCACATGCACCAGCTGTGCTGCAAAGGCTTGACCATTAAAAAGGCCTCAAGCACCCATGGGTTCCGTGCGAGTGGGTGCCCCCATGGAAAGGATTGCTGTTGATCTGATGGGCCCCATGAATGAAACAGAACACTTCAATCGTTACATTCTCGTAGTACAAGATTATTTCACCAAATGGGTGGAAGCGTACCCCCTGCCCAACGACCAGGCTGTTATTGTGGCAGAGATTATAGTCTCTGAATGGGTCTGCCGTTATGGGGCCCCACTTACCCTCCATAGTGACCGGGGCACCAATTTTTAATCGGAGGTCTTCCAAACAATGTGTGAGCTGCTCGACATTGACAAGACCCGTACAACACCTTTCCGGCCGCAGTCAGATGGCCAGGTCGAGAGATTCAATGCCACTCTACAGAAAATCCTAGCCACGACCTCTGAGCGATGTCATTGGGAATGGGACCTTATGGTTCCCTACGCTGTGATGGCTTACCGGGCAACCAAGCACAGTTCGACTGGATTTACCCCAAACATGATGCTTTTTGGGCGAGAGATAACAGAGCCTATTGACCTGGTCGCAGGAAAGCCCCCCAACGACACACTGACTCAATCAATCCCGCAATATGTGGTGCAGATGAGAGAAAGGCTGGAGTTGGCACATCAGGTTGCAAGGGACGTGCTAGGCCAATCAGTGGAGCGTGCTAAAAAGCAGTACGACAAGAGAGCAGCCAGGACACGCTACAAGGTCAGTGATGCAGTGTGGTACCTTGTCAAGGGAACAAAGTGAGTGAAAAACAAAATCAGGAAGTTTCTCCCCAACTACGATGGTCCTTACTTTATCCTGGGACATCTAGATGATTTAGTGTACCGGATCCAGAGAAACCCGAGGACCAAAGTAAAAGTTGTTCACCATGACAAACTCAAACCTTACCATTCTCGGCAACCCCTGGAGAACAGCTGGGTGTTTAAAGACTCAGAAGTTTGGCAACCTCAGGAAGTTCCTGCCCCAAACCTGGAAGCCGATGGAGCTGAACTTGACATGGATCTGTCTTGTCTCTTCACGGAGGAAACCGGAAATTCCGGTGGGCCAGACAGCATGCCTCTCATGGATGATACCAGTGTGCCAATGACAAAGCAGGAAACAGAGAATGTTCAGTGGAGAGAAGGTAGCACGGTGCAACAGGATTTAACAGGGACTGTTAACGGTCAAATGAGGGGTAGGCCGCAACGAGCCAGGAGACCTCCAAGGAGGTTTGGAGACTGGACTAATTGACTAAGGACTTAAAAAAAAAAAACAGGAAAGAATGCTTTGTTGACAATTTGTTATTGTTCCACTGTTGTTTAAAAAAAAAAAAAAAAAAAAAACCTGATGCATGTCACGTTGTGGGAGATATTCGTTTACATATGTTTCTTTTTGTAACCCGGGTGGATTTTGTTGTTTACCATTTTGTTGTTAAGAAAACAAGCCAAGTGTATACTTAGTTAAGCCTGATTGTTTCGCTTGTATGCAATGGCTGTTATTAACCTCATTCCCTTATGCAGGCCAGTAGTGGAGAAGCCAGTCAGTCACTTCGCTGGATTTAACTACCTCACTAGTCAAGTTGGGACTGAATTACTATTGCTTCAATGAAGTACCCCTTTACAAAGCTACTCTTTAACCCCTCCCAGCATCATGCTATCCTTCCACCTTATGGACTGTTTACCCCGTCACGTGGGGTTGAAACATGTTGGCCAATGCCTCCATTGAACCAAGTTGCTTGAATGGACTGTATGCTTTGACAATGAAGCTGCCTATGGACTGTTGATAAACAGAAGAGAGAAATGAAAAAAAAGAAAATATGGGTAGACATTGTGTTGAATGTATTTCTGCCTTCTATTAACACTGTGAATGTATGGTAATACCCTTGTTAATGTGTGTGATATATTTTGTATCAGTCATGTTATGGTGCTGGAGTGGTGTTAAGATAATCACCATCCAGAGTGGGGGTAGTGTTGCGGGAGAGAGGAAATAGGAGTTGCCGCTGATAATTAAATGCGACATATGTTTTTCAAAACGATTTTTTTAACAAGTAGCGTGTTGTTAACTATACAGCAAACATTTGAAATATCTTGAAAAAATACTCTTTTGTCTTAATGTCTTTCAAAGCATTGAAAGTTTTTTTCTTTTGTTTAAAAATTTGGCCAAAATCTAGAAAAGATGATGCTGTATTGGCTATCACTAAGGGCAAGATAGGTTACCAGATCAAGACTCTCTTTGTGTTTTTTTTTTTATTATTTTTTCTTTCTTTCTTTTTGAGAAGCCCTGCTTAAAGCATACAGAGCCCCGCACATAACATGCAGGACAAAAAAAAAAAAATTAAATCGTCTGCACGAATTCGTTTTCTCGTTTTACTAAATTGTGCGCACGAATATTAGTTTCGTCGTGCACACCACATGACTAAATCGTAACCAGGATTTAGTCGGATCAAATCAACAAATTTTTAAAACGAGGGAGCGAATAATACTGTGCGCTTGATTTAAATGTTTTTCCTGTCATGTGTGGGACTCCGTAAGCCACTTTAAGTGTAAAAAATATCCTCTTTCATTACAGCGCAGTTTGTCTTAGAAGTAGTGTTTATTACAAGTGAAATGTTAGAAAAATTTATTTTCCCCGGTTGTTATTTTAGAACATTAACCCCGCTGCACTGCACTACCTTTGCGTTCACGTCTTTTTTTTTTTTTGCAGTGTCTTGAAGCACTGCCTTTTAAAATGTCCTGCAACGGGCCCCCCATGCACTGCGGGGGCTGCGGGGGTGTCCCGTACGCCATTGAATAGGAGCATACTGAGTTTAGTCTTTATCATCTTAGTCCCTTATGCCACATTATGCCACGTTTTGCATAGGAAAACACTATATAGCTTACACAGACATTATATTAATAGACTGTATATCGAATTTGATATTTTAATAGCACTTAACACATTACAGTTTTTCTGAAATGCTAAAACACATTTTTTGAAACCATCACTCATTTTCTCAAAACCTTAAACACAAATCCAAATATTCAAACTAAATTCACAGAACCTCTGACTCTTCTGGCAAAATCAAATAATCGCTTCAAAACCTGTACAAATCAAACAAAGCTTTCAAATCATACACATATTAGTCAATACTATACACACTACAGATCATTCACTAGACACTACATCAAACAATGGAGAACACAGTGCCCAGTGCATGTTGTTACAGAAAAAAAAAAAATGTTTAGTGTATATAGTAATTATTACAGTTTTTTTCAGTTGCTAACATCCCTTTGTCCATTCTGTAGTCACATTTTCAAAACTCTAAACCCAATTAACACAACATCCCTCTGTTGTGGCCATACCATTAACACAATTCATGTTGTTTTCACACAATATTCAGTCAATTTCTAAGTTTCTACAATGCTTAAATTTTCTTTTCACACAAGCTTACTTCATACCAAAATCATAGATCTTATTTTTTTTACAAATGCTTAAACACAGCATGTCAGAAATGAAGATCTAATGTTCCAAACCTTAAATACGGTATAAAGCTTCTACTTCTGCAACAAGAGCAGCTCAAAAGTATTGAAAAATATTTCTATATAAAATATTTTAACAACTAATAAGCATTTTTAAGTAACAGATCAATGAAATATTTAGAAATAGCTGATTCCATTTTCATTTGGAGGAATAAACAGGTGTTGAAGCTCTTTCCATTACATCAACATAAAAAGACCTCTTTGAATTGGTTTTGTGGATGCAGAACAACACAAAGAATCAAGGAGAGAAAAAATAATGTCTGGGAGAGGGAGAGAAATAGTTGTAGGAGGTAGAGGAGTAGTTGGATCAAAAAAGAGGAGAAGAAAAGGTAGGGGAGAGGAGTAAGAATGTGTGCTGGACTGCGCATTTTTATGTTTGTTTTTTTCCCTTACACATGAGGAACCTACGAAAGCTTATGTCTGCCATGGAATATAAAGGGTACAGGGGAATTGTGACTTTTTTATCTCACAATTCTGATAAAGTCTGAATTGCAAGATATAAACTTGGAATTCCAAGAATATATGTCCGAATTGTGAGATAGAAATGGTCATAATTATCGTATTTTCTTGTTTTTTCTGTGACGGAAACAAGCTTGCATAGTAACCAAAGGGCACGTATGTTGAAATTTCTGTTGATCACTGGCATCAGCTATCATAGGGCAACATCCACATCCAACCCCGACCCACTGGAAAGCAATTGCAATCAATGTTCCAATCGAATTTCTGCATAGAGGACTCTATCTTTTTCTATTGGAAAATGGTATTCAGCATATGGTATTCAGCACATTTTCTGGCCAAAATATGGTTTTGGCCAGAAAATGAACAATTGGCTAATTGTGTGATACAGGTGTGCTGCTGTGTTAAGAGTTTAGAAAAAGTACTTCAAGTATTGGTAAATGCTTGTTAGCAATTGAAAAAAACTGTAACTGCAATAAATAAATCACACCGTAGTTTTGTGAATATATAAAAAAAAATAAAAAGGATAAATACTATCTATCTATCTAACTATCTGTCTATCTATCTGTCTATTTATTTATCTATCTACCCCTGTGGACTGTTTTGTGTGTTTTCCCCTTGTATACTGTTTGATCTGTTACACCTGTCTCCCCCTGATTGGTTAGTCTGTGTATTTAAGGTTGGTTGTGTCCACGTTTGGTTGTCGGATATTGTTATCGTCATGCTCGGTCTGTTGTTGTTCACGCTACCCCCCTGATCAGCCATGGCCGGCTGGACTGTGTACTCAGCCATGGCTTCTCGAACTCCCTGACCCACCATGGCCACAGGGACTGTGTGCTCAGCCATGGCTCCCCGAGCTCCCTGACCCGCCATGGCCACATGGACTGTGTGCTCGGCCATGGCTCCCTGAACTCCCTGACCCGCCATGGCCGCCTGGACTATGTACTTGGCCATGGCTCCCTGATCCTCCATGGCATCATGGACTGTATGCTCGGCTGTGGCTCCCCGAGCTCCCTGATCCGCCATGGCACCCCGCACTGTATGCTCCACTGTGGCTCCCCGAGTTCCCTGACCCGCCATGGCACCCGGGACTGTATGCTCCGTCGTGGCTCCCCGAGCTCCCTGATCCTCCATGCCATCATGGACTGTATGCTCCGCCGTATCTCCCCGAGCTCCCTGACCCGCCATGGCACCTGGGACTGTATGCTCCGCCGTGGCTCCCTGAGTTCCCTGATCCGCCCTGGAGGCATACCTCCTATCCCTCCTGTGTCTGCCCTGCACGAGCCTCCAGGGCGCCCACCCTCCCACCCCGGTGTATTTGTTATGGCGCGAGTTGCGCCTTATGGGGGGGGGTTACCGTCACATCCCTGTGGACTGTTTTGTGTGTTTTCCCCTTGTATGCCCTTATTTGGTCTTTCCTTTCCCGTCTCCAATTATTACGTCACTGTTTGATCTGTTACACCTGTCTCCCCCTGATTGGTTAGTCTGAGTATTTAAGGTTGGTTGTGTCCACGTTTGGTTGATGGATATTGTTATCGTCATGCTCGGTCTGTTGTTGTTCACGCCGTTTATTTCTCGTCTGTTTATGTTTGGATTCCCTGCTGTTCCTGTCCGTTCCTGCTCGTTGTGTGGATTGCTTAATGTTCTTATCTGGACCTCCTCGTCATACTCCTCATTCCCCACTAACCACGACGCTGTGACTCTATTTATCTATCTATCTATCTACTCATACATGTGTGTATTTTTCCTTTTTTTGGCATATTCACCACACTTAGGTGTGATTTCTTTTGAGTGTGTATGTTTATGTATCTTTTTTTTATTGCAAAATAACTACTATATACTGTACTGTGTGTGTGTGTATATATATAACTGTTTAAATCAGTTACATATATATTAGGTTTTTTTTTCAATTGCTAACAAGTGTTTACCAATACTTCAAGTACTTTTTCTAAACTCTTAACACAGCAACACAAGTACATCACACAAATAGCCAAATAGTTCATTTTCTGGCCAAAACCACATTTTGCAAGGGGAAAAAAATAAAAATACACTCTCTTCTCTCTCTCTCCCAGGCATTATTTTTTCTCTCTCTGATTCTTTGTGTTGTTCTGCATCCCCAAAACCAATTCAAAGAAGTCTTTTTTTTACTCTGTTGATGTAATGGAAAGAGCTTCAACACTTGATTATTCCTCCAACTCAGACTGGAATCAGCTATTTCTAAATATTTCATTGATCTGTTACTTAAACATGCTTATCAGTTCTTACAATGTTTTAAATAGAGAGATTTTTTTCTTTTCAATACTTTTGAGCTGCTGTTGTTGCAGAAGTAGAAGGTTTACACTGTATTTAGGGTTTGGAACATTAGATCTTCATTTCTGACATGATGTGTTTAAGAATTTGCAAATATGACTAAAAAGATCCATGATTTTGGTTTTGGGTAAGCTTGTATGAAAAGAAAATTTCTGCATTTTAGAAACATAGTAAATGACTGCATATTGTGTGAAAACAACACAAATTGTGTTAATGGTATGGTCACAACAGGAGCATGTTGTGCTAATTGTGTTAAGAGTTTTGAAAATGTGACTACACATTGGACAAAAGGATGTTAGCAATTGAAAAAACTGTAAATATATATATTACAGTTTTTCTCGATTGGTTTGGCTCATTTCTTGAAACCGAGATGACATTCTCAAAACCATAAGGTCATTTGGCCAAACAGTCTTAAAGTTCTGCTCAACATTATAGCTCACTAGCAAAATCAAATATCTTTCCCCAAACTCTTCTTCCATGCTTCAAAAGCAGATTCCTTTCCCATATAAAAGGTCAGTACAGTCAAAATAGCACAGATCCTTCTCAATTGCCTTGGCACATGTGCATTCATTTAGTGCTTTTGTCAAAATAACCTGGATGGTTTAGCACAACACCATGGATCCCCTGCAAAAGCTCATATCTCTCCCAAAACAGTTTATCCATGTGTCAAAACTAAATATCCTTCTCATATAAATAGTCAATGCCCCCAAAATGCATTATACCTTTGGCATTGTTTAAGCACTGCAAGTCAAAATGCTTAGACGTTTTGTCACTGAGGCACAGGTCTAGTAACAGAATACCACTATGAATAAAACTAAAAGATTTTACAGTAAAATCAGCCTCCAATAAACCACTCATACTCAAGGAAACTGTAAACATTTTTATTCGTACAAAGAAATGTTAACATTAGAGAACATACTGTGAAAAGAAAACATATACAGGATTCTGTAAATGTGAACAGTTATAAACACAAACAAAAAACAAAAAAAAACAAAAAAAACTCTAGCCTACCATACTGTAAATAAAGTTTCAGAACTATAGTACAGTAATATTTTCAGTGGTCGCCGTTGTCACCCTCTCTTTCCTGGCCACCATCCTCATCCTCCTGGCCATCGACGCGCTGCTCTCTGTTAGGCCATAAATTCTCATCCACATCGCAACGGATATTTTCTCTTGCAATGCAGCGAGGGAAGAAACGGCGTGAATGTCTCAACCATCCCCTACATTGATCCCCTGTGATGTCCTCACATGCAGCATCCATTGCATGCAGCAGGGCCCTCTGGTCTTGAGCCTGATGCTCATACACCCTCCACCTCCAAGCTGAAAAAAACTCCTCAATTGGATTTAGGAAAGGAGAGTAAGGTGGAAGAAACTCCATTAGCATCCGGGGATGGGTGGTGAACCAGGTTCTGATGTGTGGGCCACGGTGGAAGTTCACATTATCCCACACAATGACATAATGTGGTAGCTGAGGTCCTTCTTCACCTCTCTCATTTTCCGGGATCAGATCAGTATAAAGGTGGTCCAAAAAATTGAGGAGCTTTTGTGTATTGTAGGGCCCTAAACTGGGAATGTGTGTGGCCACACCTCTTTCTGATATAGCGGCACGCATTGTTATATTTGCTCCTCGCTGGCCTGGGACATCCACAGTGGCTCGGTGGCCAATGATGTTACGGCCACGCCTTCGACCTTTGGCCAGGTTGAAGCCAGCTTCATCAACGAACACTAGGATGTGAGGGGTTTCGTTGCCTTCTAATGCCATTATTCTCTACAATAGAATAAAAATAAATCTAATCAGTCAAGTAGAGACAGATACTGCAGGGAGGATCTAAAGTACTGTAAAAAGAGGGAGTGAAAAACTGAAGACAATTTCTAGGCATAATGCTCTAGTCACACAAAGCTGGATTCTGAAGGTAAAAAGGATAAAGCAAAACAAAAAAAAGTGGTAACCATGTCTTACTGTAATAGTGTTACAATGATAGACGACCAGTAGTTGACTTACATGCACATACTGGTACCGCAGCTCTTTCAGTCTGTCAGAGTTTCTCTCAAATGGTACCTTGTAAATCTGTTTCATGGTCATCTGATGTTTCTTCAATACCCGGTCTATTGTGGAGATGCTGGTAGAGTTTATATTTTGGAACATTACATTGTCTAGAAGGATTGCATTACGAATCTGTCTCAGTGTGATGGCATTATTTGCAATGACCATGTTGCATATTTCTCGTTCTTGTTGTTCATTTAGAAGTTTTCTTCTGCCACCCACTTGAGGCTGTCGTCCAATCCTAGACATACAAGTCAAAGGTCAACACTGTAAATTTGTTACAAAATGAGTTACCAATGTAATTGTACTGCTGTTTTATGGTACTAAAAGTGTGATGCACTGCACAGTGACTGGAATACTATTCACAGTATTTTCTCCATTTTTTTTGTCTTTGTCATTTTTATAGTATCATATAACATCACATGAAGATATTACAGTACTCTAGGCCTACACACACACCAACACTGAATAGTTCAATAGAATAGTTCTGTACCTGTTTTCCCTGCGAAAGGTTTGGATGATGGAGGAGACTGTAGACCGAGGCACATTAGGCTGCACTTGGCGACCTGCCTCTGCCATTGTGAGGCGATGGTTTATAACGTGGTCAATAAGGGTGGCCCGGATTTCATCTGGGACATCATGGTGCCTCCGTGCTCCTCGGCCTCTTCCCCCTATTCCTCCACGTATTCTCACTCCTCCTCTTCCTCTTCCTCTTCCTCCTCTTCCTCGAGCAGGAAGTTGCTGTTGTACTTGGCGAGGTGCTTCCATGTTCACACTGCAAATGAAACTGGCCCCGGGCCAAGCTCTGTCTATATACTTTTGGCAGCAGTCATAATCATAGACAACACCTGTCAGGTAACTAAACAAACTGTTTGATTGGTCATCTGAGATGTGGGAAACTGCTCCTTCGTTAGTTCTAATTTCACCTGATTGATTGTCAAGTACTGTCATAAATTTATCAAATGTTCCAAGAAATTCTTTCATGGTATTATATCTTTGACTAATTTTGACAGTTGAACAGACAATTGTGCATATGATGACTTACACAATGAAACCATGCTGATATGTTTTGGAGAGAGTAACCATTTCACTGAAAAATCAACTAATCAGTTTAGATCAGCAAGATCTATTTATTTGGAAAATGTGCTAAATGTGGGCTCATTGTGCTAACTGTAGCTACTTGTACATAATCATTTGAAAAAAAGCACAGAGTCACTTGAGACATGTACTAAAGCATTTGCAATTTGATAAAACCAATGAAAAATGACATTCGGTTGTGAACAATTGCAAGGTGGTTTGGAGATTTGTCCATGTTATTTTGAGAATGTCATCTCGGTTTCAAGAAATGAGCCAAACCAATCGAGAAAAACTGTAACTGAATTAAACTGATTAAGCCACTGCATTGTTGGTTACTGTACACTGTACTGTATATATGTATGTATGTATGTATCTATGTATGCATGTATGTATGCACAGTACTGTGCAAAAGTCTTAGGCCACTAGTATTTTCAACAACAAAAAAATGGTTTTAAGTCAGTTAAGTCATAAAATCTATTTATGACATTATTTTTGACAGCATCCTCATTTTACAGCATTTTTACACAAGTGCCTAAAACACTTAAACAGTACTTTGCAGGTAGGTTTCTTGAAACATCTTGGAGACGTTGCCACGGTTTCTGGATTTAGTCTCAGTTTATTCTGTTTCTTCATGTCATTCCAGACAGACTGGATGATGATGAGATCAGATCATCAGACTTCTTGTGCAAACAAAAATCTGACTGAATTATTATTACAATTAAAGGCAAAATGAATGTTTGGAAATGTAAACTGATATTTCCTACTCACACACTACAGCAAAACATAGAAATAACTGACTTTAAACCGTTTTTTTTTTTTGAGCTGGTGAAAATACTAGTAGCTTTTACACAGTACTGTGTATATATATATATATTGTGACGAGCATCTCCGGACTCATCAGCGTCGCCCTGGCAACCAACGAGCTACAGCTGCACACCGTCATCACAGCTGATCGGTCACGGCTGCTTCCTCATCAACACACGGCTTTAAAAGCCGCCAGCCCTCCCTGCCGAACAGACGTTCGTCTCAAGCTGGATGTGCTGGATCCTAACCTCTGTTCTCTCTCTCACCAGAAAGCAGCGAGTGACCGACAGCCCACCAAGGAGCACGCCTGGACACCCACTTTCACCCTCATGAGAGCCGCTCTTTTATTCACCTGTTGCAGCGGAGATCGGCGCGCTCTTCCCCTCAATGATGGAAGACCTCCTACAGCGCCTCACTGAAGTAAGCATCCGTCAGCAACAAATTGTGGAACATCTGGCCACTCGGCAGGGTAGAACTGAAGAGGAACTCGCCGCCATCCGTGCCCACCCTGCCCAACATGTTCCACTACCTGATCCCCGAGTGCAGGCCACCCGTCTTCTGCCTAAAATGACGGCTTACGATGACGTTGAAGCATTTCTATGAGTCTTTGAAACCACGGCCAACCACGAGGGCTGGGCCGTGGAAGACTGCGCTGGCACCCCTCCTTACCGGAGAAGCGCAGCGCGCTTATTTCTCGCTTCCGCCCGCAGCCACGGAGGATTACACCGAGGTGAAGCGAGAGATCCTAGCGAGACTTGGTCTATCCCCAATCTGCGCCGCCCAATAGTTCCACGAGTGGGAGTATAAAACCCGGGTGCCAGCCCGTGCCCAGGCGGCTGAATTGTCCCGCATCGCCCAACACTGGCTGCTCGAGGGAGACTCCACCGCAGCTCAGGTAGTGGAACGAGTGGTTATCGATCGCCTTCTCCGTGCTCTCCCACGGTCCCATCACCAGGCAGTTGGAATGAGGAACCCCACCACCACCCTCGAGCTTGTGGAGGCGATCGAGCTGGCGGATGCTGTTCAACACCGGGAGGCTGGGGAAAGAGCGCCGCCGTTTCCACGGAGGGTGGTCCAGGAGTGGCGTGCGCTGGAGGGCACCCCGCGCACAGACCGACGGTTCCCTCACCCCAGGACGAGCCCATGCCCACCGCCGAGCCCACAACACCACCGCGGACCTGGCTGGCGGGCTGCATCATACATCAATGCCTCCCACCTGCAGCCCCAGAAGCGGATGTCATGGTCAACGGGAAACCAATGAGGGCGCTTCTAAACTCCGGCAGTGCGGTCACCCTCATCCAGTCTCGGGTTTGTCCACCCCAACCCGGCCAGAAAAGCTTCTTACCCATCACATGTGTACACGAGGACACCCAACAAGTTCCGGCTCGTCGAGTGACCATCTCCGCCGCCCACGGCACTTGGCCCGTCGAGGCTGGATTGATGAAGAACCTGCCAGTGCCCATACTGCTGGGGAGAGATTGGCCCGGCTTTGACCGCCTGCTTGCCGCCACCACCCAGCCCACCAGCCCTAGAGGGAACCGTCGTCGGCCAGACCTGCTAGCTTCGGACAGCGGGAGAGATGGTGAGTCCCCCTCCCAAAATACTAACCTTTTTTATGATGTGTTCCAGCAGGCCACCGGAGGGGGCTCATTTGCCAAGGAACAATGGGAGGACGACCGTCTCAAGCACTGTTGGGCTCAGGTGCGAGCCATCGATGACAAGGACGTCCTCCCTCGGCCCCATCCTCTCCCGCACTTCATTGTCCGCAAAGGTCTGCTATACTGTGTCGCCCAGTGGAGGGGGGAGGAGAAGGAGCTTCTAGTCATTCCACGGACGAAGGCGGAGACCATCCTGGAGTTAGCTCATTCCCATCCCATGGCAGGCCACTTAGGAGCAGCGAATACCATCCAGCGGATCCGTGACCGTTTTTACTGGCCTGGCCTGGAGGCCGACGTCAAGGGATTCTGCCGAGCCTGCCCGACCTGCCAGATCACGGCACCCAGGACTCCTCCCCCCAGTCCGCTCATTCCTTTGCCCATCATCGAGGTGCCCTTCGAGCGCATCGGATTGGATTTGGTGGGGCCGTTGCCTAAGTCTGCCCGAGGACATGAACACATCCTAGTCATCGTGGATTACGCCACCAGGTATCCGGAAGCAGTCCCGCTGAGGAAAGCCACAGCAAAAGCCATCGCCCAGGAACTGTTTCTGCTAGCTAGCCAGGTTGGCATCCCGGCGGAAATCCTGACCGACCAGGGTACCCCATTCATGATCGGCTAATGGCTGATCTCTGCAGGCTGCTGCGGGTGAAACAGTTGAGGACGACGGTCTACCACCCGCAAGCCGACAGTCTCGTGGAACGTTTTAATCAGACCCTCAAGCAGATGCTCAAGCGAGTCGCAGCCGAAGACAAGCGGGATTGGGACCTCATGATCCTTTATGTCCTTTTCGGCATCCGCGAGGTCCCCCAGGCCTCAACTGGTTTCACCCCCTTCGAGCTCTTATTTGGCCGTCAACCTTGGAGGCTCCTGGACGTCGCCTGGGAAGCTTGGTAGCAGCAGCCTGCCCCCCACCGCACGGTCGCGGAGCATGTAAAACAGATGAGGGAGCGGTTAGTCCGGGAGCACCTCAGCAAAGCTCAGCAGGCCCAACAACACCATTACAACCGGGCAGCCCAACCACGGGAGTTCCAACCGGGAGACCGGGTCATGGTCTTGGTCCCTACCGCCGCCTGTAAGTTCCTCGCGTCATGGCAGGGACCCTACACGGTAGTCAAAAAAGTTGGGCCAGTCACCTACCGCCTGCGCCAACCTGGAAGACGGCAAAGCGAACAACTATACCACATTAACTTGCTGAAGAAGTGGAACGGGACCAGGTCGCCGCCCTCAGTCTCACCGACCCCATGGTTGTCGACGTTAATCCCCACCTGTCAGCTGCCCAGAAGGCTGAGCTGCAACACCTGGTCGGTCAGTTCTCGGATGTGTTCTCCTCCCGGCCTGGGCAGACCAACGTCATCAGGCATGACATCAGGACGCCCCCTGGAGTGATCGTCAGGCAACGGCCCTACCGAGTTCCGGAGGCTCGTCGGCAGGCTATAGAGGAGGAAGTTCAAGAAATGCTGAAGTTGGGGTTAATCAAACCATCACGCAGCCCTTGGTCCAACCCCATAGTGATGGTACCAAAGCCGGATGGCACCCTCCTGCAACGACTTCCAACGGCTAAATGAAGTTTCCGAGTTCAACAGCTACCCCTGCCTCGGGTCGACGAGCTGTTGGACCGCCTGGGGAGGGCCCGGTATATCTCCACCCTGGATCTCACAAAAGGGTATTGGCAGGTACCTCTTACCCCTTCTGCTAAATTAAAAACCGCCTTCTCCACCCCTAGTGGCCACTGGCAGTACCGGACCCTCCCCTTCGGCCTTCACGGGGCCCCCGCGATGTTCCAGCGTATGATGGACATCATCTTGCGACCCCACCAAGCCTACGCAGCCGCCTACCTGGACGACGTGGTGGTCCATTCCGAGGGTGCTGAGGAGGCCTTCACCCAGATCAAGACGGCACTTACCTCTTCTCCCGTGCTCCGGGCTCCAGCTGCCCCTTCCTGCTGCAGACGGATGCCTCCGACACGGGACTGGGAGCCGTCCTGTCCCAAACCCAGGAAGGTGAGGAGCATCCTGTCATTAATATCAGCAGAAAGCTGTCCCCCGCCGAGAGAAACTACGCCACCGTCGAGAGGGAGGGCCTGGCCATCAAGTGGGCAGTCTTGGAGATGCTTCCTTATCAACACGAACAGACGTTCGTCTCAAGCTGGATGTGCTGGATCCTAACCTCTGTTCTCTCTCTCACCAGAAAGCAGCGAGTGACCGACAGCCCACCAAGGAGCACGCCTGGACACCCACTTTCACCCTCACAAGAGCCGCACCGAGCACCAGCCACACCAGCGTCACCATATTTCTGCACCTCTTTTCAAAAGCATCTTTAATAAAAATCCACCCTCCGGGGTTGTTCACTCAGCTCACCTTGTCGTGTGATTCTTCACCCGTGACACATATATATATATATATATATATATATATATATAGTTACATTCTTCTGTACCTCTCAGATTGACAGATGCACCCATGCCTTCTGTTCACTTTGAACTGGCTTATATTTTGTATATTTAAATATTTAGAAACAACAAGTGTGAAGAATTTTGAATTATTGTGTGTAAATGATGACAGCTCTGTTGCAGTTGTGCTTAACTTTTGCTTTCTTGTGTTCATCACAGTGCAAATGTGTCTTAGTGAGTAAGAACGTGTTTTGAGTTTTGCAAAAAGAGTGCAAGAGAACTGCAAACAGTGCCTAATCGGCCTAAACTTGTTTAAGGCTTTGCAGAAAGAGTGATTTATTTGACAAATTGGTTTAGTCTATTGAGAATTTGGTTTAGAGAATGGGGTTTAATGTTTTAGCAAATGTGAAAAACCGTAAGCCGTAGCAGAGAGTGCAAGTGGCGATTGCGAGTGACATTGTAATTCAGTTTATTTTTTCTTGTCTTCACCACCTGGCTACTGTTGTAAAATATTGAGAGATTCAACTAAAAATAATAAATAAAATAAAAATTAAAAAGACTGCACATGACATCACCTGCAGAAGTGCAGGCGTCTGAGAGTGCAGGTCTGAAAATACAAGTGCATGTCTGTAGCCAGACCCCATTACAATCCAAAGACATACAGGACAGGTGAACTGGAGACTGTGAGTGTGAATATGAATGTGTGCATGTTTGTCATCCCTGGGATGGACTAGCCAAAAATAAGACATCTGGCCTGGCTTTCAGCAGCAGTTGCAGTTAGTTGTGTTTGGAATAATTATAATTCAATTTCATAGTAAATATTCTACTAAGATTTTATATTTCAATATAATTCCTGCAGAAATGGGCAATTTGCCATTGTTCTGATTTGAATGTGCTTTTATCAGTTGTGAAAGCAGTGTGTTAACATTTGAAAAATGTGCTGAAAATGTATAGTGTTTTGCAGGTTGTGGAGTATGACTTACAAAAGTGTTCATGGATTTTGAGAAATGTGGTCACTGAAAGTATTTTGTCTGAAAGCAATTAAAACAATTCACAGTTTGTTTAGCATAAACTTTTGTTTCACTGAATGTGTAACGTCATCAGCCAAGGTCACAGCAGCCATACCTGGGATATTTTGGCTTCAGTTTTCTATAGTGGAAGGAAGTGGAGACGCGCCATCCATATTTTTTACAGTCTATGGGCAAGCCATATCTCAAACAATCCTAATGACTTGATTGGCTTGTTGGACAACCATTAACTGCAACAGTGCCCACCCACTTTTTCAGTGGAATTGGTTCCAGAATTATTTTTCACATAGGGAATTAAAAAAAAAAGTTTCTGTTAAATAGGTTTAAGCAACCAAACCAAACTCTGATATGAAGAAAAAAAAAAAAATAGTTGAAAATATTTTGCTCACTGCAGAGACAAATGGGTCAAATGGGATTTGATGTATAAATGTATGAAGCTTGACCAGGGCTGTGCCTGTGCCTGTGTTTCACTTCTTTCCACGCCCTCCTCTTACTAACTTGCCTCCATCTTATTGACTTAGATGTACAATGTTGATTACATTGCATGAGTGCCCACTACTAGCAGAACCCTTGCAATAGGCTAAATTGGAATGTCCTCAGCCCTTGAACTGGTCTCTCCATATCTTCTCAGTTAGCTTTTATTACATTTTATGCATGCACAGTAATTTAGCATTTTCAGACATTTCAGTGTGGACTAGCAACTTCTGAAAAACAGTGTGCACAGAGAGTGTTTCAAAACAAAAATGCCATTTTTGGATCAATGAGGATGTAGCCTTAGTTACATTTTTTTTTTTTTTTTAATAGTTTGGTACTATTTTCATAAGTAAGGTGTACATCTTCAAAACTCTTAGTACAAAACTTTAAACTGATCACACTTGTAACAACTAGTCATTTTTGTCAAAACCTGATTTCATGATTTCATTGTAGTTGCACATATTTTCATTCCACATAATCATTGTTTCAGCACACAGGATCATTGTGATATGTATTGAGAACATTTGGTTTAATCACAAAAACACAACAGTAAGATCTCCTTTCAGTTTAGGACTATTAACAATCAGTTCATTCAGTAACAAACAATGCAAGGTACATGTGTCAAATCACCTTTGTTGCTGAAATGATTACAGTAAAACAGTCAATAACTGTCATGTTAGAAAATACACTTACATTACCTACATTGCATATCTCACATGAACTCCATTTAATTTCCCTCAGTAATCTGCCTAAACCTACTCTGCATGTTGCATCTGTGTGAGATTCTTACAAACTTTGCTTAAAGCTGAACAGTATTTACTGTGAATTTTCGAAATCACAACAATCAAATACAGGTTTAAAGATAATTAAAATAGGAAACGGGATAATTAAAGCAACCTCACATGTTATGTCAAATATTGGCAAGCTACCTCCAATCAGGCCATGAGCTACTGGTAGCTTGGGAGCGACGTGTTGGAGACTCTTGACCTATACTCTAGCTGAACTTTTCAGATGAAGGGTGAGTTATAGCAATGTGCAGACTTGGTACCATTGTAATGCTATCACATGGCATAATGTAAAATGCTGTATTTGATGCAATCTGTCTCCCTTCTTCTGATACATCACACACACGCGCACACACACACACACACACACACACACACACACACACACAGGTTTTCCTATCATTCTGGTGACATTCCATAAGAGTAATGGGTTTTTAACTATATCCCTCTACACTAGTCCTATTCCTAAACCTACACTTACGATTTTTTTTTCTCTCATAGGGCCCAAAAAAAGGACTATGATTTCAGATATTGCCATCTTTGTGGGGACATTTACTGTACCCGAACCACACACACACACTTGCAAAATTGTGGCTATCATCTTAGATAAATTACTTTTAGTGTAAAAATAATTCATTGCATTTGGTTATCCCTAAACTGCAAACAAGTTCTTTGGAAACTATATCTATTAAATCTACATCTATAGATGCACCAAATGATTTGCTGATTAATTAAAAAGATGAGTTAGATTAAATAACAGACAAATATATTAAACTGAGCACCGAGGCTTTCTACTCAACTGCAAAATGAAAAACTGCGCATAAATTTAACTTCTCAAAATACTTGATTAATGTCTTTCACAAATTGCGAATGGTAATGCTTCATAGTAGCTCTTTCTCTCGCTAAATCCGTTAAGTACACAATCTTATTTATTTATTTATTTATTATTTTGTTTTAAATTAAAGTGTGTAATGTTGTGATTCTCCACGTAGTTGGTTGGTTTGGTTAATGGCTTACAACTCTTCATCTTATTCTTCTTTTTACATTTATTCCCAAATATACATATTATATAAATATTTATAAATATGTAATAAGTTTGAGAGAGTAGGAAGCTGACTGGAGTACACTAAAGAGCGTTTTTATTTGGTGGTTTCGATAGATGGAGCTTTCTCTGCAGCATTATGGGTAATGTAGTTTAGTTTCTCATCAGGAGTCCTGCTGTTAAATTAAAAACATTTAGAATCAATACAGGCTGATGTCTTTAACAGAAAGATAAACCACAGATTAACAACCTCGTAGCTCACAGTAGGTCTGTTTTTGAAACGTTTGTAAGTTATCGTTCAAAACCAATTACGATATGGGGAACTAAACGCTCCACAGTTTTTACTTCCGGGACATGACTGTTGTTCCACGAATCGTTCAGAACTGCTGGAAAGCGGAAGTGAGGTGTTAAAGCCGGTTAAAGCATTTCTTCCTGTTGGAGAAGGGTACAAAGTGGGTTGCCAACCGCCGTAAAACCTGAAAGAAGAAGAAGAAGAAGAAGAGAAGGGTACTGTTTTAGACTTTGTGGCTGTTTGAATTTTACTTTTTTCGGAAAAATGGGTGACCCCGTTGCCAACTATACATCCCGACTTCAGCAACAGGTCAGCTTTGCATTTAAACGTTAAAAAGTTTAGAAGTTGTGTTCTTATATTCACGTGTTTTCGTGCTCTGACGTAGGAGACTAAAGCACGCATGGAGGTCATGATGATTATTCTGTTTAATTCTGTTCAAAACTACAACATGTGTAGGTGTTTTTGTGAATATGAAGATGATAATACGTGTCATATTGTGCTGAGGCTGTCATAATTTTAAACTGACTGTTAGTTATTGTAGGTACATGCAGCTTTTTAGAGATTTAGTTTAATGAACAAAATGTTTATATTGGCATCATGAAAATTATGTCCACATCTTGCATATATGTGATATGTTTTGTATCAAATTTTGATACAAAACATATCACATATATGCAAGATGTGGACTATATTGTTAGTGATATTTTACTGAACAGAAGCAACTTGAATAATTATGCATAATTTATAGAAAAATTATATTAAAATGTGTCTTAAAAAGCAGGCTTAGGGGAACTCCATATTCTCACTGTAACATAAAAATGAGCCATAAAAGCATGCAGTGTCATTACTGCAGGCTTTTATGGATCATTTTTATGTTATATAATTTTTCTATAAATTATGCATAATTATTCAAGTTCCTTCTGTTCAGTAAAATATGACTAACAATATACAAGTTATTTTTGCATGTACTGTAGATAAATAAATAAATAAATAAATAAATAAATAAATAAATCACAACAAAAAAACACTGTACACATCCTGATGGTGGGTATTTTTAGAATTATATATAAAAAAGAGTTTTACTTGATAAATAGGCATGAACTATCAACCATAGGGAAGGAGGCATGTGAACAACTGCTTTTTCAGCAAAGTTTTGATCACGTCAGCAATTTAGAGGCCCTAGAAATCCATACATCAAATATGATACTTCATGCTTTAAATGGAAAGACCCCAAATCTCTGAGCAATGAGCCAATTGGTAGGGTATGGACTGGTAATCACTTTCCCAGTCAGAGTGAAAAAAAGGGCTGTGTATAATAAACTAATGCCATTGTGATGTGTATTTACAGTATGATGCTATTCATGCCATTATTAGTTTGAAATTTGAACTACGTCCTTGTAACTAAGGTATGTGGTATCTGATGTTTAAGATATTTGTTCTTTGCTTACTTCAGATTTTCTGTGGTTTTAATTTGGCATACAGGAAAGAGAAATCAAGTTGCTCCAAGATGAAATAGAGAGGCTGAGAGATCCACAGGAGATGAACTTCACATCTTCGCAGCTGGAAGAGTTGCGCGAGGAGAATTCCCGTTTAAAGTATCGTCTCAACATCCTGAAAAGAGTGAGTGTAATGTCCTTTTTCTTAGTGGGATGATTGCTTTGTCTTTGTAGTGTGGCAGAGTTTGACCTCTGCAAAGACAATCTTGTGTTCTGTGCAATTAAAAGTCATATCATACATTTTACACATTAAACTACTGTCAGTATAGTCTTTGCGCTAATGTAAAAATAAAATTTGGTAACAATTTGGGCATGTTATGAACACGTTTTACTGAAAAAAATTTGCTGTTTGTGGACATTTCAAGTGCATTCCTGTACGTTATTCTGTGAAGCTTGTTTTTGCAAAACATTACTTTGTTACAGGGTCAAAAAATAATCTGCACTGAAATGATACATGGTAGCCTCAGGTATTTTCCAAGATTAGACATTTTCCATTCATTAGTATCTGTTGATATTGGATATTTAAAGGGGCAGTTCACCCAAAAATTAAAAATTCTGTCATTAATTATTCACCTTCATGTCATTCCAAACCTGTAAGACCTTCGGAACACAAATTAAGAGCTTTCTAACCCTGCATAGAAACAGCAAGCCAACTGACATGTTCAAGGTGCAGAAAGGTAGTAAGGACATTGTTAAAATAGTCCATGTGACATCAGTGGTACAACTGTAATGTTATGAAGATACAATAATGCTTTTTGTGTGTGAAGAGAAAAAAAAAAAAAATGTGAAAATAAGAAATTTCAGTCTTCGCCATGCGTTAAGGAGAGTTCCATGACGCATGCGTGTGGTACTGCTGAGGAGCTGGTGTTCTGATGTAGATCCAGATGTGCTGCACCTTGTTTACAAGCAGATAAAAAAAGAGGTCACTGTACATAAAACAGTCTTCATAAACATGTCTAAAGATTTCGACAAAGTATACTGACGATGAACTAAACGAGATTGATGTTCTATGTCAGAACGGCAGTTCCTGTGCCAGCAGCACCACACGCATACATTGTGGTACTCTCGTAAGCATTGTATTATTTTTTTTTGTATTATTTTTATTAAAATAGCCGATCGTTACTCTAGATAAGACCCTTCTTTCCTGGCTGGGATCATTTACGACCGCATTTGGGATCATTTGAAGCTGCATTTTAACTGCATTTTAACTGCATTTTGGAAGTTCAAAATCGGGGCACCATACCGGTCCATTATATGGAATAAAATGCTGAAATTTTTCAGACTGAAGAAAGAAAGCCATGAACATCTTTGATGACAAGGGGATGAGTACATTATATGTGGAAGTGGACTTCTCCTTTAGTTCCCATATTTTTTCTTTCTAAAATGTAAAAAAAATTATCAATACTGATTTCAAACTTAAGGATTTATTAGTTTGAATATACATTGAACCAATCACTATCATAACATCTTAGTTGATAATTCAGTATACTTTATTTTTAACAAAACATCCCATGTTTTGGTCGTGACAGCAGTAGTGACAGTAATGTTTTGGTAGCGACTTCATCACATTACAGAATTTTAGCTTGCATAATAAAAAATACTAAAATACAAAATATTTGCATAACTGTGCTAACATTTTATTAATTTCCTCCAAATAAAGGATTATGTGTTTTCTTTTGTCACTACCGAAACAATGATGACGTAATAAACTGATTTAAAACTTAAGGATTCATTAGGCAAGGCAAGTTTATTTATATAGCACATTTCATACACAAAGGTAATTCAAAGTGCTTTACATAAAAGAAAGTAGAATAGTCATAAAAACAATAATAAAAACAATAGTCACAAAAAAGGAAGTAAAATAATCATAAAAAACAATGATCACAACAATAAAACAAAAAATGTAAAAAAAACTTATAAAATGATGTAAAAATTGATATAAAATAAATTTAAAATAGTTAAAAATAGAAGGATAAAAATAGAAGGATTATACATAATGCAATCAGTTCGGACGTAGCACAGTGCTCATTCAGTAAATGCACAGCTAAACAGATGAGTTTTGAGTGTAGATTTAAATGTAGCTAATGTTTTAGCACATTTGATCTCTTCTGGAAGCTGATTCCAACTGCGGGCAGCATAATAGCTAAAAACGGATTCCCCTTGTTTTGTGTGAACCCTTGGAATTTCTAACTGACTCGATCCTAATAATCTGAGTGGTCTGTTAGGTTTATATTCAGTGAGCATATCTGCAATGTATTTGGATCCTAGGCCATTGAGTGATTTATAAACGAGTAAAAGTACTTTAAAATCAATTCTAAATATAACTGGAAGCCAGTGTAGGGACCTGAGGACTGGTGTTATATGCTCATTAGTTTGAATATACATTGAACTGTATATTGAACCCAGGGGACCTCTAGAGGTCTCCTTTGTTCCCCTCTGCCTTAGTTCTTCCTCGTGTGGCCTTGTTGGCGTTATCCAGGTCACCTGTGCCTTGTTTCTTCCAGTATATTTAAGTTGTGCATTTTTCCCCTGGTTCCTCACTTGGTTTTTGAGTCTTCGCCCTGTGTTTCCTGCCTTGTCTCGCTAAAGCAGGTGTCTTAGTCCCAAGTTGCTGTGAGCAGGTCTGTTTACCCAGTTTGTATTCCTGCGTCCAAGGCTTCCCTGGCCCCTGAACAGTTCCATGATTCCCAGGAGGACATGCAGTTGGGTCGTTCCAGGCTTTCTCCCAACGAGAGGGGACGTTACATCTACTACAGTGCTTCTGGCCACTTTCGCTCCACTTGTTCCAAGTTCTCGGGAAACTGTTGTCCCCGTCCATCTACAGGAGGGCTGTGATGGGCTAAATTAGAGCTCCTCCTACTAATGGCGTCCTAGCTGTTCCAACCACTCTGTCCTGGGAGGGCCACCAGCATCTGGTCCAGGCCATGATCGATTCCGGCACTGCTACTGGTGACTTCCTGGATTTATCTTTGGCTAGAGAACTTGGGATCACTACCCAACTTCTTCCTAATCCCCAGGTAGTTACGACATTGGATGGTAGACCTCTGGGACCGGGCAGAGTAACAGAGGACACTCAGTCCCTGTGACTTACCATCCATCAACACTAGCAGGAGGATACCTTCTATCTGATTGACTCTCCCAAGTATTCTGGGACACCCCTGGCTGTGCAGACATAATCCCCCAATCGACTGGTCCACTGGCACCATTCTGAGCTGGGGTTCCACTTGCCATCTCAGAGTCCCCAGCCCCTAGTTCCAAATTTCAAGAGTCTGTCGACCTGTCTCGAGTCCCCAGTTTCTATCATCAGTTCAAGGCAGTGTTCAGCAAGTCCCGGGCCACCTCCTTACTACCTCACCACCCCTGTGGCTGTGCCATTGATCTATTCCCTGGCTCCTGTCCTCCTAGGGGTCAGATCTTTTCCTTGTCTAACCCAGAGCACACAGCAATGGATACCTACCTAATGGAGTCCTTGGCAGCTGGCATCGTCTGTGCCTCTACTTCCCCAGCTGGGCGGCTTGTTCTTTGTGGGGAAGAAAGGCGGGGGTCTCAGACCTTGTATTGATTACCAGGGCCTCAACAAAATCACGGTTCAGAATCGATAACTCCTTGAGCTGCTACAAGGGGCTTCCATTTTTACTAAACTGGATCTACACAACGCTTATCATCTCGTGCGGATCTGGCAGGGGGACGAATGGAAGACGGCCTTCAACACCCCCACGGGCCACTGAGTATCTGTTTGCGTAATCCCCTGCTGTATTCCAAGCACTGATTAATGACGTTCACCGGGACATGCTTAATCAACTCGCCTTTGTATGCCTTTATAATATCCTCATTTTCTCTGGGTCATTGGAGGAGCATGAGGGGCATGTGAGCAGGGTCCTCCAGAGACTCCTTGACAATCCTGTCTATGTGAAGCCAGAGAAATGTGAGTTTCTGGCCATGTGGAGATGGACCCTAAAGGGGGTCGCACACCGGACGAGAAGCGCAGCGTCGCGTCGCGGCGCGTCGCGTCGCGCCACGTCTTTAAAATTCGAACGCATAGTTTTCTATGAGTATACGCACACCGGCGGCGCCATTCGGCGTCTGTCCGCGGCGCCCAGCTAGGACTCAGAACGCTGTTCAAATTCCTGCCGCGCCACAGAGCGCCATCTGCACAGTTTTATATTAAATAGCATCATATTTGTCTCAAATCGTCTTATTACATTAAAAAAACAAGATACCACTGCTGCAAAATACTACTTACATTAGGTTTACAGCTTGAAAAAAAAAAAAATGTAAACCTATAGAATTAATTGTATAATCGTGGTTTTGTTTCATATTTTATTTTCTCGAGACATTTTTACACACGCAAAATATAAAGTCCTAACGTTTGCCTGTCGTGATTACATTCACTGTCTTTGATTGCCACCTACTGGATTTACAAGGTCACACCCGTCACTTCATGTAATTTAAATAGTGGTGTAGCGGAGCGCTATGGACGAAGAAAAACTTATCAACAAAGTAGGGAAATACCCAGAATTATATGCAACAAACCATAGTTTATTTAAAGACAACATAAGGAAGTCATCAGCATGGAGGAAGATTGCCGATGTCATCGGCTACCAGGGAATACACAGCCCTGTATATTTATTTAGGACTATACAAACATTCAATGGCCACACTATGGTTTTCTTTATTTTCATCAAATCGAAATTATAAATAGATTATAAACTGAAACCTAAACTTATTGAAATAAACTTTTATTTCAATGTTTGGTTACGTTTTCACTCAGGTTGGCTAGCTAAACGTTCAAAACTTAGCTATTATCAATTAAAATAATATATTTAGAATAATATTAATAATAAATTTTGTTAAAACTCTCCCATCTTACAGCTCAGAACCTCATTGGAATATGAGCTTGCGCGAATAGAATGTGCGCGTCCGGTGTGCGATACCTCGAGTTGTCTTAGGCACTGTGCGACGCGGCGCTGCGCTTCTCGTCCGGTGTGCGACCCCCTTAAGAAGGTCGAAGCTGTCCTCAACTGGCCCATTCCCACTGCAGTTAAGGAGGGTCAATGCTTCATCGGCTTCGCAAACTTCTATAGGTGGTTCATTAAGAATTTCAGCTCTGTGGTGGTCCCCTTGACTGTACTCACCAAGGGAGGAGTATTCAAAATTCACTGGGGTCCGGAGGCAGCGGGGGCCTTTGAGGATCTCAAGCGCTGCATCACTTACACTCCCATTCTCTAGATCACCGACCCAGAAAGACCTTTCGTGGTGAAGGAGGGCATAGGGGCCATCCTGTCACAAAGGGGTGAGGATGGAAAATTACATCCTTGTGCCTTCATGTCTCATCACCTGTTGGATGCCGAGCGCAACTACCACGTGGGGGATCGAGATTTGCTCGCGAGCCTACTCTCCCGAGACACAGGAGAAAACTTTGGCATCATTTTTGGCATCTAGGATGGTCGTGCTCCTTCAGTGGGAACTGGAAAGGGTGGTGCCAGAGGCTCAAGCCAGACCCAGGAGGTGGTCCCACCTGTACATCCCTCAATTTGCCTGGGTCTTACAGTGGGGTCACGAGTCTCCCTTGACGTGCCATCCAGGAAATGATCGCACTCTTGACTTCCTCCTTCTCCATCCCTTACCTGTTCCCCGTAGGCCATGGTCACGCCTTTCTCTGGACTTTGTCACAGGACTCCCACCATCCCTGGTGGTTGTGGACCGGTTCTCTAAGGCTGTGTGGTTCATTTGTCCAACGCTGTCAGCAGACCTAGAGGAAGACTGGGGGTGCCCTTCTTGAGACCTCCCAGAGGTGCCAACATCAGGCTAATCGTCGCCGCCGGATGGCCCCTAATTTCTGGGCCAATCAAAGAGTGTGGTTAGCCACCAAAAACCTGTCCCTCCGGGTTGAACTAAGGAAACTTTCCCAGAAATACATTGGAAATTCATTAGCCCTTTTCGCATAGCAAGGAAAGTTAACCCTGTGTCCTATTGTTTGTTTCTTCCCTCTTCACTCAGAATTAACCCCATGTTTCATGTCTCATTGCTAAAACCTGTCTTGCTTTCTCCTCGTGGAGTTTTTATTTTCTCAGGTAGTTTTTCCATTGTTTTGGCCGTTTTTGGATTATTTTTGCAAAGACTTTTTAATAAATTATAATTTCCTGGGATATTGCCTCAAGTGTTTCTTTTGGGTCCAACATTACCAGTCCCGTGGTTTAATGGTAGATCTCTCAACCCTGTTCACTACTGTGTGTGTGTGTGTGTGTGTGTGTGTGTGTGTGTGTGTGTGTGTGTGTGTGTGTGTGTGTGTGTGTGTGTGTGTGTGTGTGTGCACTTGGATGAGTTAAATGCGGAGCACAAATTCCAAGTATGGGTCATCATACCTGGCCACAAGTCACTTCCTTTCCTTTCCTTTCCTTTCCTTTCCTTTCCTTTCCTTTCCTTTCCTTTCCTTTCCTTTCCACTTAGATCCACGCCTCAGCCTGTTAACTCCAGCTCCTGCATATAACAGAACAACTGACCTACAGCTAAGGATCTAGCGGGTACGCGGCTCCTTTTTCTGTGCCAGGGTGAGCGTTCCCTCGAGGACCACACCTTTTGGACTTGGGATACCATACACATTTTCCGGACAGTTTAGTTATGACATTTTTTTTCGCATTAGACTTAACAAACCACTCAAAACTCAACTTTCCCATGCTGGTCCTTGAAGGACGTATTGTGGAGCTAGCCCTTCAACTTGGTAGATCTTCCTTCACTGTGGGGGAGGTGGAGGAGGATTCCAACAAAGCCACTCCAGAACCCCCTAAACATTTTTTGGGGGCAGGATATGCTCCTCAAGCTCCAGCGGACGCTTTCAGACGCTTTGGCCACCATTAATGTATTTAGCCTGCATCATCTTGGCTACTGGACCCATCTTGAGGCCAGAGCCTCGTCCTGTCATGACTGCCACTCCAGAGTCTCTTCACAAGATGGCTGCCAGTCCTGAGTCTCTTCACAGGATGGCTGCCAGTCCAGAGTCTCTTCGCAAGGTGGCCACCAACCCAGAGTCTCCTCGCAAGATGGCTGCCAGTCCTGAGTCTCTCATCACAGAGAATGTTTCATTTTTCTGTGAACTCTCTGCCTGCCTTATGACCAAAGAGGTGCTCTGCTGTGGTAGTCATCTGCACCGCTCTGGTGCTCTTCAGCTCCACCTGCTCCACCCTGGTGGTCTTCAGCTCCGCTTGACCCGTCGTGGTGCTCTTTGGCCAATGCCCTGGCTCCCTGCTTTCCCAGCTCTGCTGGTCTTGCCTCAGTCTATAGGCCCTCCTCTCACTCATGGGTCCGGCCCACCATCCCTCCCCCATATGAATCCGCTCCTAGGTGGGGGGCTGTGTGACCTGTGTTCTGTGTGTTTTGCCCCTGTCTGCTGTGTGCCTTGTTTGTCGCCATAGATACTCATTGGACCAAACCCACTCCTTGTTAGTTTCCATAGTAAACTCATTGGTTCTCATTGGTTCAGTTTGTTCTTCTGTGGATAAATAGCCCTTGTTTCACTTGTGCTTTGTCAGTTGTTGAATGTTATTGGTGTCATTTCCACTCATGTTTTGGTTCTTTGTTCCCAGTGTTTCCAGTTCTTTGTTCACTTTGTTTTTATTAAACTACCTGTACCTAGATCCATGCCTCAGCTCAGCTCAGTTTCCTCCAGCTCCCACACATAACACAGGTAATCCCTAATATGGGCAAAGGCATCCAGCTATCGCTGTGACTGAATAAAAAAGACATTGAATTATGAAACATGAAGACCGTAAACGCTTGAATGTGACAATGTATAGTTTATCTGTGCTCTTCAAGGCATCTCTGGTATTTTCATAATAATTATGTATGTTTATAATCTACTGCTAATCAACATTGTTAGGAGTACGGACAAGGACTTTTAAGAGGCTTAGAGTTAGTTTCTTTAGCAGTGAAGAAAATTGACAAAACATGAAGAGGGAGAAGAAAGAGTTGCACGGCAGTGAGTAAATACGATGCTACACATTAGATTGTGCAGGGATCATATTTGTGACTGATCTTATTACAGACATGATAACCTCTCCGACACAGTGCAGAAATGTCATAGTGGCAGAAATGGAAGTAAGCTCTACATTAATTACATTAAAATATTTGGCAACTGGGAAAAATGCAACTATGCATCATTGATGGTTTGAGTCTATTAGAACATTTTGTAAGCAAAGAGATCACACAAACAATTATAGGACTTTCAGAACTTTAATGTCGCTGTTCATTTCCTGTCAAATATGTTAAGTACAACATTAACACCATTGTAAAAAAAAAAGAATATATAAACCTATATTGTGTGTGTGTGTGTGTGTGTGTGTGTGTGTGTGTGTGTGCGTGTGCGTGTGCGTGTGTGTGTATGGTAAAACAGGAAAAAGTACGCATATAAATCTGAATGAATATTATCTGAGTGAATACTTATAATAGACCCTACACTTAAAAGTGCTCTTTTATTTTCTTTCTTGGACAACCAACCAATCACAGTCTTCAAAAGGCTGTGTCATAGCTAGCAAGGAGATCTGGCCCACCTCCTCACTAAGATAATAATTTTTTTATCCTCATTTAGAGTTGCTCTTAGATTGGTGCTGAATCACTCTTAAGCTAAGACTCCTATGAAGAAATTTTTAAGCTAAATTAGGAGCTTTCTGAGAGAATTCTTAAAAGCTTTAAGAATACGGGCCCTGATCCCACAAGGAAGCATTTGACTAATGATGTGGAGTAAAAAGATGGTGTTTTGTTCTCTTTTGTTGGACAGGTTTGAACAGGTTTCCAACGCTTCTCATTGCAAATCATTACAAGGGAAGTTTAGGCATTTTAATTTAGGAAGCCTTTAATGTAGCTAGCTAACGGTAGGCTACTTGCTGCCATCAAAGCAAGTGTAATTGTTACATTACATCTCATGTATTGAGTTGTGCTTTTAAGTCAGAATGTGAAAACAAAATGGACACTAGCGTTTCTTCAAGACGTCGGATGCGGGGGGCGGGGATGCGGGCAGGCAGGCATACATTTTGCCAACTGAGAATAAGGTTATTGAAATGGTATAATTACTAAAACTGAAATAAAAAATAAAGCCAAATAGAAATTCATTAAAAAACAACAAAAATGACAAAGGCAAATCAAATTACTGAAGCTTATTAAGCTAAACTGTAAAGAAAAATAAAAGCAAATTCAAACAATTATGCATACTATATTATGTAGTTTAAATAATGCTAAAATAACAGTTGCAATTCAGTCATTAAATCTGTTTCTCCTCAGAATTTACAAGAGGTGAAGAGTCAAAATGGCAAGGCAATGTTGAACATCAACCAGCATTTGCAACAGATCTTTGGGGAGGCCATCAGTACCGCCTACCCTGGCCTAGAGAACCCGCCACTCACGGTCACCCCTAACCAGCAGGCCAAGTTTGGTGATTACCAGTGTAACAGTGCCATGGCAATGGCTCAGGTCAGTTTCATTTTTGGGGAAAATCTCCTATTTCTCCCTTTTATGCCACTTTAAACATATTTGACTCTCTTCTGTCGAACACAGAAGGAAATGCCTTGAAGAATGTTACTGTGTCACTTGTTTCTTTTGTCTACTTGATAGTGAATTAATTATTTTTGTGAATGTTTGTTTTAAGATGATGAAAGTTAAAGGCAAGAAGGTCAGCCCCAAGGAGATAGCAGAGAAGATTGTCCAGAACATTCCCAACAATGAGTTAATTGAGAGAACAGAAATTGCAGGGCCAGGTTTGTTCAGAATATCATAAATACCAAGACCATTTTCTCCCCTATTTTTAAAGACTGATAAATAATCAAGTGCATATTGGATTATAGGGTTCATCAACATTCATCTCAAGAGGATTTTTGTCTCTAAACTCCTCTCAAACCTGCTTGTGAATGGAGTACAGCCTCCATCTTTGAAGAAGAAAAAGAAGGTACGGGTTTTACTGTAGTGATGAAATGCATCACAGCATAGTGGTTTAAATGCAGGTTTACAATGCAGTTTTATCCAGTAGACTACACTCATTGATTTTTCTTTTTAGGTTGTTGTGGACTTCTCCTCACCTAATATTGCCAAAGAGATGCATGTCGGTCACCTGCGGTCCACAATTATTGGCGACAGCATGTGTCGACTCTTTGAGTTCCTGGGTTATGAAGTGCTAAGGTTAGTGTGTTTGTTGTGGAGCTCAAATGAGATAACAAATAATTATAACAAAACAAAATCCTTTTGAATGACAAAATCTATGACACAAATCTATTGACATTTTTGTCAACAAATAAAAATGAGATGAAAATATTAGGGAGGGACAATTTTGAAGAATCTGCTGTGTGGTTAGGAGGTTAGATGCGTACATAAGCTAGCATGCACTTGCTGCACGTCTCATAAAACATTCATAAATGTCAGTATATGGGAGTAAGAGAAGAGCAGACATGCATGAATTTGACAATGCTAAAGAGAACACAATTCGGTCTGGTTTTCTGTGTGCACAGTGCATGAGTACTCTTTTGCATCTTATGAACGGAGAAATACACACAAAATGATGTTGAATTGTCAGTTTTGATGAGTATTCATGTAAGCGCACTCGGTTACGTCTCAGGTGAACGTAGACCGTTATGAGAACATCGGACATGTTTCAGTACATTGCATCCGCACGTTCGGTTTTAAAGGGACAGCAGCCTAATTTAGTTGCTGTTGTCTGTGGCATTGATGTTAATCAAGCAACAAAAGAAAGACAGAAAATCAATCACTGCTCTTGAGTGAATCACTTTAGTAACCCTAATAAAGATGAGTCTAAATTTATTTATATAAATAAATATGTCTGCTTGATAGAATGAAGAATGTGGTAAACAAGGTTCAATGTTAAGTGTAAAGGATATTCTTTTATTGCATTTCTTTTGGCCACCAGTAATCTGTGTTCATTAGTGCTTGAGTGCATTTCTTTCATTCTTTTATCCTATATTTGTCAGGTTGAACCATGTTGGAGACTGGGGAACACAGTTTGGGATGCTGATTGCTCATTTGCAAGACAAGTTCCCAGACTATGTCAGTGTTTCCCCACCTATTAGAGACCTTCAGGCTTTCTACAAAGTGAGTATCTGTTATATATAATTTTTGGATGTGCTCAGAATTGAAGACTGACTGCTGGTCAGTTTCACTAGTGTTACTCTGTGTTACTTGTTTGTTTTAATTGGGTCGGCTGAAAATTGATAGGCTGGCTTTAAAGAATAACGGTCATGTTATGCAGTGAGGAAAAAAAAAACATTGTTAATAGGGCTGACAGTGTCAGCCTTCAGCTGGATTCTCTGATTGAAGAGATGTTTTTTTTTATACAGTGCCTATAGAAAATCATCATGAAATAGTTACTTTATTTGTCATACAGCCTGAAATCAAATCCCATTCCAAATAACTTTTCCAGCTTTATTTATAATGTTGGTCTTACAACATCAAACCAATGAAAGAACAAACAGAAGAAACAGTTCTGCAAATTAAAAAAAAAAAAATAAATAATAGAATAACAGGGTTGGAAAAGTCATCAGTCCCTTGATTTAATACTTCGTAGAGCCACCTTTTGCTTTAATTATGGGTATCAGTCTTTTTGGATATGTCTGTACTAGCTTTGCACCCCTTGATTGGAGAATATTTGCCCATTCTTCCTTGCAGAATTGCTCAAGTTCAGTCAAATTCTGTGGTGAGTGGCAATGGACTGCTCTCTTCAAATCCATCCACAGATTTTCGATTGGATTTAAGTCAGGGCTTTGACTTGGGACATTCATCTTCTTATCCTTAAGCCGTTTTGTTGTTGTTTTGGCAGTATGTTTAGGGTTATTGTCGTGTTGGAAGGTGAATGACCTGCCCATCTTTAGCTGTCTAGCAGAGGGATGCAGGTTTTTTCTCCAGAATTTGGATGTACTTGGCAGCATCCATTTTCCCTTAAAGTGCCCCTATTATGCCTTTTCAAATATGTCCTTTCATGCAGTGTGTCATGTAGCTGTATGTGAACATAAACTATCTGCAAAGTTGTGAAGCCGACAGTGCACAATAAATAAAGTTATTGTCTATCAGAAAAAAGAGTCGGCTCACATTTGCCTAAACGAGTCGTCAGGAATTCGAATCTTTTTCTGTTACGGCCACACGTCACGAAGTAACACATTTGCTTAATGCCTGCCCACGTTCTACGTCGTGAACAACTTGTCCGTCCACAAACAGTGAAATTTCCATGTGGTTTACGTCACATGGAAATTTACGCGGACAAAGTTCAAATAAGTTGTTCAAATAAACTTTTGCCACTGCGCTCTGAAGGGCTTTCCACATTCGGTGTGAAAGCCGCCTTAATGCATTATAGAATGTTTAAGTTTACAACATAGAGGTGTGCCCGATTCGCTTACATAAGCAAATTGCGAGCACTTTCCAAGGTTGACCGTGTTAACTTGTCGATCAGCCACTTCAGGCGTTTCATCATCAGACTCTGGCTCGAATTGGTATGGCAAAATCGATGCCATCTTTTTATGTATTGACAAGTATCCAAGGCTGTCAGTCAGTTTGGCAATGGGCGTTTCGTTCTCCGACACGCTGTACGTGGTAGACCAATCATAAAGGACTGCACCATCTGACCAATCACAGCAGTGAGGCTCACGGAAAGGAGGGGTTTAGAGAGACTGATTCTTCGAACTGCTTCGCACGAGTCGTTTAGGAATCATTTAGAAATGGGGTAAAATTAAATCTATTTTTGGAGAAAACTGAAGTGTTTTTTGATCTTGCATACATGTAAACCTGTTTTGGGAGTCTATTAAAACAATATCATCAACCTTTAAAATGGCTTAATAGGGGCACTTTAAATCCTGACCAATCACCCAGTCCCAGCTGAAGAAAACACCCCCACGACATAATGTTGCCGCCACCACCATGCTTCACAGTAGGTATGGTGTGTTTTGGTTGGTATGCTGTGTTTGCTTCTCGCCAAACATAGTGCTTGGAGTTCAGTCCTAAAAGGTCAATTTTGAAGGAAAGGCTTAGGAAAGGTTTCTTTCGTGCCACCCTGCAATACAGGCCAGCTTTGTGTAAAGCTTGGGAGGTAGTCGTCACATGCACAGACTAACCAGACCCAGCCATAAAGCATTGTAAGTCCTTCAAAGTTGCCTTTGGCCTCCTGGTAGCTTCTCTTTTCAGTGTCCTCCTGGCTTTGTCATCCACTTTGGATGGACGGCCTGTTCTAGGCAATGTGCTGGTGGTGCCATACGCTTTCCACTTCTTAATGATGCTCTGTACAGTACTCCGAGGTATAGCTAAAGCCTTTGAAATGTTTTTGTAGCCTTCTCCTAACTTGTGCCTTTCTACAGCTTTATCGCAGAGGTCTTTTGAAAGCACTTTCCCAACCATGGTGAATTATTTCGTACCATGGACTACTTGTTTTTTTTTTTTTTTGTTGTTTTTTTTGAAGTAATCAACACCATTGCTATTGATGTCAGGTGGGCTAATTAGCCTGGTGTTTAATCTGGAAGTTGATTGCTTGCACCTGAGCAAGTTTATAATGACATACTCTTAAGGGGCTGATCACTTCACCAAACCAGGCATTTCACTGATTAATTTTTAATAATCCTCCAGAATGATACATTTTTAAATGATATTTTTACTTTAATTATTATACTTCATTTATTTTATTTTCCAGGCTGTAATGTGACAAAAGGTAAAGGTTTTCACAGGGTATGGTGATTTTCTATAGGCACTATACATACACATTATATATAAATTAATACTTTTTATTAACAAGGCTGCATTAACTTGATCAAAAGTAACAGTAAAGACATTTATAATGTTAAAAAGATTTAAGTTTCACATAATTTTTTATTTTTTATTTTATTTTTTGTAAGCAAAGGGTGCTTTTCCCTTGAGCACAGGGTCCCTACATGGTTTAGAAAAGTATGGAAAAGTGTGTAATTTAATATAAAGGGATCATATGACACGATTTCATGTTTCCCTTTGTCTTTGGAGTGTCACAAGCTGTTTGTGCATATATAAGATCTGTAAAGTTGCAAAGATTAAAGTGTCAAACCAAAAGAGATATTCTTTATAAAAGTTAAGACTCAGCCACACCTTCCTAAAAAGGCTCATTCAAACATGCCCCCACATGTCTATGTCACGGTGTGTGAAGATTCGCGTAACACCACCCAAATGTATACCCAAAGAAAGAAGGCGTACCTTTTATTCTCGCTGTAGTATTGTTGCAGCCGCCGCCATGTGGTGGCAACGCTGTGTTTCGTTGTGAAAGCGGAAGTACTTTGTTTGGCCTTCCAAATGAGTACACAACTAGAAATAAGTTATATTCACAACACTGTTCCAGAACAGTACAACGCAAATATTTGAGTGTGTGCAGTTCATTTTATGTAGGACTGTTTCCTAAACCTGGGAAGAGTAGCTGTGCACACTATAAAGTGGGGCAATTTCAATTTTGCAAGGACAGTCTGGTGCTTCTGACTCGCAGCCTGGAAGTACGTTTTCATATTTAAAGAATTTGCTACTGGCTATTCAAACATGAGTTTTGAGCAGTGTAGAGTAGTGCCTGTTGTTTCTCGTTTCTACGATCCCAAATGCAGACATCACTGGATGCAACAAATGCCTTATTTATAATTGGGTTTTAATGATTTTGTCTCGTCGCGCTGGGACACGGCATCACAACGTGGTAAGGGGCGTAACATTTCTGTCACACGCTTGAGGTACTTGGCTAATTGCAATGCACTGGATAGCTAGCTAATCAGAGCACACAGCGCTTTTCAGAGCGATGAGCTTTGTAAAAATCAACGCGTTTCAGAAAGGCGGGGCAGAGAGGAGCAACAATAATGTATAGTAAGTAGAAAATAATGTGTTTTTTTGAACCTTAAACCACATAAACGCATTCCATTACACCAAATACACAAAATAATGTTCTTTTTAGCAAAATTGTATGACCCCTTTACGTAATTTCCAGGGCTGTAAAAGTATGGAAAAAGGAAAGCAGAATATGGGAAAAACAAACAAACAAAAAAAATCATACAAGAAGTGTGTTTTTATGGAAGCTGTTTAGTGATTCTTTAGTGATTGTCAGACATGACTGAAAATAATCCAGTGTGCACTTTTTCATTATGCAAAATGCAGGTTATAAGCGTTTTGGGTATCTTCTCATTATATTCTTAGCACTGTACTATAGCCTTTACAATAATTAAACAAACAAACAAACAAACAAACACACAAACAAATAAATAAATAAATAAATAAATAAATACAGACTTTTATGTGTGCAAGAGAAAAATAAAAATATTTACAGATGACTACTGTATACCAAATATAAAGCTAAAAAATAATGCTGTATGAACTCTTTAGTATTAAATATTATGAAATATTTTAAATATTAAATATTTACTATTAAACATGGTCTGAAAATCTGCTTAGAGGTTTGGAAATATGAGTCTGGAAAAGTATGGAATTTTGAAATGGAAAATGAGTAGGAACCCTGTGAACACCAAATCAGCATATTTTAATGATTTCCAAAGGATCATGTGACACTGATGAATGAAGTAATTGCTGCTGAAAATTCAGCTTTGCCATCATAGGAATGACTTTGAATTTTTGAGCCCTCATGAAATCAAATTTACACTATTTACATTAACACACATTGCTAGTTTTGAGGTGAACAGTTAATCTGTGGAAATTCACTGAGGAAAAAAAAAAAAAAGTTAAATAAATAAAAGTTTGTCTTTGTAATCTTTAATACAAATCTGAAAATTTACTTCCGCTTAAAAATCGTTCGTTCTTTGACGTCAATTTGATGGCTTAACCACGCCGAAGCTGACGTCACATTTTAGTTTGAGTTACGTTTGCCTATTTATCAGCTATTTATCATCTGCTGCAGAGCCCCCCCCTCCCCCCCAGACCATTTGCTATAAAATCATAGAGATGGTAATGTGTGCAAATTCCACTAGATCAGCAGTTTCTGAAATACCCAGACCAGCCCATCTTGCACAAACAACCACACTACGTTCAAAGTCACCTTTCTTCCTTTTTCTGATGCTGATTCTGAACTTAAGGAGATCGTCTTGACCCTGTCTACATGCCTAAGTTGCTGCCATAAAATCGGCAGATTAGACATTTGAGTTAATGTGTAGTTGAATAGTTGTAACCAATAAAGTGGCTGGTGAGTGTATATCACATCAGGAAAGTGTCATTTTAAATTGTGCTAAATGCATTTTCCTGCAAGAATCCACTTTATTCTGCAGGTCTGTCTAAAGACTTTGTACACAATTAATTTGTTGTGATGCTTTTAATGCGTTTCTCAATGCTTGCACAGCCATTTTGCTTACCCAAAAGAATGGTTGCTAAACTTTTATACAGTGCTCTGTAAAAAATAAAACAAAATAAAAAAAAAAGTTGTTGATAAAACCCTGATGTACACAACTGATAAGAAAGAAGGAGGAGAAAAAAAAAAAAACAGTTGTTCTGTACAGTTAAGAAACAGTTATTTCAACAAAAAACATCAGATATGAAATGTCATGCAGGAAATTGTGGAAATGTTATTTTATGATTTTACACTGTAAACTTTATTACTTTTTTTTTTTCATTTCCAAAAAATGTACTGTTAACCAATTATCAAGTTTTTACTTTAGCATTTTTACAGTCTTTTACTGTTAAAATCACAATCTTTTTTTTTTTTTTACAGTGTGGAGAGAGAGGAAAAAAAAAAAAAGTAGAGTTTGACAAACAGTATGCAGTGAACCGGAAGTTGCTACCGACTTTAATTCAGTATTGTAATGTATTCCCAAATTAAACAGTTAAATAGATATTAAATATTAAATGTTAAATAGAAGGAGCAGTTTCATTTTCGCACACTTCCTCTCGACAATCACTTGTAGCAAACTAAACGGAGAATAGTGCTTACTCTGCCTATGTTGTCAAACTGACATCAGAGAACAAATGCCATTCCAGAGCAGGAGCAAATTTTCATTTTTTTTTTTTTTTTTTTTTTTTTTTTTTAAATAAAGATTACTTAATTGTTTTCAGTGGATTAACTGTAAATAAGAGATTCATTTTGTAGTTTAGAGAGCTTCATTGATTATAACGGAACTTTGTGAGATCGCGATGAACAAAGTGACGCTTTGTAGTGATAATAAAGGGAGCGTGCTTTGCGCAATTTCTAGGATATAATTCATTCATAATTTGTATGAAACTTTAGTTTTTTGGACGCTCTGCAATTTTTTTCAGGAATGACATCCGCATATTTATGGTGGATTCGTTCTTGAAATAGCGGTGACTAACATGGTGGTAAGCAAAGCATTGACATTGGACGGGCCAAAAGATATATATATATATATATATATATATATATATATATATATATATATATATGTACATATACGGTACTGAGCAAAAGTCTTAGGCCACTAGTTTTCACCAACAAAAAAATGCTTTTAAGTCAGTTATTTCTATCTTTTGCTGTAGTGTGTCAGTAGGAAATATCAGTTTACATTTCTAAACATTCATTTTGCCATTAATTGTAATAATCCAGTGAGATTTATGTTTGCACAAGGAGTCTGACAACAGCCAGTGCTCCACACTGAGATCTGACCATCATCCAGTCTGTCTGGAATGACATAAAGAAACAGAACAAACTGAGACAGACTAAGTCCAGAAGAACTGTGGCAACATCTCCAAGTTGCTTTAAGAAACCTACATGCAATGCTACCTGAAAACTTATGCGCAAATGTACCTAGGGCAAAAGCTGTTTTAAACGTTAAATATGGTTTACCAAATGTTGATTTAATTTAGTTAATAAAAGTTAATTGATAAATAAAATCTATTTATGGCATTATTTTTGACAGCATCCTCATTTTACAGCATTTTTACACAAGTGCCTAAAACATTTAACAGGTACTTTCCAGGTAGGTTTCTTGAAGCATCTTGGAGACGTTGCCACGGTTTCTGGATTTAGTCTCAGTTTATTCTGTTTCTTCATGTCATTCCAGACAGACTGGATGATGATGAGATCAGATCTCTGTGTGGAGCACTGGCTGTTGTCAGACTTCTTGTGCAAACAAAAATCTGACTGAATTATTATTACAATTAAAGGCAAAATGAATGTTTGGAAATGTAAACTGATATTTCCTACTCGCACACTACAGCAAAACATAGAAATAACTGACTTTAAACCGTTTTTTTGAGCTGGTGAAAATGCAGTGCACAGCATAAATGAGTACACCCCCTTTAAAACTTAACAAATTGAGCAATTACTCTTCACTTGAAAGACATATTAGGATTCTATGGAGATATAATGTTCCAACAAGCCTGTTTGATCAATTACCAAAGAAGAATGACAAAATTATTTAGCAAATTAAGATTTTCCTATCAAAGTGATAAAATGTTGTGTTGCAAAAATGAGTACACCCTCCTGAAAGTTACTAAATAAAACTAAAAAAAGAAAACAAAAGTGTAGGTTTAAAGCTATTTTTGATCAACAGGTAAGTATACTGAACCAAAACTTTTAAAGACAAGTAATTTCCTGACAGTTAAAAGCGTTTTATAGCCTACTGAATCATACACAGACTTAATGCTGTCAACAATGAAACCACTTGGGAGAGAACTGCCAGGTGACTTATTTCTCAGCATAAAAGAGGACAGTGGTACAAGAGGAATACCAAATTATTGTTTTAAGTGTAAAAAATATAGCAGAAGTAGCACTGACATTTGAAAAAAATGGACTTGTGACAAGGCTCCTGAAATAATCAGGTCTTCACTTTAAGTTTTCATTTAATGATGAGTGAATTTTTGCTACAAAATGAGGCGGAGAAATACCATGCAAGATTATCAGAGCCAGCAAAAGCTATGAAAAGAGTGACACTTTATCTCACAGAGTACGAAGCAGCCTGCAGAAGTGACATGCATGGTTATTGTCACCACTAGAATTACCTACTGTAGCCAAAGCACAGTAAACTCATTTAACCTCTTCCAAGGCCCATATTTACAAAATATAGACTTCTAGGAATCCATACTCTGGTGTCAAGAGACCAAGTCAATCATTTCGGATCCAAAAGCATCCAAAATGTTCTGGTGTTGCTACAGGAAGGAGTACAGCGAGAAGTGCCTGGTACCTACAGTGACATTCAGTGGTAGTAAAGCTCTTCTACAGGGATGTATGAGTGCTGAAGGTGTGAGGGAGCTGTGCTTGTACACTCAGTGCCAAGAAGGGTCAGAGCAGTATACTTAATGTTCTGGAGGACATATTAAGTACTAGAATATTATACATTTGCTGAATTACATATAGGGTGTACTCATTTCTGCAATCCATTAAACAAAATTGGCTAATTTGAATAAAAAGTATTTGTTGTACGTATGTGTGTGTGTGTGTGTGTGTGTGTGTGTGTGTGTGTATATATATATATATATATATATATATATATATATATATATATATATATATATATATATATATATATATATATATATATATATATATATATATATATATATATATATATATATATAAATATAAAAATGTGTATGTATATATGTATGTATATATATATATGTGTGTGTGTGTGAGAGCAGCCGCAGTGATTTAATTCTGGAACCCGTACTGGCCCAACTTTTACAGACAGCATGCATCCTAAGCGAAATCTAGTGCACGGACCAAAAGCATGTGTGAACTTTGAGATCAGGACATATCAACCAGTGGCCTAATTTAATTTCTAGTAACGGACGGTAGAAAGTTCAGGAATGAATGGTATGCGATTTAAGACAGAATAGACAACTAATCGTTTATTTTTTTCCTCACGTGTCTCACCTTTAGTAACAGTGAAAAAAAATGGATACATTTCAAGTGACATGCGAAAAAGACACAGAAAACTTCAATGAAAATCAGAAAAGCAGCGTGCACATTTCTAGTTAAAAATGAAAGAAAAAAAAAAAAACTGCTTCGATGTGTTGCAATATGGTAGGGCATTGTTTTGATGCTTACATCCAAAAAAGATTTTTCTTTTGCTTTGAGGGAAACTACATAAGTGCTAAGAGCTTAGTTGTGCATTCTGTGCAGCTGATTTTTATTTATTTTTTTTTCACTTTTCAAAGCTGTTAAACTTTTATCTTCTTTCATCTCCATCAGGAGTCGAAGAAAAGGTTTGATGAGGATGGGGAGTTTAAGAAGAGGGCCTACCAGTGTGTGGTTAAACTCCAGAGCAAAGAGCCAGACTTCATCAAAGCCTGGAACCTCATATGTGATGTTTCCCGCAATGGTAGGTGTGAGAAATTCATCTCTAAGAATGTCATTCTCACACAGACAGCATGTACAAACCTCCATAGACTGCATGAATTGTTATGAATTGTTCACTGCTAAAGGAAGCAGAGAAACGTTTATAATGTTATAATGTATGAAAAGATTCACATTTCAAATAAATGCTGTTCTTTTTACATTTATATTCATCAGCAATCCAGAAAAAAAAGTAAGTTTCCACAAAAATATTAAAAAGAAATGTTTCTAAAGCTTAATTTCTGAAGGAACTTGTGACACTGAAGAGTGGAGTAATTCAATAAATAATTACATTTTACAAGTAATTATAAGTATGTTCCAATAAATGGGCCAAAACATTATTTCCTTTTAAAATGATATGTAAACACATGTACCTGTCAGACATGCCCTCTTCAGATTCTTCCAGTGGGACTGGCTTGTGAAATTTTGGCCGATTATGGCCAAATGTGTGCACTGACAAAATTTCACAAGTGCCACAATGACATCACTTTTGGTGTATACACACTTCAAGTTTAAACCAAGCTTTAGACTCTTTAATGTTTTATTAGGACAGTAGGGGTCAGGCAAACATAACAGTGAACTCAGTGTTTAATAAAAAGTTTATTCACCTCCATTCCAAACAAGAAAGGATGAAATACAGGGATCACACGTTTTCCTAAGTAGTGAACCCTCTGTTCAAGTACTGAAGTGATTTTGTGTCCAAGATGGTATTATATTTTAAACATATCATCTGTTATTTTGGTCTAATTCTATAATACATCTGATATTTAAAAGTCCCCCTGAATCAGTCCCCACTAAGGCTTGTCTAATGAAGGTCAATTAGTGTTTTTTCCTCCGATGATGTCCAATCAGGTTTTGTTAATTCAGGAGAGTGATTTCCCTGTGGTGTGACTGTTGTAATTAAACCATCTCTGTCCCTTCCGCTTTGCTGATGTAGAGTTTCAAAAGGTCTACAACTGCTTGGATATCCGCATAGAAGAGAGAGGAGAGTCCTACTACCAGGACATGATGACAGCTGTTGTGATGGAGTTTGAGGAGAAAGGTACAGATCGAGGGCTCTTTGACCTTTGACTTGTGTTTGTTGTTTCACTACTTAATAGCAAGCGTTGTTATATTTAATGTTTAAAAATATTATGTTTGCTGCTTTTTATTTTTTTTCTCTCACCAGTAATGTCTGTTTCTTAATTTTTTTTGTTGTTCAAACAAACAAGTGGTCCCACCACAAACTCGCACTGTTGGTCACACTTACCGTATTGCTTTTCTGTTTCATGCTGCTGTAGGTGGGGAAATGACCCACTTCACTTTTAAGAAGGCATAAGAGGCATTAGTTAATTAATTAATTAAAATAAATTAATTTCATTAATTTAAATTAGTTTCATTAATTGATTGTATATTTGTTTTTAATTTTCGTAAATTAATATTTATTTTTTGTATATTTTAATTATTATTTATTTTTTTTTTGTTTAATATTTATTTTTCATTATTATTTATAGTTGGTTATTTTGTTTGTATGTCTGATTTTATGTATTTATTTTTCACTAAATATTTATATATTTTAATTAATTCTAAAGAAATAACTGACAGTTTATGTGGTTGGATTTTTATTTCTCTTAACAATTTGTGAAAGTGCCACTTTGCAAACATAATTTGCATGTGTATCACACTGAGTTAAAGATTGAATGTAAAGTTGTACAGGCAAGGTTGATAGGTTATTTTATTGCAGTAGTGTCACGTTCTCCTGGCTTTATTTCCAAAACAGTGTGTTTAATGTTTACCATAGGCTTCCACTATAAGCATGTTACTGTAAACATGATTTCTGTTTGTTTTTACGGACCGAAAGAAAGGTCAAAAGTCTTTTCTGTGACATTCGACAGTCAGCCACAGATGCTGTTGATAGAGCTTAGCTTTAACTGAACTGGAACGTTCATCTAAAAGCATTGTACATATCCATTTGGGGGCAGTGTTGTTTTAAGATTGCTTTTAGTGCCTTGCTCAACTTTCATCTTTCACATTCCTTGCCAATTCCGTTCTCTCTCACATCAGGGCTGGTGCTGTTGGACGAAGGCAGGAAGATAGTGTTTGCTCCGGGCCAGTCTATTCCCCTTACAATTGTCAAATCAGATGGAGGCTACACTTACGATACCTCCGATCTAGCTGCCATCAAAAACAGGCTGTTTGATGAGAAAGCTGACATCATCATCTACGTGACCGACAGTGGCCAGGTGTGTGAGTATGCCATACAGAGTTTTGGTAAAATCTTGAACAGACCTCAGAGCACAAACCTTCCCACAGTTATCTAATATGTATGAGGACACATGCAGCAGGGGTCAAGGGCACTGAGCAAGATAGAAACACACCTCAGAATTCAAACATCTGTATGTTTATAAATATGTGCAATATGATCCTTACCTCAAATATTAATGCGGTCTAGGTCAGGAACGCGGTCTGCTAACGTCATTGTTAACACAGTTTAGTTTACGATTCTGCTCTGTATACACAAGAAGAAAGATGTTTTCCTTTTTCTGTGGCTAAAATTAAGGATTTATGATGAAGATCTTGATCCAAACTGTGCAGATCTTTTTTGTTTATTCTGTGAATCATTTGTATAGATGATCAGATAGCAGATAAGTGTTTTTCAGTGTTTTTTTTTTTTTTCTTTTTCTTTTTCTTTTCTTTTTTTTTTTTTTCTTGCCATTGTCTGCGATGTATGACAGGCAATGCACTTCCAAGTGGTCTTTGCTGCTGCTCAGCTGATAGGCTGGTATGACCCCAAGGTCTCACGGGTAGAACATGCAGGTTTTGGTGTGGTGCTCGGAGAGGACAAGTAAGTGCACTGATTAGTATGCAGGTCACCTTTATAATCTTTCCACCAGGGTGACCCATAGGGCTGTAATAGCTAGTAATCAGTAAAATTAATAAAAACCGTGTGAACTCAACCAGAGGTCCCTGGCTCAAAATTTTGATTTGCTAATAATTATTCTGAAGAAAGATAGACATGTATAGTGATGAAAGCCAAAATATTAAATGTTATGGATGAATATTTACTGAGTAATCCACTATTTTGTAGAGGGAGATCAAATGGCAACTTTCACCTTAGATTCAGTCTTGTTACAGGGGGTTAACAATTACTTCAGAAAGATGTCAGCATCATTGTCTTATTTTTACACAGAGATTGGTTGCTCTATTAGTAAAATCTGTTGACTTTAGCAATCTTTGTTACATTATTTGCCAATGTTGACCATTCAAAAATGGGGAAACAGCACTTTGTTTTTGTCCAAAGTTTGCATGCTTGTAACTCAAGACGTATTAAAGAGATCTTAATGCCCGTTTAGACATTGGGTCTTAAACTTTCCATTTAAGAAAGGAAAGTTTGTTAAGACCCAATATCTAAAAGGGCATTAAAAATCATTAATACCATTTTTGAATGGTCACCATTGACACATAATGCAACAAGGATTGCTAAAGTCAACATATTTTACTAATAGAACTACCAATCTCTCTGTAAAACTAAGATAATGATGCTGCCATCTTTCTGAAGTCATTTTACCCCCCCCCCCCCCCCCCCCCCGTAACTTGACTCTAAATCTAAGGTGAAAATTGCCATTTTGACCTCCATCTAAATAGTGGATTACTCAGTAAATATTCATCCATGACATTTCATATTTTGGCTTTCATCACTATACATGTCTGTCTTTCCTTAGAAAAAATATTAGCAAAGTCAAAAATTTGAGGGGAAGTTTTTTGAATTTTATTTGATTTGACAGGGAATAACCCAACAGTTATATTTTAAACATTAGCGTACACTATTGTTCAGAAGTTTAGGGTTGGTAAGATTTATAGTATTTGATGAAATCTGTTAAAACAGATCTGTTAGAAAATGACCCTGTTCAAAAGTTTACATACACGTGATTCTTAATGCTGTGCTGTTACCTGAATGATCCACAGCTGTTTTTTTTTTTTTTTTTTTTTTTTTTGTTTGTTTAGTGATAGTTGTTCATGAGTTCTAGTGTTTGTCCTCAACCGTTAAACTGCCTGCTGTACTTCAGAAAAATCCTTCAGGTCTCACAAATTCTTTGGTTTTTCAACATCTGTGTATAGTTGAACCCTTTTCAACAATGACTATGATTTTGAGATCCATCTTTTCACACAGTGAGGACAAATGAGGGACTCATATGCATCTACTATAGATGTTTCAGAAGCAAACCCAATGCATTAAGAGCCGGGGGTGAAAACTTTTTTAATTTAAAGATCAGGGTAAATTGAACTTCTTTTGTCTTTTGGGAAACATGTATTCTGTAGCTTCTGAAATGCAGTACTAAGTAAAGTAAGTACTCAAGCAAAGTAAGAAAAATGTACAAATCTTCATTCTGTTCAAACGTTTTCACCCCCTGGCTCTTAATGCATCAGTGAGCATTCTGTAATAGTTGAATGAGACCCTCAGTGTGAAAAGATGGATCTCAAAATCATACAGTCATTGTTGGAAAAGGTTTAAATAAACACAATTGTAAAAAACAAAACAAAAAAATACAAAGAATTTGTGGGACCTGAAGGATTTTTCTGAAAAACAGCGGACAGCTGTGGATCATTCAGGTAACAACACAGTATTTAACCTCAACTGTATTTAAAATAGAAATCTTTTGTAACCTTGTCTTTGCCATCACTTTTGATCAATTCAGTGTGTTAATTAAAAAAAAAAAAAAGTAATATAAAAACATACTGACCCCAAACATTTAATTGGTAATATATACTAAACGTATAATTTGTTGTTTTTGCACATCGTTTAATGTTGGGCAGGATATCTTATAGAATATTATTTGATTATTCAAAGAAGAAATCATCAGATTAATTGGTTCATCAAAATAGTTTTTTTTTTTTTTTTTTTTTTTTAAGTTGTGGACATAGTGCCCAATGTAACACTAGTTTTGACTGTAATGAAAATATTTTATTGAATGTTTTATGAATTCATATTAAATCTCCTTCCCAGGAAAAAATTTAAAACTCGTTCAGGGGACACAGTTCGTCTAATGGACCTTCTGGAGGAGGGTCTGAAAAGATCCATGGATAAACTGAAGGAGAAGGGCAGAGATAAGGTGAGCCCCTCAAACTATGAGAAAATTTGCACCTTTTTATGTTGCCCTGAAAGCCTCTATCCAACTCCCTTTGTGTGCCTGAGTACTCAGTTCAGTTCAGAAGAGATCAATAGATCTCAAATGAGACCAGGGGCTAGTTGTACCAATTACTGCCTATATTACTCACAACTCTTTTGCACTCAAAAATTAAGAACCTCCTCATGCCTAATATACTTGATTGATATCTCACAGATAGCACAGAGAGCTTTTGACTTTGAAGGATTTGAAAAATATAATTATGTTGTTACAAACACATGTCGGCAAAGCAAAAGAGACATTTAGATGCCTTCAAATAGCCTTTTTTAGGAATGTTAATGGAACACGTTCAAATTTAAGTTTTCAGATTTTATTTGCTTATTGATGTCAAATAATGGATTTTTATAAGTTTATTGATGACTAAGTATAGAAATACTTAACTTCCCTGAATCAGACTTTTGCCAAGTGCTATATTTGTCAGAATTATGGTAAATAATATATGCTGTATTAAATTAGGGAGAAAAGTTAGTGTGTAATCATGCAATGTTCTCTTCTGACTCGCTGCGATTTAAGATTAGCTCATTTTTCCTTCTTAAGTATTTGGGACTTACTTGGTAACTTGTTTTTTATAAAGGTGGTAAAAAGTCTTGTCTGCTCTAACTTCACAACTTTTTGAAACCATATGTTGCAGGTTCTGACCCTGGAAGAGCTGGTGAAGGCTCAGCGTGCTGTGGCTTTTGGATGCATTAAATATGCAGACCTTTCACACAACCGTGTCAATGACTACGTCTTTTCCTTTGACAAGATGCTGGATGACAGGGGAAACACTGCGGCCTATCTCCTCTATGCCTTCACACGCATCAGGTAAACCCTCAAGCTAAGGCATCTTCGTCCACATCAAATTAACCATGCTGGGTGTTGATCTGCATCAATGATGTGGTGCTATTTTTTTTGTCCTGTCTTTTTATTTTCTCTAAAATATTAAAAGATTTTATTTCATAATACGATTTTAGTTTTAACCAAAATATCAGTTTCAAAATTATTCTGATTCTTTTGGCAGTTTTTAAATGTATTCTTTTCTTGAAAAATATATAAAACTATTATACAAAAAAAAAAAAAAAAATGCATACCTTGTACCTTATTTCTTATTATGGAGACTGTTATGTAGGACTGGTTGTTGAGAAAAATTTTCACAGTTGGACGAATTTCTGTTTCAAATTCTGTTTGATTCAAATTCATTGATTTGATTCATTTGGATATGTATTTGGTACAATACGCATCAGTTATTCTTAAGGAAAAATAAATAACCCTCAGCTGAAACTGTAAATTCTTCAAGGAACCCTGTCAGTTACTGCATTGCTATAATATTAAAGAGTAAAATTAACAAACTATAAAATTCAATTGCTGTTTATTTTTATATATAATAATCAACACTTGTCTACATGTTGTTTAGAAACATTTAAATTTCAATTAAAGACAATTTTTATATTCAGTGCACTAATTATGTTTCTGTTCTGTTGCTGTCATAACTTGTTTTCGTGACAGATTTATTCAAAAATACATTAAATAATTAAGATATCACTAAAAATATAAAGAATATTTCATACAGTGCAAATTCTCCTCTATAGATTTTTGTTCTAGTTGACTAATGAGCTATGGAGCAAATGGCTTTCATATGTCATGTATCGTCTATATTACAGTATTGACCCATCTTCACCGGTGTGTATGTGGGACTCAGGAGCTTTGTGTATGTGTGCAAATGAATGCATGCATGCATCTATTTTGCAGTCAGTGTGTGTTTTTCTGTATGTTTGTGACAGATCTACTTCTGTTATCCTAGCGGATGCTGAGCACAAGTGCTCTTTTATTTTCACTATCACCGTGTGTTTGCTCTGATGACCTCTTAAATATTGTTCACAAATCTGTCTAAATCTGTGTTAATGAGCACTTCTCCTTTGCCGAGATAATCCATCCACCTCACAGGTGTGGCATGCCAAGATGGTGATTAGACAGCATGATTATTGCACAGGTGTGCCTTAGGCTGGCCACAATAAAAGGCCACTCTAAAATGTGCATTTTTACCACACAGCACAATGCCACAGATGTCACAAGTTTTGAGGGAGCGTGCAGTTGGCATGCTGACTGCAGGAATGTCCACCAGAGCTGTTGCCCATGAATTGAATGTTCATTTCTCTATCATAAGCCATCTCCAAAGGTGTTTCAGAGAATTTGGCAGTACATCCAACCGGCCTCACACCGCAGACCATGTGTAACCACACCAGCCCAGGACCTCCACATCCAGCATCTTCACCTCTAAGATCTTCACCTCCAAGATCGTCTGAGACCAGCCACCCGGACAGCTGCTGCAACAATCCGTTTGCATAACCAAAGAATTTCTGCACAAACTGTCAGAAACCATCTCAGGGAAGCTCATCTGCATGCTCGTCGTCCTCCTCGGGGTCTTGACTTGACTGTAGTTCTTCATCGTAACCGGCTTCAGTGGACAAATGCTCACATTCGATGCCGTCTGGCACTTTGGAGAAGTGTTCTCTTCACGGATGAATCCCGGTTTTCACTGTACATGGCAGATGTGTGGGTGAGCAGTTTGCTCATGTCAACGTTGCGGATCAAGTGGCCCATGGTGGCGGTGGTGTTATGGTATGGGCAGGCGTATGTTATGGACAACAACCACAGGTGCATTTTATTGATGGCATTTCGAATGCAGATACCATGACGAGATCCTGAGGACCATTGTTGTGCCATTCATCCACGACCATCACCTCATGTTGCAAGGATCTGTACATAATTCCTAGAAGCTGAAAACATCCCAGTTCTTGAATTGCCAGCGTACTCACCGGACATGTCACCCACTGAGCATGTTTGGGATGCTCTGGATCGGCGTATACGACAGAGTGTTCCAGTTCCTGCCAATATCCAGCAACTTCGCACAGTCATTGAAGAGGAGTGGACCAACATTCCGCAGGCCACAATCAACAACCTGATCAACTCTATGCGAAGGAGATGTGTTGCGCTGCGTGAGGCAAATGGTGGTCACAACAGATACTGACTGGTTTTTTTTAACCCCCCCCGGACCCCCTCAATACAGTAAAACTGCACATTTTAGAGTGGCCTTTTATTGTGGCCAGCCTAAGGCACACCTGTGCAATAATCATGCTGTCTAATCAGCATCTTGATATGCCACACCTGTGAGGTGGATGGATTATCTCAGCAAAGGAGAAGTGCTCACTAACACAGATTTAGACAGATTTGTGAACAATATTTGAGAGAAATAGGCCTTTTGTGTACATAGAAAAAGTCTTAGATCTTTAAGTTCAGCTCATGAAAAATGGGGGCAAAAACAAAAGTGTTGCATTTATAATTTTTGTCAGTGTATATAAAAAAAATAAAAAATAAAACTAAAAACCAGAGCAATGAATGCAAAATAAATACATTTAAATTACAAAATGCAAAAAAATAAAAAATAAATAAAATAATAATAATAATTGCTAATTATTAATAATAAAGTTTCATATTGAAGGTTTCCTGTGACACTGAGCTCAATTTGATTTTACATAATGATTTAGACATAATGTGTCTAGACTGACCTTGCGGAAATGAGATTGATCATACTGTAACGCCCATTCTTCTTCCTTTTACCTCCAGGTCTATAGCTAGACTGGCTAACATTCAGGAGGCCACCTTGCGCAAAGCAGCCGAGACCACAGAGGTCCTACTGGACCACGAGAAAGAGTGGAAACTGGGTAAGTGCATCCTGCGCTTCCCTGAGATTCTGCAAAAGATCACAGATGACCTGCTGCTTCACACACTGTGCGACTACCTGTACGAGCTGGCCACCACCTTCACAGAGTTCTACGACAGCTGCTACTGTGTGGAGAAGGACCGACAGACAGGTGGGTCCCCCCAACTAAGAAAGAAAAACATGTTCTGTGCCCAAAATCTTTGATGGTTATGAGGTCTTAATGGATTATTAAACTTAAGTTGTTGTGTTTTTTGCTCTTTAGCAGTAGTGTCTGGGGTGTAATCGGTCCAGAAATGCATTTAGTTTCAAATCACAAGTCAGTATAAACTTTTAATGTAATGACAGATGCTAAATAGAAGAGCAGTAATTTAAATGTAATTTAAGCACACTGTCTTTCACAGTTGTGTGCAATACATTTTAAATGAACAACAAACGATTCATTTGAACAGAGAGATCTAACCTCGGACAATATCAGATAGAAAATCTTTTAGTGAAAATCTTTTTCTTTTCTTTTTTCCCTCCACTCCATTTTAATGTCCTCATTAAAAACTAGTAACTTTAGCACTGATGAAGCTACTGTCTCTTGAATTGCACAGCTCCTTTAGTCGTTTTTTATATATATATATATATATATATATATATATATATATATATATATATATATATATATATATATATATATATATATATATATATATATATATATATATATATACTAATGATATTGTACTGTATTGAAGAGTTTGAAAAAGGCATGGCTTATTAAGCTTCTAAGTTTTCTTTTTAAAGTGCCCCTATTATGGGTTATGAAAGGTTCATATTTTGGTTTTGTGAGTCCAAAACAACAGGTTGACATGCAAGCAAGGTCAAACAAACACTTTCATTGTCTTACAATATGTATTTATTTTTAACTTTTTGCTCAACAACGATTCACTCAAGGAATCGTTTGTCAAAACCACTCATTTGCATGACACTAATCTGCGGTGATTGGTCCGATGACCCAGTCTGTTGTGACTGGTCTACTGCGTGCAGCTCATTTCAGAAATGGAACGCCCACCACGACTCTAGCCCATAGCTCTATTCTTTATCAGAACTCCAAGTAATAACAATTACAAACATTCACTATTCATCGACACATTTCTAGACAATTGCGAGCGAACAGATATTGCTGTTAACCGGTTAGCCAAAGACCTATAAGCTGCGCGGAACGAACACAACTATATACAGATTTTGCATGCTAGAGTACATGAGAGCAACAATTTTTGAAGGATTACTCCACTTTGAATAAAAATTTCCTGACAATTTACTCACCCCCATGTCATCCAAGATGTTCATGTCTCTCTTTCTTCAGTCACAAAGAAATTAATGTTTTTGAAGAAAACATTTTTTCTCCATATAGTGGACTTCAGTGGTGCTCAACGGATTTAAGGGCTCTAAACGATCCCAGCCCAGGAATAAGGGTCTTATCTAGTGAAACGATTTTCTTAAAAAAACATATTTATACTCTTTTTAACCACAAATGCTTGTCTACTCTCTGTGAAACACATACGTATTTTATGCACTTCTGTTCAAGACAGGTTATGTCTAAAAACTCGTCCTACATCGCTGTTTTACCTTTTTATTTCATTTTATTTTATTTTATTTTTTTTGTAAAGGCCGTTTAATCCTCCTTGTACGTTCACTTTGTAAACACTGGGTCTGTACTTCTGCAGCGATGTAGGATGATTTTGAAGTTGGAGGAGAAAATGAAATGGGAGTTTTTCGACATAACCTAACCGTACCCTAACGGATTTACCTTCACAGTACAGAGCACAACGTCTTCTCCCTAGGAATTTGCTACAGTGTTTGAGGGAGGGGGGGGTTCAAGTTTTCCCGGGTCTGTGCGCGCAACAAGCGGGCAGGCAATATGCTAAGGTTTCAAGTGGACGTCAACTTGAAACAGCTAAAGATTTGTTTTAAAAATGACTCGTTTTCATGAATCGGAATCTACTCTTTCTTTTGAAAGACAATAACTTTATACACAGAGCACATTCAGATTTACAACTTTGCAGGATGTTTTCATTCACTTAGAGCTGTGTTACACGCTGCATGAAAGGTAATTTTCAAAACTCCATAATAGAGGCACTTTTACACACAGTGATTTAAAAGCTCATGGATTTGAAGGTAAATATTTTCCACAGCACCAAATGCAAAGATAATGACCATTTTCAAACAAGTTTCCTTCCTTTTAATTTAATGTGTTACTTATGCATAAGTATTTATGATAAAAACATCACAAAACATCACAAAACATCACAAAACTAAAAACTTCTGCCAAGACATGGTAGAACATTCTTGATATGATTGAAATTAGCATGCCTCTTTGCAAATGGGCATTTAACTAATGTCTGTTCTGCATTGTTCTTCTCAGGGGAAGTGGTCAAAGTCAACATGTGGCGGATGCTCCTCTGTGAAGCCACCGCAGCAGTGATGGCCAAAGGTTTTGACATTCTGGGTATCAGTCCAGTTGAGAGGATGTGAACTGGTCAGTGCCTTCCTCCTCTGAACATGAAACCTTTTTGAAAAAAAACGTGGATGTCTTGAGGGATTCTTATACCAGATAAAATTTATACAACTGTCCATAACAAAAGCTTTGACTTGCTGGTCTTTTTCCTCATGTAAATGTCAGGACCATCTGGACCCTGAAAACAACCAAAAAGTCCCTGCTATATAACAAGTCTGAATCTTATTCTAGTCAGTCAAAAAGAATTAGCTCACTTAATTTTGGTTTACCTAAAGCTTTTACAAAAACTTTACTCATTTAGCTTTATGACTTCTTATTCCACAATATGTATAAAATATTGTTCTCCCTTAAATTGTAATGCAATAAATTTATTAATTTGATTCTTTTAACTGGTTTATTTCTGTGTCTGCTTTTCATTCTTGCTAGAGGCTTCCAGAGCATTATTCAGTTTGAGAGAGTAAGTTTTAATTTAATTTAGGAGTTCAGTGTTTGATTTGTTCTTGCCATCAGGATTAAATTAAATGGGGTTGATAAATGCAGCATCTACGCCTGATAATCTGTATGAAGATGAAGTGGAATAATTTATTTTAACTCATTGGGTCAGTTGTTATTTACTCACTGGATGCCCTGCAAATTGGAGTTTTCTTGATAACTCCTAGTCTGAGATCACACGTGAAGATACAATTGTTTAATCACTTGGTTGAATCAAGGTGATTCATGTTTAGTAGCCCTACTTTTCAACCCAAAACCCAATACTGTCGTTTCCGATTAAGTGCAATTCATTGCAGTTCAGTTTGGAAGCATAAGTGATTGTGAATCAGTTTCACCTCTTTTGGTTCAATTGCAAGGAGGTTTGGTGTGTTACCCAGCACAGTTTCAAGAACATGGATGGAGATACCTGGAGGTTTACATGAGGAGACATTGAGAGGTCAGTAAAAGAGCAACAGCCCAGCAGCAGGTTTGATATCTTCTCCTGGAAATTGGCAACTGGATTGGCATTTGGCAGAGAACAGCATAATTGGCAGGCTCGTAGGAAGTATTTCTTTCTTGTCTGTGTGTCAAGTATTCACTGAGTTTTGGTTCATTTTTGTGAAGCGTTTCAGAGAGCAGTTCGCAGAGATGGAGAAGACAGAAAGCACACCCTGTTCGTTTTCTTTACTTGCGGCCCCTGTCGCTTAAGACTACCCTTCTTGTAGCTCTAGGTCAAACGAGTGGGTGATTTACATACACTGTCAGTCAGTGCTTCATGCCTTGAGTTTGGGCCTAACAACTGTAGAGTCGTCCTTAAGCCCAGACATGGCTATGTGGCTATTGGCTCATTTCCACTGAGTGGTATGGGTCAATACAGTACAGTACAGTACGCAATTATTGCAGTTTCTACTGTCAGAAGTTGTGAATGGTACTAAAATAGCGAACCGAACTGTACTGTACCACTTTTTTGGTACCCTTCTGTTGGGGTACCTAGCACAGCAAAAGGTACCAAAAGGGTGCAGCTAATCTCACTGCAGAACATTGATTTGGTTGACTAGAATCGTCACTTGTGCGTGCTGCAAGAGTCTAAAGCGTCTCCTTCACTTGTTTTGCTATGCTGTTCATGTGTGTTTGGCTTATTTACATCAGTGCGCAAACAAAAAAAAAAAATAAAGGAGTGTTTTATAATTTCATATTTTTACACAGACAATAGCAGTTTCTCAATATGCATTTTTGTCTGTTCTTGTGGACTTGTGAAACATCATTGACCAAAAACACAGAATTTTCAAAAATATTACTGTTATTATGTCATGAAATGTAGTTTTGAGTTTTTTGGGTGAGAATGTAGTTGTTTAAAAAACTCAAATTTGCAGTTACTTTATAAAGATAGCGACTATTTTAAAATTTGCTATGCCGATTTTTGGAGATGTGAGCTCCAGGCAATCACTGCTCATGTAACCCGCCTAGAGCAGCCTTACATTTTAATATTCATTACTATATGTAATAGGTCTGTTTTTTATTGGTTGTTGTCTCCCCCCTTTTCCCACCCTCTACACTCCCATTTTATATAGCTTTACATGCCCATTTCTTGATTCTTTTTCAAATCTGAGATGTGATCGACATATCAGTGTTAAAACGGGGATTTCACGACTCTAGTACTAACTAAAAAAATAGTATAGTTTAATGTGCTACTCGAGAAACAAATCCCTGTGTGTACATAAAATATTGATTTGAGTTTAAATTATTAATTTTTTTAATTTTACATTAAATGTATTTTATATGGTATTTATATATTTGACTATTACTATTTTTAATCACATATTCTCTTTGGTGATGTATGTAAAACTTTTACATAGTCCACCTAAAACCTGCCTCTATTTTGCAGTGCAATGACTACACCTCAAAATCCAATCAGCAATTGATGCATAGAACTACATTTTCTCTTTTTCAGTGATCTGTTACATTTGGATGTATGTCACAATACTGGAGACAAGATCTGTCATTGTTTTCACTTTATTGCAGCTTTAAAGCTTCAGATAAGAATACAAATAGTTCATTACAATGTAAAAAATAGTCAGTCTACAGGCTTGACCAATTGGAAAGAAGTATTTCATAAAACAATGTAATAAATAAGAAATACTTCATTAGAGCATCAAAAAAATAACTCCTGTCAAGCCAAGGTGTACATCCTTGATATATATTAAAATAAAATCTGTAACATATCAACAAAACATCACAAAAATGTTATATTAGAACTTACTATATACTATATTAGAACTATAATATAGTTTTTTTTTTTTTTTTTTTTTCTAAAATGTATAATTAATATATTGATTATGAAAATAAATGAGTAAATTAAATCACATTTTGATCAGATCATATACTTCAAAACTATATGATGGTAAAATGGAAAATAAATTATAATATAGTGGTAGCATTGGAGTCTGACACAAAGCTTTCTAATGTGCCAGGTCACACACATCCTCAAATAGCTTGGCTTCATCAGACAGTCTCAAATAAATAAAAGCAAACATGGCAGCTTCCAACCTAAAACAGCACCTAAATGAATCCGTGTCATAGCCACTGTACACAACATGGCTAATCTGCTCTTGTGTTACTCAAAGGATGACGCATGTCTGTAATGGAGCTGTCTCAGTACCAACAGTGACATAGTAGTCAAGTCTACAGATTTTTATATTTCCAAATCATGTCACTCAGTTCATCCTTTAATCTTTAAAACTCTTGTCAGTCTTGATAATCCCAAGTGCACTGGCTCTCATGGAGCACCTTGTCACACTGTTGTTGTTCCTCGACTGCAGGCTAAATGGTCCTTGCAACCTAAAATGGTCCCATAACTCTATACGGTACAGAGATTCTGGAATGACTTTGAAGATTTCACTTCATCTTGGAGTTTTGGAGCTCACTCATTTGCTCACACCCACTGATTGATTGATTGATTCATTGATTGATTGATTGATTGACTGATTGACTGACTGATTGGCTGACTGATTGCTTGTGAGGTGACACATAGCTTGGGTTTTTTAAAGCTGTCCGGTGTTTAACAAATTACTTATTGGAGTCCTTTCTATACTTTTGAGTCTTTTGTTTTGTTTGAAAGAGTCCCTCATGGCCATCAACACAGATGAAACTAGGTGTCCTCCTACTTTATGGTGCCACACTGGAGATCGGCCTCTGATAAAAGAGAAAATAATGAAAAGTTAATATATGGCTTCATGCTACATCATAATATAAACAAGCTTTAAGAATTGAAGACAGATTTACTTTACTACAGGTGTACTTGTCATATGCTTTTCAAAATCTGATTCTGAAAAATGTAAACTTTCGCCTCTGCATGCATGACCTCTCACTGTGGTTCTGAAGTCATTCTACCAGATGAAGTCTACCAGTTACAAGTCGGCTACACAAAAAAAAAAAAAAAAAAAAAAAAAAGAAATCAGGCCTCTCATCTGTCTCAGGCTTGTGTATATTGTTGTAAACAAGATAATGGAAAAAAGAATTAAACTAAAATGTGTGAACATTTTACACACACGGTTTAAAAGAAATTGGTAAATTAAACGGTTAAAAAAAAACAGTAAAAAATGAAATGCTTATTAGCAGTCAATGCTTATGTTCTCTAAATATTTATAAAAATGTAAAAAAAAAAAACAAAATTGTAAAAATGCCATCTGAAAAGTGATTAAAATATGCAGTCGTTTAGGAAATAGTCAATTTAGTCACTTTGTAAAAGCCTGCTTCCTTAATTCAAAACACAGATTCATGCTCCCAACTCAATATGCAGCATTGTTTGGACTCTTGGACTCTCAGGTAGTGTCTCCATTCATCTGCACTCTCAAATGTGCCAGCTAGACAAGTTCTAGCCAGTGGAGGTGATGTAGTATGATTGTGCCACATGTTTGCTCTGTCACAACACATCCCCAGGAATGCATCTCAGTTTTCAAAGACAACTGTTTTCTCTATTGCAGCCCTGTGTTTAATTGATTCTACCCTAAAATATGAATCTTTAGGGACTCTTGTAGACCAACAGAAGCTTGAAGGGAACAAATTGATTTCAAAAGAAACTAAATCTTAAAACCAAAGCAAGAATTTGGAGTCTGATGCCTTTTCTCCAGAAGGCTATGCCCTAATTTTTAGCCTCTGTTCACTATTTTATTTGAGATACACACCTCGTGTCGGTCCGGCAGAGGTACGTGACTCGTGACTTTCTGGACCCCAGTGACTCGATTAGAAAGAACTTGCAGAAAACTTGCGCCCGTACTCCTCTGACAGCCACAGCGGCATGCTCAACAGAAGTGGCGGACACAAACAAGGACCCCATGGAATGATCTGACTGCCACGTCCTGCAGGAAGAGGATGGAAAAGTTGCAATTGAAAAATCATGTAGAGTGACACCAAGAATAAACAGAACAGCACTACAAGCTCATTGATATGTGGGGTGGCTTAATTACAGCCATGGCAGCAGGCTAACAGGATTACATGTGCAGTGGTGTGCATGTCATGAGGTGCCTTTGTAAAGGGATTTACTTTTACTGTGGTAATTTGTCACTGAAGTTGCTAAATTAAATCTGAGAGGGAACCCGTGTTAAGTCTCAGTTTTCTGCTGAAAGGTACAACATTATCATTCCAGCCAGCTAATTTAAACATCATTAATATTATTTGTCCCAAATGTTAATATGCAGAATTACCTTTGAGAATGAAGTATAAAACTCTTGCTCTCAAATCATTCTGTGAGCATCATTTCATTTCATGGTCTACTTCATTGCTGTGTTGTACCCAGATACTCATAGGACTACAAGCTTTTGGGCTTGGGATGATAATTTTTCAAGTTTCTTAATGTCTGACCTTGATTTTCCAAATATTACCCAGTTTGCAAATGCATTTCAGTTACTGAATTGTCATCAGTTTGGATGACATTTACATGAACTTTAGACTTTACTTAAATTCTGTAACCAAAATGTCAGAAAATAAAACTTAATCTGATATAACATTTATATGCAGATGTCTAAATTATATTTATAAATAGAATTCAGTGTTATTTGCTGTTATAGGTTTTAATTTTAATTTTTTTTTTTATTTAGCATTTAAATGATTTTTTTTTAACTTTTATTTATTTTATTTACTTTTTTTTGTTGTTGTTGTTGTTTTGTTGTTTGTTTGTTTTTTAAGCTTTTTGGCTAGTGTAAAGAGACCATTGAGACTAAATTGAGATTCCAGTAACACTTTACCTTAACAGAACATGCTGCAGTGGTGGTCTGACCCCTGCAGCCTGCAGTATATAATGATACACCTCTGCATCCTTGTCCAGAGTCTCCACCACCTCACTGTGCAAGAGGTCTCTTTCCCACTGACTCTGTTCTCTTAAAACACGGTGAAAGACTTCCTGCTGTGAAGCATCAACTTCTGTCATTCCTCTCCATAGCCCCAAAGGGTAACCATCCTCCACCTTTAACAATCATTTTAGCGTCATTACCTTCTTACCTTTGTTCGTACAATTTTTTTGATGACAAATTGCAAGTGCAAACACCATGCAAATAACATGCTGTTCAAAACTGATTATGGCTTTGGCACAAAGTTATCCTTTTTGTACATAATGTATTTGAACACTTTTCTCTAGAGGAATGTGAGAGCTTTTGGTCTGATTCTTGATAGTGATATTAAAATTTAAGGAATACGTACAAACCTTTTTAACCGCCACATCCACATGATCACAGATTGAGCGTGATATCCAACCTTTAGACTTATCTCTGGCCTCCCTCTGGAGTTTTTGTGTGAGAAGAAAAAGCCTGGCACGATCTGGAAGTTCATTTTCTCCAAAGTGAGACAAAGAATTTGGACCTGCATCATTTTGGAGTGAATCTTGAGTAAAGCTGCATGCTCCTTGCTTTTCAAAGTATTTTGGTATCTGTATTGATAAAAGGTATAGATGTTATATACAGCATTATATATTGTACACATGCTTGCATATTAAATCTTACAGCCACTTGTCACATTTTAGTTTGGACTAGGGCAGTGATTCCCAAACCGTGGGCCAGTCAATAAAAAAACTTCCCAAGTACATTCAGATGGGGTGGTGATAGTCCTTAGTACAAAATCAATGTACATGGTGCTTTGTACCTGGAAAAGACTAGAGCATTCGGTAACCATATGTGATAGTCCCTGTGTTGCAGCCAGGTTCTCACTCAGATCCCTCTGGTCCGGCCTCCCCAAGCTGTATTTCCGTTGTCTAGACCTGTGTCCAAGTGCAGAACATGGCACAAATTTGAGATTATTATTTATTTATTTTGTTTTTTATTAACACAGGGCTCAATAAAACAGCTTTGCAGCCATCCAAATTGATAATACTCCCTCCTATAGAGTTTACCGAGAAAGAAGAGGTATTGACATAAGACACTGGAGTTCTCTTGTTTTTTGCCAAGGAAAATTATTATGTGGCATGGGATTGCTGCCTGCATTTTATTTCATAACACATTTAGCCAATTTGCTTGTATTCTAGTGTTCATCTTATAGCAGAATGCAGAAACTACGCATGGAAAAGTTATCTGTAGTGCTAGTGCATAGCAGTGCATCCAGAGCTCAGCAGGAGGGCACAGAGAGCTTGTTGGCTCAGTGGTAGCTGGCTTGCAAAAATAGGGGAAGTTTCTTCAGTTGCCTTTAAGTAAGCCCTTTGGATGAATTTACCCAGAGAGATCTCTGGTGTAACTGTCTCAGTTTCCTCTTTACCCTGAAGTCATTGCAAAAAACAAACTATACTGTATAGCATCCTTATACTTCAGAGCCAAAAGTATTAGATAACATGTTGTGGCTGTTGTGGATCGCATGCCAAACATTCATTAGTCTTTATCTTCTCAAGAATAAAGTTAGAAGGGACCTCATTTGAAAATATGGTAACACTTTAGAATAAGGAACACATATTCACTAAGAGTTTTTCCTGAATAAACTCCTTATTTGCTGCCTATTAATAGTAAATTAGTTGTTAAGTTCAGGTATGGGGTGGATTAAGGGATCTAAAATATGATCATGCAGAAAACGGCATTAATATGTGCTTTATAAGTACTAATAAACAGCTAATATGCTAGTAACACATGCTAATAAGCAACTAGTTAATAGTAAGAATTGGTCCTTAAAATAAAGTGTTACTGGAAATATTAATCCCACTTTCCTGTTGAATCTGTCTTTTAGCTGTTGTCATCGCTGCACCTTCTCTGTCACTTATCCAGAGGTTTATTAATCTGAACTGTATTATGGAAACAATATCTCCCTTATCTGTGAAATTAAAGCCAGATGTAGAACTGTGCTGTTCCATAAGCTGCACAAAACTGACACAACATTCATGGCGTTTAAAAAAAATGGGGTTAAAAAGACCTTTTGACTTTTTGACTGGAATTGATATAATCTTTGTGAAATATAACATATTGTCTAATTGATGTGGAAAGTCTGGAGCTAGTTCTAAAAAACTGCTTGTGTCCATGTCCAGTGCAAAGCATTACAGAGTTTTGACTGCTTTGACCTACCTTATGCTGGTTCTGTCTCTTTTGAACGAGTTGAGGTGGAACAGGGAGGGTGCGAAGCACACAGCAATGTTAGTTGGGGTCATCTGATTCTCCTCTACGCATGCGACCACCTCTTGGAGAAAAAGAAGGAGGCTCTGAAGGGCCTCCCTGTTTTCATCAGGCAGAAGGTAGATGGCTGCTTGAACCCCTGCAAATTGTTGATCTTTGGGGAAGTCTGTAGGGAAATCAAAGACAATAAATACAGATGAATGGCTTATGAACAGATGCCTCAGCTCTTCTTTAAACAATCAAATTCAATAATTTGTTACACTTGGTGTGACAACAGTATATTGAGTTACAAAATTTGCTTTGTTTTGACTTCAGTTTGGCTTACATTGGTAGATGTGCAAGAAACTTTCACACAGTTTGCTGGAGAAGATGGGTTCAGGCAGGTCTCTGAAATACTGCTTCACCATGTCAGCCACATCAAAAGCTGATTGATCTTCGAAGGACATGCCATCGGGGTCAGCCTCCACCATGTCCCTTAAATTCTGAATACGGGATTTGACCCCAGATTTTCGGAAGAGCCCAACCTGTCAGGTTCGACCAAGATATGTGTTGGTAAAGGGGATAAACTGTTACAAAGTGAAACATTGCAGTTTACTCTGCTGCAATTATTATATAATATTCATAGACAGATATAGATATGGGTTTAGTCTGTCTTGTCCAGGGGTGCCGAACTCTGGTCCTGGAGAGCCGCAGACCTGCAGAGTTCAGCTCCAACCCTAATTAAAACTCACCTGGCTGTTGCTTTCTAGTAACCCTTCAGACCTTGATTAGATTGTTCAGGTGCGTTTGATCAGGGTTGAAGCAAAACTATGCAGGGCTGTGGCTCTCATAAGTATAAAATATGACTCTACATATGTTCATGCATAACCTAAATATTGCTTTAAAATTTGCTGCATTCAGGCAAAATGTCCACTAGTGGTGCTTAAGTATGACATTAGCACTCTTCGAGAAAACATAAATCATCCAACACAGTTTCAAATCAGTATATTGGAAGAGCACCTTTGCTAGACATTTCAACTGAAAACTTGATTTAACCATTTTTTGCTTACATGTTTATACAGTTTTATGACTATATAAAATACATTTTTGTTAATGATAGTTTTTGTTGAATAGAATGAGAACTGATGTAGAGACACAAGGGTGAAATCTGGTATGGATAGGCAAGAGAAAGAAAAAAGTTTTATACAGTGTAAGCATAATTATTAGATAATTCTCCCTTTTTTTTTTTTTTTTTTTTTGGTTGGTAGCTGGATGGCATACCTGATCCAAACACTCTGCCCTTAAGAACTCCATTGCTCTCAAAATACTTGGTGGCAAAGGTTTCCCTGATTGCTGGACACTCTGGAGCAAAGGCACCCCAAACACCTTTCTGCTTTTATGTTCTGAAGGTTTAACTTTTCGGTAGACTTTCGGCACAGACCTAGAATGACAGAAGTGTATCAAAGAATGACACTGATGTATTTTAAATAGTAATTTGCATTACTCATTTATATTTGTCTGAGATAATGTAGTATTTTGCTAAATTGAATGTAGAAGTAGCAATGTATATTAGGCAGATCACATTAACCATATTAGCAGTGTTGTGAGGCCCTCATGAGCATCAGTGATAAATGTTTGCATGTGTTGAACTGACATTTCATTTGTTTGTTGTAATAAGATTCTTGTTTTTTTTTTTTTGTTTTTTTTTTTGTCAAGTAGTTGAGGAATCCTGAGTTTGAGGAATCCAGTAGTAAAGAAATAAAGCAATTAAAATGTATGTAGTGACTTTAATCTTTGAGTACATGTTGGCCTGCTGGTGAAAGGCTTGCGATAAATCTCAAACTATCCTTTTTCGTTTAGCAAAGCACATATTGATTTCCATTCTGAAAGGCCTATTTTCATTAGACAGTGAGCTTGCTGCCATGACTATAGGCTGTGTAGATAACCTGACAGCAATTTAGGGCCTGCTTCTCATTATTTCTATATAAATCAGGTTCAAAGACCTTGAGATAAAACTTCAAAGCCAATTAAATTCTGTTTTGCCAGAGCCAACTAATTTGACAAAAATTGGATTTTCAAAATTTCATACAATTTAGTTTCTATTGATAGCTTTAGCCTCAATTACCCTTTCATTTCTCTTTTAGCCTAACTCTCATCAACATCAAGCTGGTTTGTTCAATTAAAGACAATATCAATATCCACCTTTTTAGAGTTTGGCTCCAACTTGACTCAACACACCTGCCTGGGAGTTTCAAGTATACATATTAAGACCTTGATTAGCTGGTTCAGGTGAGTTTGATTAACGTTAGAGCTAAACTCTGTAGGATACGGCCCTCCAGGACCGAGTGTGGTGACCCCTGCCCTAGTGACTTAATGCAATTGTTTAGATTCAAGAAGCTCTGCATTGTATACATATCTGCAATAACCAGTCTCATATACTGTTTGTTGTAAAAGAAAGGAGAGGGACAAGTTTTAAATAAATTGCTTATCTGAAATCCAAGTGAGCTGACTCACCGTAAGGATGCTGAATACTAGAGCAAGCAATCAATGTGAATGCGGGGGTAGACTTAAGAGCTTTGTAACTTTTGTAGTTTAGCTCCATGGTTGTTAAAACAAATAGCCCTAATAACTCCTTTCTCAAAAAGTCAATTATCCTCGCCTCAAGCAATTTTTTAGGGGTTCAAGCACGTAGTGCTGAAACCCTATTGTTATTGTAAGGATTTTTTTATTATTATTTTTCTCCGCTAAAACTGATTGTGCAGACCAAATCGTAAGGCCTAGAGAGCTGAAACTTGGCCAGAAGGTAGAGCTCCCTGAGGGGACGTTCTGACAAAGTCTCGCCCCAATCGGCCCATAGGTGGTGCTACAGCGCAAAAACTTTTTTTTAATTTTTGGCCGTAGCTCGTATAATTTTTGTCGTAGACTCAAAAATTTAACATCGTTGCGGTCCTTGGGTCAAGATGCACAAAAGTGACCTGGCGCAGATTTTTCGTACGACGTACCGCAAAATGGCGTTATATCTCAAACCTACTCTTGCAAACTAGTCCTAGGTTTTTTGCCCGATTGGAACCAAACCAGCGCAGAAATATTCTCTAGACATTGAATATCAATAATTATCAAAAAAAGTAGAAATTTCGATTTTTGCGCGAAACAGCGCGAAAAAACGTGTTATGTTAACGTTAGCCAAATGCTAATTGTGGCTATAACTCTTGAACGGAATGAGATATTTTCGCCAAACTCGGTACGCATCTGTAAAAGCTCGATTTTAGGTCAAATAAAAAAAAAATTGTAGCGTTCAGCCGCTTGGTGGCGCTATAATAACGAAAAAACCTAAAAACGGCTATAACTACACTACAGTTAGTCCGATTGACTTGAAAATTGGTATGCAGCGTCTTTGTCCAAAGTGCCAAGACAATCTATGAGGACATTCGCGTATCTCAAAAAACATGGCCGTCATCGGCCAATCAAATTTGAGCACCTATTAGACAAGGTTAACGAAGACCAGTCGGAACGAAACTCACTGGGCATGTTCGACTCATGGGCCTAAAGGTCTGTAAGAATTTTGAAAGAATCGGCCACTAGTTGGCGCTAACAAGTTTTATGGCTCTGTAATCACGTGGTGTTTCACATATCTGCACAATATGCATATCATTTGATAGATCTCCTCATGCTGAGCAACTTTGCCTCAAGAACTATTGCTGTCAATCAAATTGTTCATTAATTATTCACAATTATGTTAAAAACCTACTTTTGCGAACTAGTCCTAGGTTTTTTGCTCAATCTCGATCAAACCACTGCAGTAATATTCTCTGGACTCTGTAGATCAATAATTATCAAAAAAATTTGGAATTTTGTCATTTGGTTAGCTATAACGAGGTAATTTAGAAAAGGGGTGTGGCCACATATACCCAAAAGCATATAAATCTAAACAAAAACTCAAAACTTCACGAAAATTGGTGAGAACATGTGACAGGTGACTCTTAATAAGCATGCAAAGTTTTGTGAAGATCAGACCATAGGTAGCGCTATAACAGTTAAAAAGGCTTCAAAAACACAAGCTGTGTATGGTAAATGGCTTCAAATGGCTAAATAAATGCACATATTTTCACACAAACACTAGATCTTCATATCATTTGATAGATCTCCTCATGATGAACAACTTTGCCTCAAGAACCATTGCTGTCAATCAAATCGTTTATTAAATATTCACAAATATGTTAAAAACCTATTTTTGGGAACTAGTCCTAGGTTTTTTGCTCAATCTCGATCAAAGCACTGCAGTAATATTCTCTGGACTCTCTAGATCAATAATTATTAAAAAACTGTTAAACGTTTGAATTTGGACAGCTTTAACACGGTCATTGAAAATGTTGTTGTTCACCTAGTGTACCCAAAAGTCTGTAAATCCTGAATGACAACTCAAAACTTCATGAAATTATGTAAGGTCATGCGTCATATGATTCCAAACAAGTGAAGGCTCTGACGATCCTCAAATGCAAACTGTGTGTGTTTTGCCTCAGAGCAACCATACATTTGTGTTGTGTTTTGCTTTCTTTTTATATATTCTTCATTTATTCTTTATTCATTTATTCATTTAGAATCATTAATCATTTCATCATTTTATTATTTCATATAGTCATTTATAATAATCATTATAGCCATTTATATATTCATTTTATTGATTCATTAATTGATTAGTAATTCATATTATATTATAGTTGTTTTTTATATATTTTTTCCATTGTTGTTTGGTCTTATGACTGTAGTTTCAAGGGCTGTTTGTCTTCATGAATAAGAGATACAAGGGAATGTTTATGGAAACTCAAGGTTTATGGGATGTTGTTGTGAACCAGTTTGGTATAACAATACTTGTTGAATTGGAGTTCTTCAGACGAAGTCTGAGCATTGAGACATACGCAACTAAGACTATTCAATAAACTCTGCTCCTTTTTATCATCATTACTTCGTCTCCTGCTTCTGCTCTTTTCTGGCTTCCATCGGTCAACTTCCTAACTGACAGAAACCTGCTGTTATTGTGGGTTAGAGTCCAGCATCTGCTGTTAGTGGGGTTGGGGTAACTACAGCTTGCTGACTAGTTGTTCTGTTACTGGAAAGACTGATATTTTCTGACGGGATCTGGTGTACGGGGCTGGATCCTAATTGTCTGGTGTGAGGACCTGATCTAGCACAAGCTTGCAAAATTTTGTGCAGATCGGGCAAGAATTGGTGCTATAATGGTTATAAAGGTTAAAACCAGTACATTTCAATGATAAAGTCCCTGTAATTGCCATTACAATCAGTATATGGCAGCAGAGGACCACTCATTGGCTCTTATCTGACACAATCCATTCAGTTCATGGAGCTCTCTTCTAACGAGCTGATGAACAGGTGTGGCCAATAAGTTATGTCTTTCTTATGTAGTGCACTCCAGTCACTTCATGGAGCTCTCATTTAACGAGCTGGTGATCAGAATCAGGTGTGATCAATAAGTAAGGCAGCACAGAGCATGAAACATTCTCTATTCTCCAACTAGCCCTAGCTTTAACTCAAAAAAAAAAAAAAAAAAAAAATCAGTGCAGCACAATTCTCTAGACTCTCCAGGTTGATAATTCTCAAATAAAACGCTCAATATTTGCATTTGGACAGCTATGACAGGGTCATTTAAAAATGTGGTCTTTATATAGTGTACCCAAAAGCCTATAGATCTTAAAAGAAAACCCCAAACTGTGTAAACTGATACGTGATGTAATTCTAAACAATCATACAACATTTTATGGAGATTGGGGAAAAAAATGGCACTATAATAGTTAGAAACTTTAACAACTATTATGCCCATGGTAAGGTCTCTGCAGTTATTAAGTATAGCCAGTAGATGGCACTAGAAGACAACTAATGGGCTCATTAAAATTACTGATATAGTATTTTTCAGTTCTTTCTTCTTCAAGATTGGCATTTAGACATGATAAATTCATTATCATTGCATGTATGATCACATTTTAAACATTTACCACTGTATTCATACAGACATATCAGTTTTTTACAATTATGCCAATTATGGTTTGAGGTTATAAAACTGAAAATTTCATTTAAACTCCATTTAAACTCTAAAAGAGAAGACTTGCAATAAGAGTTTTGTTGTTTTGTTGATCATTTGTTTCAGAAATCTAAATGTGCAACAAAATGTGTCTGTCTCTAATCATCTTTAATGAGCATTAATATAAGTTTAAACATTTAATTTCTGTGTATGTGTGTGTTTGTGAGCTTGTTCTCCATCGTGGATGTGTTTTGGTGTTAGCCATACATTTTGGTTTGGACTACACACTAAAACCATAAAATCTTGAAGGCGTTAGATGCTTGAACCCCGATAATTGTCGCTTGCGGCTATATTTTTATTTTTTATTTTTTGTCTAGTTAACTACACAAATATAGAATTTCAAACATGTTATTAATTACTCTGTGGGGAGTATATTTCTCAGATTTGGGTTAAAATATTTAGGGGATTTAAAAAAAAAATAGCTAGCAAAAGGTAAATTTTAAAGTGAACACATTTTAAAAGTTAAACATACTGAAATTGCTTTATGTGGGGTGTCTTGCATGAAGTACCGTCGAACACCGATAGATACTGTTGTTGTTTTTTTTTAAATATTGCTCTTATCAAGTAGTTGATTATGTTGATTATGTATGTGCTCTCATATCATCATAGGTTCTAGTTTAACAGGTTCACATTATAAACCTGTTAAACTAGAAAAAGAAAACCATTTTACCATCAAAAAATACTCCCTTCATCTTTAATTATGAATTAGACATCACTGGGCCCAATCTCACAAAGAACAAATCCCTATCTCTGTTATTCTTTATCTTCACATGCTATCAGATGACGTAATAACAGTCTGAGAGTGTTTTCCAAAGTGGAAAAAAAAGAAAGAGTTTGCTGTGTTATGCAGCCTATGGTGTGAGGCTGTTTTGAACTCAGCACTCTTAAAACCTTGTCTATTTTGTCTGCTGAGAGATTTTCCAATGTTGCAGCTCAGGATAAATAACGAATGAATCTCTAAACAACAGGAATCTCACTTCCTCCTTTGTTTCCTCTCTTATTGTTCAGTGTTTAAGCTGCTTTTACCAAATTATATCTATCCTTCTTCCCATCTATGCTTTTCTTCCTAACCCGCTTTACCAGTTCCAGCCTTGTTTGCTGAAGGGTGAGTGCTTGTCCATCAGAGCTGTGAGCCTGAGAAGGCTTAGTCTTTGCAAAATGGAGACATGTGGTGCTGATTTGGCCTGTATGCCTGTTCTGAGGTTACTCAGTGACAGCATCTGTGCACTGGACCAGTGGGGCCTCTGTATTCTGAAATGCAGGAAATCAAGCAAATTTTGATATTATTTGTCAGTGCATGATTATTGGTATTGAAAGCATTTGCTCTTGAGTGAATACAGAAAATGTACATTCTAGATCCCTACAATCTATTATGAATTAGATTAGACACTTTTTCGTCCCAGCTGCCTCAATGAAATGGTAGTTTGTGTCTCTTACCGATCAGTATGATCTATAGGCTGAGCAGTGTGTGTAAATGCATCTGAGCTGTTGTTGTATGCCTCCTTTAGGGCAGCTTCGTTTGTCTTTTCTGGCTCTTTGATCTCAAGATGAATGTCAGTCAGAAAGGGGGGTGAGGGAGAACCCGAGTGGGAAAAATCAGAATCCCCATCCTCTGACAACTTGTCTGTCCAAGACGTTACCAACTGTTGCAGGCCACAAATGCGTTCCATTATACTGTCCAAAGCTGAAAAGACGTCATCATCTAAAAGCTGCATATGATCTGGGACATTGTCATAAATGCTTACACGGTGATCAAAAGTACCCAGTGGGCTGCAAGCATTTGCCTCGTCCTTGGAGCTGCTGCTTTTACATTGTCTACCTTGGTAACCATGGAAACTTCCTGTCCTCCAATTGACCGAAGTGTTGTTGATGGGTGTCAAGGTGCTGTTGTGGGAGAGCACTGTTGGGAACGTCCCTGGCTTGTGTCCGTGGGGAATTTCAAAGATGGGGTTGACATCAAGGTTGTGTTGGTTGTTGAAATGCTGCTTGATGAGTTGCTTCTGACTGTGTTCTTGTTTGGGCAGCCCATGGCGTTTGCAGTTGCTGCGCACCTTGGTCACAGGGCTTGGCGTGCTGACTGCACTGCTGCTTTCTGAGGGACTGCTACTTGATTGAGAGGGCGATGAGCAGGATGGAGGATTTCCAGTTTTGTTCTGGAGCTTCACTATGTCTAGACATTGAAGATACTTCAGCTTTTCCTCACCAAGACCTTCCTGGATGACTGGTCCACTTATGACAAGTCTGGCTTTCCTATGTTGAGTGCGTGGCTGTAGTGTGCTTCCTTTTAATCTAAGTCTCTCCATCTTCCGGAGAAGGCTTTTGCCTTTTTCCACTGGAGGCTTTTCAGGAAGGCACTCTTCGCTGCTCAAAAAGTGATGTTCACTGGGAGATGGAGGTCTGCTGGATGAAGTATCGAGAGATTGGGGCTTACAGTTCAAGGAGCATCTGGAGGAGCTACAGCTTGTTTCGGGTTCCTCTGCCATTTTGTTGGAAGTGCTTCCTCCATCGCTGTCAGCATTACTAGAGCTATAGGTGGAACAAAGCTCATGGCACTCCCCGCTGTCAGTAAAAGAGGCCTCACAGCTTCCGGATCTTCTCAGTCTTGAAATGGGGCTGTTCAGTGAGTGCAGTAGCTCACCGTCATCCACACGGATCCAGCGTTTGCTCTTCCTGTCAAATGACCATTTTGGGCTAATGGCATAGAAATCTTCTTCCGCCTCTTCATCTCCCTAAATGTACACAATTATTTGTTATACACAGCAAAGGATAGGGAGAAGGAAATGTTTCCCCAGGCTTCTTTTGTTTACACAGTATTTACATGGATCTTCTCTAGAGTTTTCTCTCACTCACCCTTCTTTTGGATCGGCTCAACTCTAGCTTTATCTCCACACACTTGTTTAAGGTACTTAATCTCCTGAAAGCAAAATAAAATATTGATGTGAAACAGGAAGACAACATGATGTCCCTTTCAAATTCCTCCCACTGTGATTAGCAAAAAGACCCCTTATTCTATATCGGCATAGCACACACTCATTTAATCAAGGGGTAAAAAGCACTACCTGCAGAGAGAATCTAAGGCATCTTGATCCAGAAATTCATGATCACTCCTCACCCAGTCAATGTCAATGGGAAAACAGCAATCTGGAAGGCAAAGTAAACTGAACTGCAGTAAGAGAATATTTGCAGTTTATTAGGACTATAGGTGCGTAGTAACAAGCTACATTTACTACATTTATTTTATTTCAGTTACATTTGTTTTCCTTTTCCAAATATTGTACTTTTAAGAGTAAATTTAAAGGTGGATACTTTAACTCATTTATTTCTAATGACAAAACTGTACTTTTGCATATAAATTAGATATAAACTCTATTTATGTTAACTCTACTTATGTTTGATTAGAATACATGGTTAAAGTTTGCAACGAGAAGTGTTAAAAATAAATATTTACCAGTGAATAACTGTGCATACTGAGGAAAACCAGCTGCATGAAGCCAATCACAAGCCTCCTTTGCTTCAATCTCTGCAAAGAGAAACAGTGCATTTGAAGTATGTAATTTCTGTTTTTTTTTAGCTTTCATAAGGCAAACATAAGAGGCAAATTCAACACTATTACATTTAATTTTTTAATTAATTAATTATTTATTTATTTTAGCTTACAAAGCCATTTTGTTCCACTCCAAGTTTATCAACCATCCTCTCATTGTATTAAATTCCTGTGGATTAAATCAGAGGCTGGCTAATATGCTGCTAATTGAATGTCTTTGGCCTCAACATGGTGGACCAAGCCTTCCTTGCTGCCTCTATTACTTTGCCACTCATTTACTTTCACCTTTTTAGATTTTTTTGCTAATATAACACAGCCGGAAACAGATGGTGGAAACAATTCCTTTCTTCACACTGACTAGTGATCCATGAAACCTTGCATACGGTTCTTTCACATAAGTGGCAAAGGGGTCCGAGGAAGACAGCTGGATCTATGATACAAGGAACAGATGTCTCAGATATGTAAACATAGGGACCAAGTTAACACTGTCACTCCCTGCTCTGATGCAGAAACGTCCTGTAAAAGACTGCACTGGGTGTGATGGCCTCATGTAGCTGTTAGCAAGTTAGCACCACGGCTTGTTGTCAGATTGCATTATTGCAGGTTATGTGGGCTGCTGAATTCTGGCCTGGTTAAATGAGCAAATTACAAGTTTCTCAGACAGTGTGAATTTGGAAGTCACCTTGTGAGAAACGTGTCCTGTGATGTTGATATCTGACATAATAACCGCTACCTCTGCAAATGACTCTGTTCCAGCCATTTTCGAGAACTCCAGCATGGGAATTATGTAAGTGTGGTCATTTCACATGGCTCTCCACTGTTTAACAGAACTGAGCAGGGAAAGGCGCTTCCTTTTCCAAATACCTCAGACGGCCCAACAGGAAGTTGTGCATTTAGAGTTTGGATGCCGATAACAGATGTGGTTTATGATTGTCCTCCACCCAACCCGGAGGTCTCTGGAACCCTAAGTGTCTAAATGTTTTGGGTGGGTCTTGGCTAATGGTGCTACGTGCTGCACAGGCTGTAAGCTATGAATGATACAAAATGCTGTTAGATTGGTTCTCTGATACCTCCCTTCCCCATTGCAGGAGGCACACAGACACCAAGGTATAAGCCACCTAATAAAGTACTACAGCAGTACCCGGGGCTTCAGGAACTGCCATAAATGCCTACTTTCATAGGAGCTCTCAGACAGTCGATTGACATGAGAAAAGCATCTTTGGGACCCCTGAGCGATGAAGAGGATCTTGACAGCTTGAACAGTTATAATCAGTTTTAATCTTGAGTTTAAGCAGAGCAACTTTTTTTTTTTTTATTGGCGTACCAGAGTAAATCAAGATTATGATCAGACTGACAGTCCTTATGTTTACCATTTGCCACAGAATTGAAGTGCACAAATTTAAAGTTAAGTGCTCATCCACCAGGATCTTACTACTTTTTACTTAACCTTGTTTTGCAGTTCCTTCCCTCTGTTTATAAACCGTACTCACAAATTCTCTAATTGTAATTTAAATTAATTGAAATGAAATTTGTCTGCCTGTTTTATATATATATATATATATAATATATATATATATATATATAAAACATCATATATATATATATATATATATATATATATATGATGAATTTAGAGATAGGAGAGGGATTATGGACAAGGCATTTATACTCGTTTTGATTGCCACTGTACAATTATTCAAAGAATGGGTGACTCAGAATAATTGTCCTCTAAATCTTTGGGAAGCAGTGGTGTGAAGTAGTAGCTTGCCGGAACAGCACTCACTCTGGTTCTCGTGTGGAGTTGAGGAATGAATTAATTTCTTTTACATAAAAACTGATTAGGTGTGGGGCAATTTGGAGGACACACATGAAAATGTTTTTAGTACACTTAACCAAACCGAATGAAGCATGGTCTTTAGACCTTGTGCAGAGTTGCACGGGACTTATAGAGTTCCCTGATGACCACGAAATGTCCGCCGTTTTGCTGGGTCGTGGCCACGTGGAGGCTGCCATTGAGGAGCCCAACTACCCTCAGTGCGACGCCATGAGCGTTAGGACTCTCTGTTGATGTATAGCTCTCCTGCTTAGCAACAGATCTGCCTCCGGCCAGTCGCCACAAGCCTCTGCCACTGCTGCAGAGCCACAGAGAAAGAAGCAGCATTCTTTCATACCAGAAACTGATACAGGTAACTGATACAGTGCTCTATGCAGTGATAAATGGTTATGCATGCCATCTCACTTCGGTTATGTCTGAGGTTCAAGCTCAAAACACCCCAGTTTTTAGAGAAGAGATCCATGACATCCTTGCCGAAAGAGTTGTAGAGGTGATGTCAAGGAATGCAAAACTGGTTTTACAGACGCTATTTTCTGGATCCAAAAAAGGACAGTGGACTTCACCCTATTCTAGACCTACACTGGCAAAACAGTGCTCCCACAAAGCACTCATTCAAGATTGTTACGATGAAACTCTCACTCGTTTAACTGGGGGACAGGCTTGTGTCTGTGGATCTAAAGGATGCCAATTTCCATATCCAGATAGCCCCATGGCTTGACTGTAAACGTCAGGGCACGTGCTGTATAGATTATATTATCTTTGAATTTTAAATCTGATTTTATACATGCACACTGCCCCAAGATTATCTTTACGTAAACACACTTATCAAAATTTTATGTTTTATTAAAAGTCCCCTGTGAATTTTACACCCATGTAAGCAGATGTATGTGAGGAAATATCATATATTGTGTTAAAAAATACATAAAACATTCTATTGCCCTTTACAGTCACTGTCATTTTTCTAGCAGAAGGATGGGATTTAATGATTAAATTTTTAAAAAGTAACATGTTAACTACATATATTTTGCCATTAATAGCCTATATGCATTGTGTGGTAATCATTTTCTAAAAGCAACAAGCCTTGTGAAGCCGTGGTTTACAGTGAATTTAGAACAGCTAAGTGGCCCCCCCTGTGATTTGGAATCAATTTTTTTTATGTTTTCTGTTTTGTTTTTTCCCCTCTCTCTAGCAAGGTACAAAACTATAAATTAGGGGCCTTACTACTAATATTTAAACGCGGTTGTTACTCCTGAGATTTTACAGTGTGTATGTGGCCAAGATGAATTGACAACCAAATTAAAGGGGTGCTATTATGCTTTTTCACTTTTTGAATTTTAGTCAGTGTGTGGTGTGTATCTTTGGGCATAAAAAAGATCTACAAAGTTACAAATCTTAAAGTCCACTCTAAAGGGAGATATTTATTTATTTATTTATTTATTTTTTTAAATCTCTTTCCAAGAACTACAACAAACAGCTCTTTTGGACTACAGGGTTTGTTTTCCGCATGCAATGATGTCACAACTTGGTCCATTAGAATATCATTAAATTAAATCCCACCTATGGAAATTCGAATTGTTGGGGGGTGGGTAGGGACGAAGTGGGGGATTAGCCAACTTTAGTGATGCAGCGTGAAGAGCTGCTTCAACGAGTGGCGGTGCGGCGGGTTTAAACACAAGCATTGACCAGAGTGGCCGCTTCAGAGCAGTAACGCGCCGCAGACGTTTGCAGTACAGGGGGACGAAACACATGCCGAAGCCGCGATCTACTCCGGTTGCCGTGTCGGAGCCGTCGGAGCCGTAACGCAGACGTGTGCAGTGTGTGGTAAGAGATTTATTCATCATACAGTGTAGATAGCTTCAATTATAACACAAGTGTTTTTTTTTTAAATGCATAAACTTGCACTAGAATAGGCTAGGTTGATCAGTGATGATGTTTTTGGTAATGCTAGGCTGCTTTTAGCCTTATGCTCGGGCAATTAAACTAAGTATGTAAAATAATTAAATAAATTAGCATGATAATATCATCTATCCGCGATCTCGCAGGCAGAGGATAGGACTCAACACTACTGAAGCGTATTATTTACTCATCCTCCATGCATCCTAGGTGTATATGACTTGTATATGACTTGACGAATGCAATCGGAGTCTAATAAAGTCTAATAAAGTGCATCCATCCATAATAAAATGTTCCTCACACGGCTTCTGGGGGTCTCCTGTAGCGAATCGATGCATTTTTGTAAGAAAAATATCCATATTTAAAACTACTAATCTAGTTTGCGCTAACTGCTTTGACAAGGGGCGTGGCAGTACTGAAACACTGTCTAAGTTGTTCACCAATCGCAACGCACTGGGATAGTTAACCAATCATAACACATTTCCTTTTTCTGGAAGGCTGGCCTTCATTAAACCCTGAACTAATCGAGCTATTTCAAATAATATTTTTATTTTTTATTTTTTTTAAATATATATTTGTGCCAGGCTGGGGAGAAAGGTATTGTAATAATGTAAACTATGTGAAAAATAATGCGTTTTTCGAACAACCAAGCATGAGAGCATGTTCTAGTACACCCCCAAAACAAAATCAAGATTTTGAAAAAGAGCATAATGGAACCCCTTTAAGCTGCATTGTGTACGTGGCAACTGTGTGTTTTAGCATTTATCCAAACATACAAAAAGTATGTTTTTGTACCTGTAAGTTTAATGTATGTGTACTGTCTCAATCCTGAATCTTGTTAGTTTTTGTGATCAGACATCAAGAATAAAAGTTACTGGCTTTCTAACTATGATCATAATCTCCAGATGTGCCCAAAAAGTTTTTGAGCCATGTTAGCCGTATTTCCATGAACTTGCATAGCTGTTTTCTGAATGACAAATATGCTCCATTTCAACAGGGACAGGACAGGATTTCGATGAAAAGTTTGGCAGCTACAGAAAAATTAGGTCATTGGGATAATTACTCAGACATTCTGCTGTTACTCCTGGTTGCTAACAACAGTCTTTTCATAGATCAGATGTGCTAGGGCAAATAGAGACTGTACCTCCTTAGAGGTATAGGTACCACTTTCCACTAAGTAGAGATCATCTTCGCTTGTACACATTTTTACTAATTGTTAGATATATTGCTGATGTTTTAAATGTTTAATTTGAATTACCAAGGAATTGTCATAACCAGCAGACAAACATCAGTGAGACAAAGAAACGGTTTCTGCCCTTCTATTAGAGCAGTCTAGAGCAACCAACCAAATACATACTCATATATCATGTGATAAACGTCAAAATAAAATAAAAAAAAAAAATCTATCAAAAATACAAGATAGATAAAAATGAAACCTACAAACAGGTATTTAGATCAGTAACATGCAATATCCTTTAATACATTCACTCTTTGTTTCACTGACAACTGGGACCTTTTGAAATTATTAATGTAACATTAAGATGTTACAACTGCTTTACTGATAACATCTCAGCCACTGCAGATTTACAAGCAAAAGGCTGTATTCATTCAACAAAATTATGCTTATGCTTGTTCTGCTTTATTTATCAGAATATCGAACAGCTCAGATGTACCATGCTCTTATTACTAAGGGCAATTTATTCATAAAATGGCTTACATCAGCTTTAGATTCATTGTACGTAACACTTTGAAAAGATTTTAAAGAAAAATGAGCACACATAAAGACTTTTACTTACTTGTAATGATCATTGCTCTTCGTTTGGTTCTTAACAAAGAAATCCCAGACAGAAACTTCAGAGTTATTAAGTATAATAAAGAGTGACAGGCATTACCACAAAAAAATAAGATGTTTAAGCTTAGATTAACTGATGTGAAGTATTAATACTTTTAGTAGAAAGCTAGCCTTCTGATTCACCCTGGTCATCATAATAAAATAATCATAGGAAAGGCATTCCCTCTTTCCTCACTGGACCAAACCAAACACAACTTTGACTGGGTGGGTTGTTCCCAAAGAGAGCAAAGTAAACAATGACTTGCCAAGTTTATTTACAGTGAGTTCTTGGAATTATTCTAAGCATTCAACAGTTCCTTCTTGTCGAATCTGATTGCCTGAGAGGTTGTTCCAGCCATAAGATATTCATAAGATATAATATTTCTCACGGTGAACGTCATGGCAGACTGCCAATCCCACTATAATTTTACAAAAACTACTGTAGTTGTGTTATAGAATGTAGTTTTTAGGGAGAAAGTAGTTGTTTAGATTTACAATATGCAGTTTATTAATAGAGATAGCACAATTTGGTTAAATGTTTTCAGAGATGTGAGCTCCAAGGTGTCAGTGGTTGTTCAGTGCTATACCTCAACCAGTTCTTCTGGAATTTGCCACTGGCTCTATATGATGCCGCTATATTGGTTAATCACGAGATATATTTTTTTTTAGATTAATTTTTTTGGGGTATATCTAATGGACAGTCTTTGTATTTATATAACTGTAATGCTGTATCAAAGTGTCCAAAATGTCCCAAATGGCACACTATAGACATTGTACTTATTACATAAGTATACTATAGACTACGTACTTATGTACTATATACTCAATTGTGTAGTGTTTGAATTGTATAAGGTCATTTTGTCATTTATCATCGGAGTCTGATAGCCCCTTCACTTCCACTACAAAATTAAAGTTGCCATAGTGAAGTGCCCAACATTATGACTATGATGCTAATGAGTGCCCTAAATCCCATAAGGATTTTGACACAGCCCATCACAGCTAATAGTTTTTGACTCTGAGGGTTCATCAGGACTTACTCCATAGTAACCTATTAGCACTAATGACTCTCATTAAACATACTGGTGTTTGATTACATCCTCTTAGGTGAGAAAGTCTTAAGTTTCCAGTGAGACATTCTCTCCAAATTGAGCATGCATGAAAATACAGATGCTTTGTTTTTGCAAACATTTCGTAGACTTGACTGGAAAAGACTGAGAAAGTATTTTATAATAAATGCACTATAAGGATCTATCTGACCTTTTTGTTTACTGTAGTTGTTAGTTTTCTTTTCTATATATATGTGCAAAAGTCTTAGGCCATTAGTATTTTCACCAACAAAAAATGGTTTTAAGGCAGTTATTTATCTCTTTTGCTGTAGTGTGTCAGCAGCAAATACCAGTTTACATTTCTAAACATTGCTTTTGCCATTAATTGTAATAATCCAGTGAGGTTTTTGTATACACAACGAGTCTCACAACAGCCAGTGCTCCATACAGTGATATCATCAAGTCCATCTGGAATGACATGAAGAAACAGGGAAAAACTGAGAAAGACTAAATTTAGATGAACTGCTGCAATATCTCCAAGACAATTTAAAAAACCTGTCTACAAAACATCTCAGGTTGCGTATGTAACCATGGTTTCCTGAGAAGGGAACGAGACACTGCATCCTCTAGAGGTCGCTATGGGGAATGTCTCGGCATAACCGGTGTCCTGCAGCATACATCTAAACATGACAATAACATTGGCCGGACAATAACAAGTGTGCACAGAGACTAGCGTGCACACTTACCACAACATGGATTTTAGAAAGTGCAGAGATTTAGCATGATTCTGCATGTACAGCATGCTTGTTACGGAGCTCTGGGGAGTGGAGAATTTAACCCTCAAGAAGAGGGGAAATTCTGAAGTGGGGAAGCATAGCCGAGTTCACCATGAAACAGTCAAGGGGGAAGGCTGGATAAGGCCAGACCCTCTGACATTGCGGTGGAGCCCACAGAGCAAGAAATTCAACTCTTCAGGATAAAAGAGAAACCCATTTGCTCAGAAGGGGGGCAGCATGCTCATAGGTGATCCCCTAGGATGAGGAGAGCACTGCTAAGCTCATCCAGCAAAGCAAACCACTTAACAGGGAGGCAGAGAGAGGCTTAACTACCTGAAGTTGCCAACTCACAGAGCTCTGGGGAGCAGAGAGCTCAACTCTCAGGATGAGTGGGAAACTCAAATGCTCAGGGGGAAGCAGTGTGTTTGTAAGTGACCCTCCATGGTGAGGGGAGCAATGCTAACTCGACCATAAGGCAACCTACCAGGGAGGCAGAAGGTGGCCCAACAACCTGGCATGACTGCTAACATGACTGCTAGGAACTCACACGCTCAATTTTGGCAGCGGCGTGTTCATAGGTGTGAGGGGAGCACTGCAAAGCTTAACCAGCCAGAAAGCAACCTAACAGGGAGGCAGAGAGTGGCCTAACAGACTGAGGTTGCTGACTCACAGAGCTCTGGGAAGCGGAAGATCAGCTCTTAGAATGAGAGGGAAACTCAAACTGGGAACGGGAGGTGCATAGCTAGCCCTCGCAGTGAGGGGAGCACACACCTTAGCTCGACCAGAAGGCAGTCCATACATGTCTGAACAGCTACCGCTCCTCAGAGCAAAAGCACTCAGGAAGACTTTCTACAGAGACACCTATCACTTGCACCTTAAGGAAAGCTGTGTACTCAAGCCCACTCCACAGAGAGGTGATTCACTGGTTCGACCGTAAGGGCAGTGTGGAGTTAAGGGGTGGAGCCCCTCAACACCTCAGCAGGAGGAGCTCACATGATGGTACATGATGGTAAAGTGGATGACTCACATCTCAGGAACCCCCTCGGGGCGAAACATGAGTAGCGAAGGCTATCATCCAGGCTGTATCCAGTACCGACGGATGAGACCATCACTACAATCAGTCGAGAGATCGAGAGGTTCTGACTTAGCAGATTCCTTTGAAATCAAGCGAGAACGGAGCCTCCACCGCGAATGCGTCGCTATTCATGCGAGAGGCAAACACACTCATGCAAACTTGGGTATTAACATGGGTAAATAGTGAAGCACTCACCTCCCGTCTCAGTAGTCCCGTGAATGCGTCACAATGAGCACAAGCCATCTCCTCGTGAGTCAAGCATGTTCAATTCATGCATATTCCTCACGAGAAGCAAGCAATGAAATCTATGAGGGCATTCAACTCCCTCGAGAGCTGAACGCGCTTGCTCTTAACCACACACACACAACGCTTGAGCTGCGTGAAACAGCTGGTATCAGAGCATGCTTATCCCTCGTGAGAAACAAGCAATGAATGTTACGAGCGCATTCAACTCCCTCGAGAGCCGAATGTGCTTGCTCTTTACCACACACACAACACGTGAGCCGTGTGAAACAGCGGGTATCAGAGTATGCTTAGCCCTCGTGAGAAACAAGCAATGAATGTTATGAGCACATTCAACTCCCTCAAGAGCCGAACGCGCTTGCTCTTCACCACACACGCAACATGCGAGCAGTGTGAAAAACAGTGGATATCAGAGCATGAATGCTACGAGCGCATTCAACTCCCTTCAGAGCCGTACGCGCTTGCTCTTCACCACACACACACACAGCCCGCAAACCGTGTGAATTGCAGGTATCAAAGCATGCCTAAGCAATGAATACTACAGGCGCATTCAACTCTCTCGAGAGCCGAATGCGCTTGCTCTTCCCCACACACACAGCACGAGAACAGCGTGAAAACTGCAAGTATCAGAGCATGCTTAAGCAATGAATGCTACAAGCGCATTCAACTCCCTTGAGAGCCGAATGCGCTTGCTCTTTACCACACACACACAGCCTGCAAACATGTGAACTGTGGGTATCAGAGCAAAGCCTCCGCGAGAACATGCACTCCTAGTCGTGCTTAGCTCCTGCTAACATAAACAAACGGTCAGTGAAGACGAAGAAGAGGATGACGTGTTCTCTCTGCGCCCCTTTATACTGTGGTCGCGCCAGTAGTGACGTCATAGGCTGTCACCAGCCAATGTTATTGTCGTGTTTAGATGTATGCTTCAGGACACCGGTCACACTGAGGCGTTCCCCATAGCGACCTCTAGAGGACACAGTTTGATGTTCTCTCGAAAGGGAACTACAGTACTGTTTAAAAAAAAAATACTGAAAAAATGTGTATAGTTGTGTATAGTTTTTGTGGTAGCTTTGTAGGTAGTCTGTATCAAGGTTTTTTTTTTTTTTTTTTTTTTTTTTTTTTCCTTCTGGTTCTTCATGTCATTCCAGATGTACTGGATGATGGTGAGATCAGATCTCTGTGTGAAGCATACTGGCTGTTGTCAGACTCTTTGCGCATACAAAAAATTTTATGGATTATTACAATTAATAGTAAAAGGAATGTTTGGAAATGTAAACTGATATTTCCTCCTGACACACTACTTGCAAAAGACAAAAATAACTGACTTAAAACATCAACAACATTTTTTTTTTTTTTTTTTGCTGAAAATACTAAGGACCTAATACATTTTTATATATTATTGTATTAAAAATAGCAGTGTCCAGCGGATAGAGAGTGGAAGAAGTCACAAATCAGGAATGTGATAAGTTAGCGGAAGACATGACAGGCATCCTGGCTCCATAGTGTCCCCAGCCTATCCCACCCTTCAGTGAGGGTGGGATGGAGTCATTTGGCGGTAAGACACTCAGTAACAGTGCAGTTTCTTGTCTAGCTATATGTCAAGTTGTTTCAAAAGCCTGTTAACTCAAATTAAATTGGAGAGAAAAAAAAAAAAAGTGTATGCATACATTTTTGTATGATATATGCTGAAATGTAAAGAATGGATATGCTGTATAGTCAGCTTATCAAACGTTATTAATTAAACGCTTGTTGTTGGCAGATTATTTGGAAGTTGTTGTTTATGTATGCACAGCTTTAGAAAGGTGTAACAATCTACCAAAATAAACCCTAAACAAACAAGCAAACAAACAAACAAATATTTAAATAAATAAATAAACAAGGACGGATAAAAAAAAAATGTCCTAAATAAAGAGTTTCAAAATTAGTACAATATGGTGGCAGATACGTCAAAGAATAGAATCAAATCATAACCCACATGGCAGTTTAATGTATGGGACATGGCAGCAATGTGCCATACACACAAACATACAGCCTATGAAAATGTATATTTTCAAATATATGTAAACAGTGTGGCTTAATGAAATATGTTTTCCAACTGCAAAAATATATTTAGTTTAAAGCCTCAAATGCAAAATATATTACACAATGTACTTCAAATGGCATGAAAAAAAAATCTGATCTTAAAATAGATTTAGGGAAAATGCATTTTTTTAAAGACACGATTTACAGCTACAACAGCTTCCACTCTTTTGGGAAGGCTTTTTACAAGGTTTTGGAGTGTTTCTTTGGGAACATCATCCCATTCATCTAGTAGTAGAGCATTTGTGAGGTCAGACACTGATGTTGGATAAGAAGGCCTGACTCACAATTTCTTGTCCAGTTCATCCCAAAGGTCTTCAGTGGGGTTGAGGTCAGAGCTCTGTGCGGGCCAGTCAGGTTCTTCCACAACAGTCTCATCCATCCATGTCTTTATGGACCTTGCTTTGTGCACTGGGGGCATAGTCATGCTGGAATAAAAAGTAAATAAGGGGCCTAGCCCAACCACTGATAAACAGCTCCATATTTATTGTCCCTTTTCCACCAAACTTGCAGTGGGCAAACACAGTTGGCACAGTGTAGTTAAGCATCCCAGACACACTTATCGGTCTATCAAACAGAAAAGCGTTATTTGTCATCCCACAGAACACGTTTCCATTGCTCCAGAGTCGAGTGGCAGTGCGCCACTCCATCCAACTCTTGGCACTGTACTTTGTGATGTGAGGCTTGTATGCAGTTGCTCCAGCTCCCACTGTTTTTGTTCTGATATTAAGTTTCGAACTCTTCACTTAAGAAATCAGCAGAGGGCGAGGGCATGTGCCTCTGAGCATTCAGGTAAGAACACAAAATTAAGAATCTATTATTTTCTCTTGTGGAGTATATGTAAACATATTTTATGTGAAATATCTTATTCGGGTAAGTTCTAAGTAAACAATAAACGCATTTTGTATGATCCCACTTATTTTGGTGAAGTAATTAACATTTTGCAGATTCTGAAAGGGGCTGTAAACTTTTGACCTCAGCTGTAAATGACTAAGCTTTTCTGTGGACTTACGCACCAATTGTTCGCTCCTACCTGGATAGTGGCTTATGTGGCTTATCACAAATGTGCCACTATAAGTTCTCTGAAAATGTTAATGTAAAAAATCTTACTGTTCATGTAAAATTCTTACATTTTAGAAACTCTCAATACTGTATGTTGAAAACTGTATGTTCCAGTGTGTATGAAAACATAAAAAATATATATGATATACCAATACACTATGGGACTCATTCATGAAACGTAAATGTATGAGTAAATTGCACGTAAAACAGACCTTCCTAAAAACTCTCCTCCGGATTCACAAACGCTTTGTAAATTTGATAGTTAAATGTGTGTATGTTAATGAATTCCAATCATTCATAAATAGGGTGCTAGTGCATGCTCATCCACAATTAGCATAATCCCAGCCTACGAATTACAGCTACGCAAATTGCGTGTCCAAGAACGCAAGATTCTGGTCTACTTTTTCAGGTACTTGAAAACGCTTTGTGGCACAGCGTTTTTTCCAGCTGAGATGCTTTAGTTGCTATGATTTGGAATATCACGGTTAATCATTTTAATAAATATAAAAAAGCAGTAACCAGTAATATTGACTTCTTCATTGTTGTAGGCAGTCATTGTACAAATAGGATGCCTGGTTGGTATTTGAAGCATCCCTCCTCTATTTGCGGCTGGGTAAATAGTGATAGTGACGAGCGCTGCATTTTACAGTTATCAACTCGGCTACAAAAAAAAAAAAAAAAATGAGGGTAAGGCCAAATTAACTTGTAATTATTATGGCAGTGCATCAAAATTCAGCGTCATCAGTTTGGCAAAGAGAACACAGAACGTTTTACGCACCATTTACACGTGATAGGGAGCAGATGTGCATTTCTTTCGTACCAACTAACATTTTGAAAATACAAACATTTTCATGAATTCGAAAGTTTACGTCAGAACAGCTTTATGAACGATTTACACACAAATTTGTTCTGCTCATGTTTTATGAGGCCCTATGTATGTATATGGTTACTGAGATAGCATTGGCCCATTTAAATTTGCTTATGTGCTCTTACAAATATTATATTGTGCATTTTTAACATGCTCTCAAAATATAAGAAAAAAAGAAGAAAAAAATCTTGTGTAAATACTCATGGTAGTGTTTATTTGAGGACAAATACTTCTGTGCTGACATTTTACAGGACTCTCATAAGTATATAAAATGTTTGGTGCCTGGTTTCCAAGGCAATTTCCAAAATCTGAAAAACAATTTGCAATGAAAAACTATCTGAAAGAGACTGGACAAAGATTCAGGCATAATAAAAGTTTGTTCACTTTTGTAACTGAACTATTAAATGTTGAAAGGTCAAAAGCTTGACTGATAGTATAAAGCATACATAAAATCTCTCTTTTCACTTTTGCAACTGGCCTCTTTAGATATCATAAAAGATGCACTCAGTCACCGAAATGAATCGCTTGACTTTTTGTGTTTGTGTGAAAGGATTCCTCTTGTTCTGGGAAGAGCTATTTTGACACCTGGGGATAATTACAGCTCTGTTTAAGATTTGTTTTGAATGCCGCCTGGTATTTGGATTGTCACAGACTTGTCAGATTTCTTCAAGAAGAAGTGCAGCTAAAAGGAAGAGTCATTTGGTGAATGGAGCAGACACAAATATAACCCCTTAAAAAAAATAAAAATAAAAAAAATAAAAAAATCCAGCTCAGCTCAGATAATTGTGTGTTTTCAGACAGACTGACATGAACTAGTGATGTTAGGACTGACAACGTTTTTCAATTCAATTCAAGAGAACACAACATGCTACTTTACTCCAGTGGCAGCTTTCCATATCCATAAAGCCCAAGGCATATGTTTGATCAAACAGTATTGAGGCATTTCTCAAAAGCAGCTGTGAAAGGACAGTGAGATTTGCATTGAAAGTGCTCAAAAATGAATGAAGACTAATGGCTTTGTTTTGGACTTATGTGTTTATTTGTAAGGGACTTTGTCTTGAAGGGAGTATGTATACAACTGAAAGGCTGATCGCCATCTTTCATGAACACTTCAGGGTAAGCACCTTGTTTTTTGGTTGTATTTATAGATGGGTTCTTTTGTAAATGTGAGGAAGAGCTTTGAGAACCGGGCCAGCTTAACTTTGTGGCTGCCTCTGAGTCTCTCCAGTGGTATTTCCTATATTTCCGTAAGCATCCTGCTCCAAGAATTGGCTGTCCTTCCTGAAATCACAGCAGCAATGATCAACTCTGCTTCCACAGGGCCTGGAGCAATCCGGCCCCTGATCTGACCTTGTATAGTCATTCTTGGTAATAATTTTCTCTGGTTCTGTGACTGTGACCTTCTCAGAGGGTGGTGGAGATAGGAAATTAAGAGTGTGAAGTACATTATCAAGATAATCCAGACAGCGGAGATGACTACTATTTGAGCCTTTCTTCAAGTAGTGGCCCTGCAGAACTGGGAGATTCAGCTAATCAATCTGGTGTGGGGGCAAGAGGAGATGCCTTGGGCTTGGGTCCAGATGCTTTCAAATGAGATTCAATTAGGAGTGAATATGATTACAGATTGCATTAACAAGAGTTCATGTGGCACTTAGTGTTTCCTGTGGCCTTGGAAGACCTGGCAAACTACTGTCAAACTCATAAAGTCCAAGTGGCCCTCAGGTTTTACGCAGCACTAAATCACGTCCAGAACTTTGCAATCAGAACTTTGTGAAAAGAAAACGTGACATTACTCTTAATGTTCTTATGACAAATTATGACAAATATCTAAGAGATCTATGTTATTTTTTGCACAACAAAGTGATTCTAAGGAAAAACACTTTTTGTCCAAGTTGTTGAAAGGTTTTGAGTCTTGTCTGATTCAGTTTAATAACAACACTGTTTTGAACTGGAAGTGTTCTCAGTAGTTTAACACAGGTGTAGGTGTCTTTGCATAAATAAATAAATAAATAAATAAATAAATAAATAAATAAATAAAAGGACACTTCACTCCAAAAGTACACCAAATAACCTAATGATATAAAGAGTCCAAATAGGGTAGACTTAGCGCATTTGAGATGTGAACAGTTGTAACACCTTAAATATCGTCTCAGGTTACGTATGTAACCATAGTTCCCTGAGAAGGGAACAAGACACTGCATCCTCTAGCGGTCACTATGGGGGACGCCTTCAGCGAGACCAGTGTCTAAAGCATACATCTAAACACGACAATAACATTGGCTGTCAACAGTCATCAAGGATGCCGGGAGAACACCTCATCTGCTTTGTCTGATGTATGTGTCCAAAGCATGGCGAGGCTTGTAGAGGATGTAGTATCTCGTTCCCTTCTCAGGAAACCATGGTTACATACATAACCTGAGACATTCCCTTTCGAACTGTGTCCTCTAGCAGTCGCTATGGGGAACGTTATACCCATGCTGCCATGCTGGATGAATTGCATGCTAAGCACAAAGGCGAGCACTAAGTTCCAACTCTACCAAAGCTAAAGGGGTTGCCCCTAGGACGCCCTGACAACTGTCAGTGACAGTATCCCCTTCGGCCAAAGGCCTGAGCTACATGCCTCAAAGAACTTACCTGTTAAGAGCTGGGCTTGTTCCCAGGGCAGAGCTCAAGGCTTGGAATCAGAAACTAAAGGATTCCTTTAAGGGGATATGGCCAAGGTATCTAGGACAATAAACTAGGCCCTGGCCTGTCACCCAGGGGCCTACTGTCGGGTCTGGATGAGCTTGCTCAAAGGACCTGAATCGACAGATGCTTGGTAGCCACACCCTGTTCAGGAAGGTATCGGCAAGGATACATAAGTGGAGTTGGGCCCAAGGTGAAACCAGGGCCTGAACCAATTCAGAGAAAGGGTACGAGGCTGGTAGCGCGTAACCCATATCATTTTTAGAAAGAGCACAGAAGCTCTGTGTGTGCACTTACCATAACATGAATTTAAGAAATATCGTTACTAAAGGGGAGAGCTTAACCTAGGAACTGTCTCGACAGGTCCTTGGTAGCAGATGCCCTGCTCAAGAAGTATTATCAAGGACACATAAGTAGAGTGGGGCCCAAGGTGAAAACTGGGGTGAACCAATACAGAGAAGGGGTACGAGGCTGGGAGCGCATCACTCATACCATACAGAATTTTAGAAAAGTGCACAAGAATCCTAGTGTGGCAATGGCAATGGCAACTTTATTTATATAGCACTATTTCTTACAACCAGAGTTGACCAATGTGCTTTACAATAAAAACTAAAAAACAACAGAAACACAATGATAATAAAGTACATCAAAAGGTATAAAACCACAAGAAAACCACATTCAACATACAACAAAACAAAAGACAAAAATATAACGTGCTTCAACCAAAATTAAAAGCCTTATCAAACAGATAGGTTTTTAGTTTAGACTTAAAAGTAGCCACAGAAGAGGCCATTCTAATAAAACTGGGAAGATCATTCCAAAGTCTTGGGGCAATAGAAGCAAAAGCGCGATCGTCCCTGCACTTTCGCTTTGTCTTAGGAATGAGCAAAAGTCTTTGATTAGAGGACCGAAGGGTTCTGGTAACACTGTGCTCAATCAGTAAATCTGAAATATATGGTGGAGCCATACCATGAAGTGACTTATAAACAATGAGTAAAATTTTAAAATGTACTCTGTAACGCACAGGGCGCCAGTGTAAGGACCGAAGAACTGGAATAATATGATCCCGTTTGTGAACCCCGGCCAAAAGTCTAGCTGCCGCATTCTGAACCAATTGTAATCGGGATAAAGCTGTTTGACTAATCCCAACATAAAGTGAGTTACAGTAATCTAATCTCGTAGTAATGAAAGCATGAATTACTTTCTCAAAGTTTTTAAATGACAGGAAAGACTTTGCTTTAGACAGGAGTCGCAGCTGAAAAAAAGATGTTTTAACCACAGAATTTATCTGTCTATCAAACCTCAGATGTTCATCAAACACCACACCCAAATTTTTTACATATTGTTTAACACAAGAGGATAACCCACCAAGGTTTGGATTTGGAGGAGTTAAAGAATCTGAGGGTTTAAAAACGATAATTTCAGTTTTGTCCTCATTAAAATTCAAAAAGTTCAATGATAACCAAGCCTTTACATCTGTTAAACAGGCAAGGACAGTGTCCAATCCATCCGAATTCCGATTTATAGGCAGATAGACTTGTGTATCATCAGCGTAGGAGTGGAAAGACAGTCCATGTTTTCTAAAGATGGAACCAAGAGGAAGCATATATAAAGAAAAAAGAACAGGAGCCAAAATGGATCCTTGAGGAACCCCACAGGTTAACACAGCATTTCTAGATGAGAACTCTCCTATCTTTACTGAAAAGGTTCTATTACTAAAATGTAATACCTGTAATACCTACACAGTATTCCAATCGATCAATAAGGACAGCATGATCAATAGTATCAAATGCGACAGTAAGATCTAAAAGCACAAGAACAGCGTAGTTGCCTGAATCACACGTTAAAAGTATATCATTAAAAACCTTCAACAAAGCAATCTCAGTTGAGTGATATTTTCTGAAACCAGACTGAAAAACTTCAAAAATCATGTTGTCAGCTAAAAAAATTTGCAATTGTTCAAAAACTATTTTCTCCATGATTTTTGTAAGAAACGATAATTTGGAAATGGGCCTATAATTTGCTAAAATAGTAGGATCCATGCCCTGTTTTTTAAGCAGAGGACGAACTGTAGCATGTTTTAGCAGATTGGGTATAGTTCCAGTTTCTAAACAACAATTTATCAGACACAAAAGGTGTGGACCCACCACATACAAAACTTGTTTAAGAAAATATGGGGGAACCACATCTATTGAAGAGCCTGTTGGTTTAAGATGTGCCACTACTTTTCAGTAATAGGAGTAAAATTACTTAAAACAGCAGTACAACTAATGGGAAGCGTAGGGTCAGACAAAACAGGATTTATCCCCATTCGTAAAGCATTTATCTTGTTTACAAAAAACTTGAGAAAATCATCACATGATAGTGAAGACACTTCTGTAAAAGAGCTAAGAGAGGGCCTAATAGCAGCATTAAGAATATTAAAAAGTATTTTTGGTTTGTGACCGTTCTTATTTATAATTTCAGTGAAATACCTTGATTTTGCTGTTTTTACAGATTTCTGATAGCGGAATAGTGAGTCTCAAAACATTTGCAGAGAAACCTGGAGTTTATCTTTTTTCCATTTTCGCTCAAATCGTCTACAGATTTGCCTAAGACAGCGAGTAGAATCATCTAACCATGGTTCAGATCTCGATTTATGATAAAGTGTCTTTAGAGGTGCCACTAAATCTAAAACGTGTGCACAGGTGGAATTAAACCGGAGAAGGACCTCTTCAGCACTTAAATCACAGTTCAAAACATCCATTTGTAAAGACACTTCACTAAAAGATGAGGAAAAAGCTTCCCTGGTACTTGGAGTAATAAGCCGAGACCGACGAGCAGAACAGATAGGCTTAGATACATTAGACATCGATAACAACGTAAACATCACAGACTTATGGTCAGAGAAACCATTCTCACACACCTCTAGATCACAAAGAGAAAAGCCATAAGTTAACACTAAGTCTAGTGTATGACCATGCTGATGAGTGGGTACATTGACCTGAAGAGTTAGATCAAAAGCATTTAAGAGGTTAAAAAATTCCTTTGCAAGAGAATCAGCAGCACAACAGACGTGAACATTAAAATCTCCTAAAATTAGGAGTTGCTCATATTTCGGTATAACATCACCCAAAAAGTCTGCAAAGTCCATTAAAAAGTCCTTGTTATATTTTGGGGGTCGATAGATCAGGGCAACCAAAAGAGGCTCACACAGTTTCACTACAAACAGCTGCAATTCGAAACTATTATAATTTTTTGACACAACGGGACGACAAGAAAAAATGTCTTTATATATGGAGGCCAAACCTCCACCTCGCCCCGTTAAGCGTGGAGAATTAAAAAAAAAAACAGTTTGAGGGAAGCAGTTCAGAAAAGGAACTTAGATCCCCAATGGTGAGCCAAGTCTCAGTCAGAAAGAGAAAGTCCAATTTACTAGCAGAGAAAAAATCATTAATGATAAAAGTTTTATTGCCTACTGATCTGGCGTTGATCAAAGCTATCCTAAGCCGAAGCGAGTGTTCAGAGGAAACCGCAGATTGTTTGGCCCGAGGTAACGAGCGGAGATGGTCCGTACACACTCCTCCACGACAAAGCCGAGGTGAGCGAACTATAGGAAGAGGCGCCGGCGTGATGGGAAACACAGGAATAATCCATCCGTACACTGGTTCCAGCGAGCGCCAACGGATAAAGTGATTCCCGTCCAAGCCTTCCACATGGATCCCCAGTTGAAACTGAGACTCCCGATGGAGTTGCTGGACGAGCTTTAGCTTAACCGCTAGGCCACCCCGTTTTCCGCGTCGTCTCCTGCGCCTTCTCGCCGGTTGGGCGCACGGCCAACGGCGTAGATAGTCAGGTATCGACATCAACAGGGGAGGAGGGGCATACTGCAAATTGATCACCGCTTGATTCAGTAGCTTATTTGAGATTTCTTCCAGATTTAAAAGAGACCGTCGATCATAGGTTAAGACTGATGAAGCACGTTGCATTAAACATAACATAAAACAGATTAAAACAGACAAAAGCAACATTGCACTGAGAGACAGACAGCAAGCCACCCACAGCGGCGCCATCTTGCATCTGCACATGTGTGCACACTTACCACAATGTGGATTTAAGAAAGTGCACAGAAGCTTAGTATGTGCACTTACCATAACATGGATTTCAGAATCGCCGTTGCTATGGGGTTACTGGGGCCTATTTCCTAGACAGGCCTAGGAACCCTATGTGACTGTAACATGCTCAAGGGGCAGTTACCTAATTCAGCGGCAGTGCATATGCTCAGAGTGCATTGAAAATGGTGTATTTCACGGAAAAAGACCCTCCATATGAGGGGAGAATTGCCAACTCAGTCATAACAGTCACAGGACAGGCTTCACAGCGTTATGCTTGTACATAACTGAAGGAGCATAGCACCAAGTTTTTAAACTGAGAGGGGGACACGATGCTCGACTTGGTAGCAGTATGCTTATAGGCAGGGCCTAAAACTAACTTTTTGCCACACCCGCCAATGACCTTTTTTTTTCTTTTTTCTACTGGTCATGAAACTCTTTTTGCAAAAACAGGCAGTTATTACAATGATTAAACATATTTACAATGTTTTTAATTTTTCCTGCTACTAGTGCAGTGCATTTTTCCCTCAATTTTGCCTATTAATTATAGCCATTCAATATTACAGTATAACCGAAAGCCATTATTTTTAACATTTAATAGGCTCTGAAATATATAACACGTGATTTTAAAACAATGTTCACATAAACTATAAACTGTATATGCATAAACTATACAGATTAATCTTTATTCGAGCTACAAAAGTTAATGAGCGAATAGAGCAGTCGAGTGATTTCTCTTTTTCTTTTGTTCTTTGATTTCCATCAATGACAGACTGCAGCAGGTTTCACTTTAAAATCAGCGCTGTCTTTTTAAAACCTGATGCACATGACACAGATCTAACACATATCAGATTTTCTCCCAACTCGTTATGTTCATTCTAGACTTTATAACTCATTTAAGAATACGTTTACGAGGTAACTCGCCAAAACTGCGCATTCTGAGCATAATTGTGTGTTTTCGTCCGTTGAAGTGCTACTGGTGCGCTGTCTGAAGTGGCTCAGCGTATGCACATACAGTACAGTCGAACATGCAACCTTTCAAACTATACTTCACTGCACCGTTTAGGTGGCGTAACCCCAGGTATGTGTCGCCACATTCTCAAGTTAAAAAAATAAAGAAGGGAAAAGTTAATCTTCCAAAATGAAAGTTATTAGAACCGTGTCTGGGGTCAAGCTAGCCATCACACTGCTCTGACTTTATCAGCCCATTTGTATCCTATTTGATTCGCTCTTGCCGCTTATGACAGAACAGCTAATCATGATTATCTTATCTTCAGAAAAGATTATTTTATTTGCTTACGTCAGAAATAGCGAATCTCTTTAAAAACTGGCTGTCGTTTTCTCTACATTGCATTGTTATATTTTGTGAAAGTTTTACCCGCCAAGTGGTGACTGACACTGTTACATATACTCACCAAAGCTAATTTTTACTTGCATTTGGCACTTGGCGAGTGTTAATTTTAGGCCCTGCTTATAGATGATCCTCTAGATGTCTAGATGAGAGGAGCACTACAACCATAAGAACAGCATACCAGGGAGGCAGAAAAGGGCTCTAATAATCTGGTGTTCCTGACTCACTGAGCCCTGGGAAGTGGAGCACTCAATACTCGGGATGAGAGGGAGACTCGAACACCCAGGAGGGAGCAGCGTGCTCACAGGTGACCTTCTGGAGTGAGTGGAGCACTGCTGAGCTCATCATGAGAGCAGCCTAAGGAGGGCAAAACAAGGCCAGACCCCCAAACATGGCTGTCCAGGAGATCCCCGGAGAATTCTATTCTCAGGATGAAAGGGAAACTCAGATGCTAAGAAGGGAGCAGCGTGCTCATAGGTGACCCTCTACATTGTAAAAAACAATTTGAGTCAACTTAAAATAATTTGTAACCTGGCTGCCTTAAAATTTTAAGTTCAGTCAACTCAAAATAAGTTTATTCAACTTGAAATGTTAAATTATACTAAGTGACAACTTAGATATTTGAGTTGAATCAACTTTTTCAACAATTTTAAGGCAGCTGGGTTACTTACCCATCTGTTAAGTTTAGCAAACACAAATATCTAAGTTGTTACTTAGTACAACTTAACATTTCAAGTTGACTAAACTTACTTTAGTTGACTGAACTTAAAATTTTAAGGCAGCAGGGTAACAAATTATTTTAATCTGACTCAACAAATTGTGTTTTTTTTTTTTATTTTTTACAGTGTATGGCGAGGGCAGCACTGCTAGCTCGACGAAAAAGAGCCGCCTACCAGGGAGGCAAAGGCTGCCCGACAGCCTGGCATATCTGCTAACCAGAGCTCTAGAGAGTGGAGGCTCAACTCTCGGAATAGCAGAGGGACCTGGACACTCAGTATGGGAGCAGCGTGCTCATAGGTGACCCTCTATGGTGAGGAAAGCACAGCAAAGCTCAAACAACAAAGAGAGCAGCCAAACAGGGAGGCAGAGAGAGGCCCACCTAAGGCTGCTGCTCCGAGAAGCTCCAAGGGGCGCAGAACCCGGAGAGAGAAGTCCTGAGACACTCAATCAGGAGTGGCAAGCTCAAAGGTAACCCTCTAAGGCCTAACAACTCAGTATTGTTGCATATGCCATAGTGATGCTCTCAGGCTCTCATAGCTCATAAGTCTCATAGCTAACCCTCGTAGAGAGGGGAGCACTTCCTAGCTCAACCAGTAGGTAGCGCTAGATAGAAGGGGCAGTACAGCAGGGCTCAATGAGAGACCATCAACTTTTACCGTCCCAAACATTGTTCCAAACATTGTACTTACAAAAAAGTCCCCCGGTACGAAGTCCAAACCCAACAGCAAGTCTGTTATTTAGAATTTTCTCTGCAAGTTTTGTGCCGTTTTTGCCATTTTCAGACGTTGTATTTAAACAAACTCCTCTTTGAGGTTTAATCAGATCAACACCAAATTTGGTCAGTGTAATCTAAAGCCCTTTGTGATGTTAAATTGCAAAAATCTTGAGTTTTCGTTGAAGGGCGTGTCGGGCGTGTTGAAGGGCCTAACAAACTTCAATGTTTTGCAATGAAACAGGAAGTTGTTATACAGTAATTCAGGCATTTTATTATCTACGTTATGGGTACTGGCACTGATATTTACGTTATGGGGACCAAATGTCCCCACAAGTATAGTGATTCCATGCAAAGGTCAACCTTACTATGAAAAAATGGTAAAAAATAGTTTTTACCAAAGGTTTTTACTATACTGATAGCACAGATGTCAACATTTGGTGGTTCAAATATCCATGTGAGGTCTCTCTTAAAGTTTTTAAAGTAATTTTTTTTTTTTTTTAAGAGTATGATTTTCCATAGTTCAGTAAGTGCTATTTTCAGGCTTGTCACACCCATAACAGTGCATATTCCTCATAATCAGACACATCAAAACTAAAATGAATTACAATTATATGTTCTGTGAAGAGCCATCGCTTCTCTGATTGATGGGTATTATTGTGTCTGGTTTGTGCATTTTAACTCGCAGAAATCCTACAAAGTATGTAGTCTCAAAAACGGTGTCCTTTTTCGTCACATCCATAACGCGTGATTATTTCTCTTTTTCAACATATGATATTTTTCTGATGTTTAGACTCCATCAACAAGGGTTTATTAAAATATAAACAGATGGTTCGGTATATTGGTAACACATAGATTCTCTAAGCATTTATATGTCACATCCATAACGCTGGATTTGCCCAATACCAGTAAATTCTAATCTTATGGGAACATTTTTTTTTAGGTCCCCATGAGGAAACAAGCTTATCCCCCAGTTTCACAGACAAGGCCTAAGTCTACTCATAGACTAAAATGTAAGTCAGAGCTGTTTCAGCTAAAAAAGCACATGTCCTAATTGAACTATGGCCCTATCTTGGCTTAGTCTAAGCCCTGTCTATGAAACCAGGCCTATAATTCATACAGAATGACTGAAAATGTAAAAATGCAGAAAGTTTCGAGTGATGGGTAGGTTTAGGGGTAGGGTCATAGAATATACAGGTATGTATATTGTTACTTTTACGGTTATGTTTTAGTTTGTACTGTTTACCATATTTTTTGTTCCTATTTTGTTTAACTAAATCAGAATTAAATACAACAACAAATAAATAAATCTGAATTAAAAAAAAAAAATGCACAACTGTTATTACAGTTGCAATAAATTATTAGAGCATTAAGAAATTGTTTAATTATCAGGGGGGGCTAAGGTGGGGAATCGGGGTATTCTGTATGAATAAATTCCGTCAGATTTTAATTAAAATGATAATAAAAGTTAGAAAAGTGTATATTAATGCCGTATGTAACTTTAGAGATGGTCCCTCAATTTGTGAATATCGAATGTCCAATGTCAAGCCTGCATTTGGGGTAAAGAAAAAAAAAAAAAAAGACTGAATTATTTATTGTGTAAGGTACCAAGAAAGTTGCACTGTCTATTCATTCACACAGGCACGAACTGATTGGCAGCTGCCTTTAGCGGAGACTTTACCGAATATCTCCATTGATCAAAGCCTTCGGCACGGTCGTGTGTGAGTGACGTCACCTCCTGATACAAACACACCCCACAGTATAGTCCCGCCCCTCACTTTGATTGATGGCTTTCCGTGCCGACATTGGAAATTCAAATGCAAAAGGAATTGCAATTCCATTTGAGTTTTGGCAGGTTACATGCGCAACGCAGAGAGAGTGAAAAAGCAGACGTGGTAATTGATATTGCTATTTAAATATGTCACTTCTGTAGGCTGTGTCGTGCTCTGTGAGATAAAGTGTCACTCTTTTCATAGCTGCTGGCTCTGAGACACGTGCATGGTATTTCTCCTGCTCTTTTTCTAGAAAAAAATTCACTTATCACTAAATGAAAACTTAAAGTGAAGACCTGATTATTTCAGGAGCCTTGTCACAAGTCCATTGTTTTTGAATGTCAGTGTTACTTCTGCTATATTTTCACACTTAAAACAATAATTTAATATTCCTCTTGTACCTGTCATGTGTGCTTTGTGTCTGTCCTTAGGCTCTTATGTTGAAGTGTTTTTCTGCCCCATTGTTTCTGTCTTCACTTCTTGAGTTTAGTCCATATTTTCTTAGTCTGCTTGTTTGTTTCTATAGTTACCTCTGGTGTTTCTATGACAATTGCCCAAGCCCCCTTGTTATCTCGTTTAGCTTGTCTGTCTGTGTATTTAAACAGCTTGGTTTTCACTTGTGTTTGCTGGTTGTTGTTTCATGTTTCCCTATATTGCCCTCTGGATGTTCCTGCCTTTTATGTGAAGTTTATGAGAGTCTTTTTGAGTTTTTGACTTTTCTGAATTAAAGTTGTGCATGCAAGTGGATTCTCTGTCTGACTCATCCCTACGTTACAGAGCGACCAGCCAACTATGAATCCAGCAGCAAAAAATTATATGTCTCTGTCAAGGAGATCAGCCCATCGAGGATTACGTGACGGACTTTGTTGAGCTAGCACAGTTGACTAGTATGGACAAGGTATGCCTGATGATATTTTTTCGTGGTGGCCAATCTGAGCCACTCACTTTGGAGTTTTACATTGATCTAGCACTCCAACTGTGGTGCTCTCCTTTTACTGTGGGAATCGCAGAGGAGGAAAGCGATACTCCTGGTCTTCCTGAGTCGAGTCAAGCCACGAACTCCTCCTGAGTTGAGCTGAGTTTTAATTTTGACGTTCTTCTTTGGTAATTGATCAAGCAGGCTTGTTGGAACATTATATCTTCAAAGAACCCCAACATGTCTTCTAAGTAAAGAGTATTTGGTGAATTGGTGTACTTGTTTATGCTATGCATTTTCATTAAATCAGATAACATTTTAAGGTGTCATATGGTCATGTCACAACATGGCCCTCAGATGTTACAATGTACCACTCCTACGGGGCATGTTGTCACATTTCACTTCCATTCTTTTAGGGTAAATAAAGAAAAATGTGTTTAGACAAGTGTAAAATTAAAGTGGATAAAAAATTATACTCTGAACCCCAAGTTGATTTACACTAAAAGTCAAAAAGTATTGGGTTGTGCCCTGCTCTCCCCTAAGTGCGAATAGGGATAGATTTCCTCTAGGTGAAAATGGCATATTTTTTAGAGATAGATAATATTTACACTGTAAGGTCCACACAATTGGCCCAAGGAAGGTATCCAATGGTGGCTGCATAGATTTCCTGCATATTCTGTCTTTTCAGTACGCAAAGTTATTTAATTTAAGTTAATCTCTTATCTGACTCTATTTTTCATTATGACTTCGAATTTAGGTAAGAATGCCACTTATTATTGATCATTAATAGGATAATTTGTCTAGACATCTGATTATTCTATTGAACTCTTTCATCTTATTGTACTTGTTAACTCAGATCTTGCATCGGCCGGTAGCGTACCTCACAATCACGTACTTGCCAGTCTGGGTTATTAGACAGAGGTAATTGACTAATACTTTAGATAGCTGCTCCCATGCTTGCTCATTCTAAAATCACTCTTATTTAGTCCCCATAGATCTGTACACACTTGAATAAAGCAATAGTATCTCTAGTTAGAGGTCACAACCACTACTATAGATAGTGGCCTTGGTATGGTCATGCTAAGTGTTAGCTGGATCTCTAAAGATACAGTTGGAGTGCCTTATGTTCCATCTCAACTAAATTTTAGTCTGTTACTAACCTGACACAGAAAATGTGGTAACAAGCATACAATGTAATCTACTAGAGTCAATAATTACAAAGTCAGAATAAAATCAGATATAGCAATTTATTATCAGTCAGGTAAATATGTATTATGCCAATTACATAGCCAATTCAGATATATCAAATCAAATCAATACAAGACATCAAATTCTCAAGATAAAATCTAGGAAAAGATGCATACCTGACTTTAGAAAAATACATAGTATGGAGTGTATAGACACACTCCACACTACAGAATTGCCCCGTTCTTCTTGCAGCTTTCACTTAAGTGCTCAGACCAAGACAGACATTCTCCAAATGGGGACAGGAACTAACAATTAGAATTTGCATTGATCAAGTCCTAGACGTTACGTTTACACCTTTTTGGGGGCAGATGGTAATTTACATGAAAGACACTGGGAAATAGCACATCCTTTACAGTGAGCAAAATATCTCCAAATTCTTAGGATCTCTGTTACATTTTAGTCTACTGCTTGTAAGATTAAGGCCATTGTACCAGTCGCCCTGACACAGTTCAAATGATACCAAAATGACTGTGAATATCACTTGCATTAATGTAGAACATATTCTATTGACCATTCTGAGTGAGCTGAGTGAAAGACGACGAGTGACAGGAAGGAAGTGGATAGGTGAGACGGAACTTTTCTCACATCTTCTCTCAGTGAGATGTCGAAACAGATGTCTGTATGTTAATACCCTGTGTGTGTATTGTCCATCTCAGAAGGTCAAAGTGTCTGGAGTTCTGTAAATCTTACAACACTAAGTGCAAATAGCAATGGATTCTATTTACACCAAGTGAAAATAGCACTATTTATCAGCAATATGCTATATTGCAAATAGCGATATATTCTATTTACACTATGTAAAAATAGTATTTTCTTTGCAATAAGTGGTAGTTAGATGCTATTTATACCAAGCACAAAAAGTATCAGATATTTGCACCTTAGTATTGTAGTATATTATAAAACTATGCTATAAAAATGTATTAAGTGTAAATGATAATTTTTATTATTATTATTATTATTTATTAACGTATTACTTAGATGCTTATTTATTGGGCCAGTAAAGCCCTCTCTAATATTAAATAACTTTATTTATACTTTTAGAATATTTCCTTCATTTTTATAGAAAATAAATACCTTTCTTTTTTGATATGTGATGAGAAAAGGAAAAATAACAAGGTCATACACAGGCTTAGGTCGAACAGTGGCAAAAAGGTATATTAGGGCAAGACACAAGAGTAATCCGTAAGACAGGTGAGGGTCGATCAGCGGCGAATGTAATCCAAGGGACGAGGAAAACGGGTGATCCAAATAGACAGGCTAGAGTTCATTCGAGGGGTGAACAGAGTCCGAAACGACAAGGCAAAGGGATAAATCCACAGACGAGAAGCCCAGGGCAGGCGGAAGGCAGACAAGATGATAGAGGCTAGAAAACAAGACCAAGATAAACTAGCAGAAGACCTCCACGATGGAGCAGGCAGAGCAGGAGACCAGCAGGCTTGAACAGACCACCACATCAGACCAGACGGCCACCAGGACAAAGTAGACGAAACAGAGACCAGAGAACATATGGGAATTGCTGCAGACAAGGCTCTGGGAGGTCAGACGAGACGCGATGAGGCTCTGGGAGATCAGCTGTGACTTGACTTGGCTCGTGAAGATCAGCTGTGACTTTACTTGACTCAAGAACAACAGCAGTAACTTGACTTGACTCAGGAACAACAGCTTTGACTTTACTTGACTCAGGAACAACAGCTGTAACTTGACTTGACTCCGAACAACAGCTGTAACTTGACTTGACTCAGGAACAACAGCTTTGACTTTACTTGACTCAGGAACAACAGCTGTAACTTGACTTGACTTAGGAAGAGCAGCTCAGCAGGCAGAAGGCAGACAAGACTAGGATAAACTAACCAGAAAACACGATTGAACTAGACTTTGGAGTGGCTCCGTACACAATGAGAGTACTAAACACAATACAATACTCAGCCACTAGGACTGGCAAACACGACCAGATTCATGACAGTTCCTATCAGGATATTACAATACCGGCCCAGTTGTTAATATTGGGGACAAATATAGTGCTTTTATTCTCTTGTTCTCTTGTCGATCTTGTCGACGAGTAGACGTGAGATATGGGTGTATATAACGGCACGGCTGTGATTCGGCCATAGGCACCATTATATCTCATGTGTAACCATTACAGAGACATCAGAGCCAATGGTAAATTTCAGAAGGTCTGGCCAAGTGAGGTGCTCTCGGGCGGGAAGAACGTCTCAGAACGTCCTTTGACGATTTGGAGCTCACATGTCCGACAACGTTGACACACATTTTCAAATAGACATTATCTTTATTAACAAACTGCGTATTTTAAATATAAACAACTACATTCTCACCTGAAAACCTGTTAAAACTACATTCTGTGACACAAAAACAGTAATATTTATAAAATGATACTGGATTTAGCTGTTCACCATGACTGTCGCTGTAAAAGAAGTACCGCAAGCGGAGTGTTACGATTAAAAACTGTGAAACGGATGTTGGAGTTCTGATATCACACTAATATCGCACTCTTATCAGCCAATCAGATTCGAGGACCAGAAAGAACTTTTGTACATACACATATATACACATACATATATACATACATACATGTATTCGTACCGAACGGTCACGGTACGGGAATCTCGGTTCAGTGCATGAGGCCTTACAACGAATACAGGCAATTCACCCTCAAACCAGAAGGGGGCGCCCACAGTAATGTAACTCTGTTTGATAACCGTCGGCAGAAGAACAGCAAAAGCTAGGAGCTGCGCACTTAAAAAACAAAGACCACTAGACAGTGACCATGTCCTGATTATGAACGCGTCTCTCACTGACAAAGGAGTATAATGTTACTTTAAAGGCTTGAGCACTCAACCGTCTGCGAAATGGAGCTTTGTGCTCTTGGATCCTACCTCTTTCATTCGGCACAAATCCAAATATTCCATAATATTTCAATATTTGCGCTGCATCAAAATGCTAAACTAATATTTTTTATGTAAATTATAAATAATAATAACTTATAATAACTTTATTAAATAATAACTTTGTACTTCAGTCGCGTTCTAATGGTGACACAGTGAGGTGGGCACGCTGATATTTGGTTCACTGTGTTTTATTTTGATAAAGTACCAACCGCGTTAGCAATGCTAGAATCGCGCCAGCGCGATTACTTTAACTTTCCTCATACCAGCAAAATCAACTCAAACAAAAAACAAATCATAATGTCACTTTCTGCCATTTGAGTTTCCTTTCTGTCACAATACTGAACTGAAACTTAGCATATACAGGCTACGTTATGTGTCGCACAGTTTTTTTCCCTTGTCTATCAGTTAACTAAATTAAATATATTTCATGTATTTATTCCTTGTATGTATGTATATACTGCAGATTTTATAGCCTATATATGACATTAATTTGATATAATATTTTGTATTTTCACATGTAGGTGGAAAAAAATGTAATTTGTACTACTGTCTGTTTAAAATAAATGAAAAGAAACCTAGCATAGTAGATTTGTTTTTGTTTTTTTTTCTGTTGTACCAAAATTGTATCGAACCGTGACCCTCGAACCGAGGTACGTACCTGTGATGACGAGTCAGACACGTGAGGATCCATCTGCAGCTTCTTTATTGAGCAAGCACACAGAATAGCGATAAGCACAAAACAGGCAGAATGTCAAGAGGCAGGCGGCTAGGTTCAGAGTCCGTATAACAGTCGAAAAGGTCGAGACAGGCGGAGAGAGTCAGAGTCCGTGAAACAGGCGAGAGGGTCGGGGCAGGCGGCTAAAATCCAAAAACGTGATAACAGTCCAGGTAATAACAAAAGGGCAATGCAGAGAAAAACGCTCAGAAATTATCACCTTGGCAAATCAAGACTTCGCACAGTCAACAGGAAACAGGCTGCGGGTGAACGTGATCAGTCCAAGGTAAGGGGTCTATGGGAAATGGAGTCCGACTGAAAACTAGTACTCGGGTGAAGGCTCCCTCTGGTGGTGCAAGAGAGGCGGTGCGGGAGCCTCGTTTGTAACCGTACCGAACCATGGCATCTGTGGACTGCGTATATATATTGTTACGATCCTTAAGGTGGTCTAGGGGTTAAAGGGAGTAACATTGAGATTGTGGTAACATTGCAGAATAAGACAAGAGAAAATGCAAAGACAAAGGAATTGCCAACAAAAGTGGTTTTAATGTACAAAGTGAAAAGGAATACATACATATATATATATAATTATATATATATAATTTGTACGACATCTTCCCTATCCACCTTCCTCTTAAGAGGTAAAGAGTAAACATCACAGAGCATTAGCTCAACAAAGCTCAGAGAGCAATGCCACCCAAAACAAAGTAATAAAGCAAAAACAACGAATTAAAAGGTGGTGAGGTTTAACAGATGTCAAACAAAACACAAAGAAATTTAGGCATAAATCAAAACAAACAAAAACAAACAAAAACCACAAAAGTCCAGGAGCAATAGAAACAGTGTTGTGTGTGTATATATATATATACAAAAGCCTCTAAATCCATCTGACGTTTTTCTTTAAAATTACCATTTCCTTCTGGCTACTTTGTATAGGTTTCTATGTAAGTACTGGTACTTCTGATTGGGCTGAGGCTGGAATTTAGTGAGTTTAAAGTAAAAGTATTTGATGGATGTATACTATGTGTCAGAAGCATTCACTCAGTATCATTATCTCATTTTTGACCGAGATGGCTTTTAGCTGGTTTTGCATCTTCATATATGCTCCTGGATAGTGCAATAGTTTCAGATTACAGGGACTTAACATCTTGGCCACAAGCACTGTTCTTTATTTTTCTGGTTTGCACAATAAAATTGGCCCAGAGACAACCATTTATATATTCAGTACCACGTCTAATTCTACATAAATGGCAAAATTGCATTCCAAATTGCATTCAAACAGTGTGTACACATTGAAGGGAAGCACACAGAGAGAGTGAGAGAGTGTTTGTTTCTCCTCTCAAGTTTTAATGCCAGCTGCCTGTCTCAGTATGAGCTCAGTGTATGTAAACTGTTTAGATTCAGCTTTGCATAATATCTTGCTTGTTTCAGTCACCAGCGCCAGAAACTGTAAACACACATTCACCTACATATTCATCCATATGCACCCATTCATCATCTCTTTACAGCTATAAAAGCACCTAGAATGTATAAAAGCTGAAGTACTGCAGGCAGTCAGTTAAGATAGCATCTTGACTGTTTTGGGTTGAATAGATCATATGATGGCATCACACGTTAAACATGCATCATCGTTTTTGAATACTTCCATTTTCAAGTTTTAAGTTTTACTTGAAAATGTTTTACTTGAAAAGTGTTTTTAAATGCAATTTGCTTTAAGAATTTATTAAATGAAATGACAGGAAGAATCAAAATACTTTGTGAGGTCATTGTAATTGGGTGTTTCCTCTTGGCAGTTTTTGTCTTAGAAACTTTCATGTATTTGTCTTTTATTTTAATTTAAATAATTACATCATTACATATTTAAAACTACAATCATCTAGAAAAGTACTTAAATTAAATATTTTTCTTTTCTTTTCTTTTCTTTTCTTTTCTTTTCTTTTCTTTTCTTTTCTTATTTTATAAACTAAATACAGTTAGTAGCTGGAGAGTAGAACATTTTTAAGAGAGTTAATTCTTTTAATTTCACATGGCCAAGGTTTCTGTGGTTTAAGAAATCCCAGTGTGAGTGTGTGCTTTGCATCAATGTCTGTCCTACTTGCACCACCTTGTGCTTTATGAGCCACATGGCCAGAGCTGTAATCTCAAATAGCAATGCCAGTGAACAGAGAGTCAGTCCAGAAACAGTCCTAACAGGCTTGCTGGACAGCCGACAGTATAGTAAGTTCTAAAGTTATCTAACTGTATGTTATTTTAAGCACAACATTTATTATAATTAATCTGTAATTTTATAAACCATTAGTGAAGTACTTTAGTGTCAGTTACACAACAGTTAGAAATCTCGTCCATCTGCTACACCTTGAAAATCCCCTGCGGTGGAACATCAGCTCCTTAACTTTTCTGAAATATTGAGGACAGACATCTGTTCAATGAGTCAGCGATCGATCGTTGATGAGGTACTTAAATTGAAAAGAATCTAAAACTGGCAGCAGTTTGGGAATGTTAAAAGATAAGCCTGAATATGAAGTCTTATAGTACAGCTTCCATATCTCTACAAATGAATCATGTTGTATATTTCTGTATGTAAAAATGTGCTTGCCAAAAATGGGTTTGCCATTCAGTGAACACTAAGACATTGATTAATGAGAAGAGATCCATCAGTGACATTCAGGATGTAATGATGAAAACTGAACTCTTGAGTGGTGATCTTGAGTGGTGATACTGCCATTTATAGAACTTTGTCTCCAGAGGAAATCTTTGTCTGATTAACCAAGCCCTGCACTCAGGCCCCAGGCCCAGCCCTTTCCGGTTTAGTCCCAAGGTGAGAGTGAGACAGACATGGAAAGATAAGTAACCATCTGAGGATGTAGACAGTAGTGAATAAGGAACTTTATGAAAGAATAGATGTCCACAAGATAAAGAAACAAGGAGTTGTGCATTTGCCTTTGATTATCCCTTACTGTAACAAACTCAGCTGGATTCCACTTAATCACTTAGACTTGTCTCTCACTAATTGTGTTTGACAGGACTAGAGCAACGCTCCAAAATAATATCCCCCAAACCCTCATGGGCCCCATAAACCTTTGATAGGAAGATGACTGATATTTCAGAGGAAAAATTACTTCTCGTAGTTATTGGTCATTCATAATCCTGTTTTGAAGTGTTAATGGAGAACCATATTTAAACTGCCAAATTTAATACACACATCCAGTAGATATATTAAATCTTTAATGCTTATTTTAGGAACGTACATGGCCAGCTCCCAAGGACAGCTAACTCCCTTGAAATAAAAATGCCGAAATGCTGTGCTGTGACCTTTTAAAAGAGAAAAAAAAAAAAAAAAAAAATAAGCAGGGGTGAGATTAAAAAAAAGTTGGTGATGCTAAAAGTACCATGACATGGAAAGTAGCAGGAACATATTATCTTTGAGTGCTTGATTGTGTAATTTATATATATATAAATATATAAAGTGGCGATTTATGCTGAGTAACATGTTATGTGAAATCTGTCACAATCTGTGCTTTTGATGTATTCAGTGTGTAAAATGACACAATATCATAAAAACTGAAAAATTTAGTAGATAAAAAAAAACAAAAACAACAACAACATGCTGTCTGTTATTTTCTCAAACAAGCAAGACAAAGGAGACTAGGTGAGACTATGAAGAATCTGTGTTATTGGACATTTTAAAATGCACTTTATGCAAATTACCCAAAAAAGTGAAATAAAATTATTAGTCCACACCACAGCTATTACCATAACGATACAAAGAAACAATATAAGTGAAAATAATTTTAGAACTTTTTTTTGATGAACTGATGAACTGATTTTGATGAGCAAATGAACGATAAAAACCCTGACAGTCAATCAGAATTCAACTAATGTTAAAGACCTCAGGCATTTAAAGTGGCAGATGAAATAACTGTGGCACGCATTTAATATACAAAACATTGCACCTATTGTATCCTTTAGTTTTTGGACCCAAGCACTGAAGACGTGTAGGCATCTATTGTATCAGATGGCATCTTCTGCTTTCTCTTGTTCTTAGTCTTCTTCTTCTTCTTCCGTTTGAATGTAAGGCAGCCCATAGAACCGCATGAAAAAGTTGTCAAATTGGAATACAGATAGAGGATAGTCTGAACATTAACTACAGCTAATTTGGAGTCTCTTTATTGCCACCAACTGTCCAAAGTTGCGAAGTTGGATAACTTTGAACAACTTGCATAACTTTGACCCCCCCCCCATCAAGTGCGGGTGAAATTTTGAATTGTACTTAATTTTCAAACTTCAGACCATGCTCACAAAAATTTATGGCATTCAAGTTGATTAGTCAAACCATTCTTGAATAATGCACAAATAAATTCAGCAAAGAGCACACCAGAATGAATGTGAGGCTATATCTCAGCAATGCTTTAGTGTTTTCAGACCCAGTTTGGTTTGTGTTATGATAAGCATAACTTGAGGGTTTCAGCACAGTGCCACATAGTGGTCAGAAGATAAGGAAAATTATCATTTTAGCTTATAACTTGTGAATGTTTTGGCCGAAATCATTCAAATGATATCCAGTTTTCCCATGTCAGTCATTTTGAGTGTCAGCTATTTTGAATTTTCATCAGATTTGTTGATGTGGTAAATGAAAATCGTTTTGTCAAAATGTCGAGATGTTCACTACCAAGAACACTGATACCAATTATGCCATAATCGGCCAGATGCCCTGTCCGCCATTTCGATTTTATTTGAACACCTACTTTAAAACTCCTTCTAGACCATTTGTCCAATTTCACCAAAATCTATTCAGATCGTCTTCAGAGCGTGCCGGCAAATATTTTTGGATTTTGTGTCGACAGACAAAAAGGTTGACCTTACCATATCAAATAATTTGATGACATGATGCTAAACTGCCTCTATTGACCGAAACTGATAAAACATAAAATTATATTACTAGTGAATGTATTTATGGGTATTCAGCCATTTTGACTCATCTTAAAACCATTAAGCATTTTTTGCAGTTGGTCTGATGCTTGCTGCCTTGCTTGCTTCTTGCTTGGCTCCTAGTTGCTGCTTGCAATAAAGGAAATAACTACTTTTTATTGTTATCATTTTTTATTTTATTATTATTATTATTATTATTTTGTATGAACAGGCCTTAACATTTGTACCTTCTGAGCCAGTGTTGCCCAACTATTTTCAACTGAAAGTAGCTAGCCTGCTTGAAATTCCACTTAGTGTCTCTAGATGACATTATATGCTAATTAGCATAATGTCCTTCTTTATTTTCTGACACAGCGCATAGCCTCAACTGCATGTGCTGCTACTCTCTGAACAGAGCAGATGCAGACACACATGTATGGAGGTAGTTGTTGCATAATTCCAAATAAATAGATTATAATCGACAAATAAATATAAAAAGATTAACAAAAATGAGACATATTCACAAATAGAACGAGATCCACAAATAAATCTTAGAGAGTAACTTTAAATTTTAACTTTGCTTGGCATTCAAAAGGTACAGTACTATATTTTACGTGCCTTTAAAATGCTATTCACACAAAGTTATTTGTGAATATGTTACAACAAAACAAATCTCCATAGGTAGTGTGCCTGCACCAGGAAAAAAAAAAAAAAGAAAAAAAAACTTATGGTGCAGTTTTGGCGACTCAGATTTGTCCAAAAAGACACAAGATTTGTCTCCAGTTGCCTTTTTTAAGAAGAAGAGGAAGAAGAAGAAGAAAAAAAGTTGCTAAAGGAGTTTGAAACACTGCAACACTGAATTTGGTAACATTGTATTTACTGTTTTGCATTTCCTACAGGTAAAATTGGCCAAGGAAAATATGGTGATGACAGAATAAATATGTTGAGGAAGGAACATGCCAATACTCATAACCTTTCGCCCAAAGTGTTGGATGAGCTAGGCTTTGATGAAAATGTCACACCATCTTTTCTGATTGAAAATCATTACCAGCTAAAGATCATGACGGAACCAGCCAGGTACATAAACATTGTACAAGTAAGCAAAAATGCCTGCTGGCTAAACCTGGGTCCTGATGTGGTTGTCCCGTTGGTGCCTGAGAAAAATGTTGTGGACAGGAAGTCCATTCATCAGCTGATAAGGAGACATTTCACAAGAGCTGTCCAGATATTGATGCATAATCATTACATTGATGTCCTATTCTTTGACACTAATTCATAGTCAGTCCACTTTGCTATGTTACTGTTCCTGGCTGCATAGCAGTTTTCACCACAGAAGTAGAACTGCTAAAATGAACAATTTAGAATCACTATATTTCATATTGTTTTTTGTTTCTAAGGCCTCTTTGTAGAGCAACTCTTTAAGCAATAACTGTCACAGATGCATCATGCATTAGTTAGAGTACACATCACATACACACAACTGCACATTTGCTGAGGGGCATGCAAGATCAAAGTTGACGCCTACCTGTATATTCTATTCCCTAACACTAACTCTCATAGAAACATTTCTACAAGTCAATCAGGGGTGAAAACAGTGACAAAGATGCGCCCCCATTCCCCCACTTTCCATTCTGTAACAAAAACAATGTGTTTTCTATAACATCCCCTTTAACCCCTGCTTGCTGTTCAACCCCATACAGTATAATAAATTTATTTATTTGCTTATTTATTTATTTATTCATTCATTTTATTCATATATATATATATATATATATATAAAACCACAATAACCAGTAGATGACTACAGAGGATTACTCTTTGGTTCATTTGCTATTTCGACTCCTTAATAAAGTTATTTTGCTTTTGGATTTTGCTCTTTCATTATTATAACATTAAAAAAATCACTTTTTTTGTCAAAGTTCAGCATTGTTTTTTTAAGTATGAAGTAGCAAGAGTTTTTAAACACTTACAGGATCTACATTAATTACACGGATTGCCTATTTTAAATTAAAAATGTCATTTTTTCAGAAGGATGTGACTAGTCTGCACCTGTTGAATGATCTCCTTAGTTTCTCTTGAATGGACAATGAACGCCCATTCACAAACATAATGTGACTTTTTTTTTTTTTTTTTGAGCAATAGAGATACTCAGAAATGAACTGATATTAAAGTTAATTACTTTGCCCTCTCAGGCAACAATGATTGACTTCATGACTTACAATGGGAAAAAATGATGAGGTAAGCTTACTAGTGTCTGTTTATTTCACTTGGACATTGCGGTCATCATTGTTAAGAGATTTATTTTTATTATTATTATTATTTTTAATGTACTCAGCAATAAGCTTTTGTTTATTTATAGCATTTTGTTAAGAAGATTTTCAACAAATGATTTTGGCAAAATGCCCTAGCTAAAATCAAACGTTTAATGTTTATGTTTAATACGGCAAAATATGCTCTATGTTACAGTCACTGCCCTTGCCGTTCAGAATAAAAGAAAACATCCCAATCGAGTGAAGGGATTTATGGAAACTGTGGTTCCTAATTAATTTGGTTCAAACATTAGCCTCGCATTTTAGGATGACAAACATTTCAGGTGAAGGATAATCCACTTCTTACCTCTGAGACTGTGTTGTGATCTATATGACCTTATTATTTTTATTAGGCTTATCATTATTGCTGATCACTGCTGTTGTGCTATGATATTGTAATATTTACCATTAATAATCAGAGGAGTGTAAAAGAGTTTATGAAAGTGTCACTCCACAATATAATAAGAAAATATATAAACATGTACAGTATTTTTATGTTACATTAATCAGTGTCTCTTTAACTGCGTGGTTTATATACATGTTGCTGCTGATTGGGCTGACATTTTTGACACACCCACCAAACAAGAGAAAACATATCTCAAACCCCATTGCACACCGTTTCCAGGAAACAAGTCGTTCAGCCCGGAAACCGTAGCAAAACGTTGCACACTGGTTTGAGCTTGAATGTGCCCCACATGTATTCCTGCCTAGTATATGTATCAAGTTGTGATTGTTTGTTTTAGTCATGTGTCTTGTTCTCCATTGGTTGGTTTGTGTCATGTGACCTGTATTGTTTTGTATTTATAGCCCTCATGTTGCTATTAGGTGTGTTCAACTTCATCTCCGGCTACAGACGGCGATCAACGAGAGTAGCCGAGAGCAGTCGCAGGCGGAGTTGAAAAAGGAGCTGTCAAGTCGGACACTTTCTGCTCTCGTTAGTGACGCTCTCGCGGTGTTTACATGCACTATCACAGATGAAGTGAATTAAATGCAATATTTATCAAATACACATTCTTTTCAAAAGCGTTTTCATGAGCAACAGAAACACGTTTCATACACTGCTTAATACAGCGACACCTGAACAAGAATAATGATCAACATAAACATATGCTGTTTAAATACTAATAAAGTGGGGTTATTTATGCTTTTATCAGTGTTTTATGATAAATCTGACTCAATATAACATTGTGACTACAGTAAAAACACCTTATTGTTCTAAAAACACAGATTTGTCAGCATTACCGGACTTGAGGACGTTAGAATAAACCCAAAACACACGTGATCGTTGTCATGCGGTGAATCTGGCCAATCGTGAAACAGCCATGTGGTCATCAGAGCTCCTGCAGCCGCTCTGAAGAAACTGCGCCGGCTGAGTCAGTCGGCTGCTCTCGAATCGCTATCGCGGTACTTTGATGGCACACGTGACAGTCACGAGGCGTCAGCGCTGCCTCAAGTCGGACAAAATTTCTAACCGGCATGCACTGCTTCAAGTCAGAATTTGATCGAGCTGCGCAGCGCTGCATTAAGTCGAACACACCTATTGTCTCTTGTTGAGTACTGTTCTCTGTATCCGCTGTTTTGGTGAGTTTATTCATGTTTCACCAAGCCAAGCCATGCCATGTTATGCCATGCCATGCCATGTCTGTGTTTACTGTACCTGCTCACTTTTGGGATTACATAAAGCTGCACTTGGTATATTAGGGCTGTCAGTTTTAATGTGTTAATTAGTTATGAAAAAAATAATGCAATTAAAATATTTCAACGCAGTGAATGCACTGGCCCTGCCCCCAGACCTGTACATCACCTTATATTTCATATAGTTGACTGTTGACAAATGTGATGCAGGGCAACAACTTCATAAATGCAGTTAATGTACTAAAATTCAAGATACTGGTGCAAAAATGCCCCTGTATGTGCTTTGTCTCATATTTACAGATATCACATATCACACATGAGTAGCAAGAGCAATATGACACAAGTGTTGATTTTGTCCCGATCTATCATGAGCTTAAATGTAATTTCAGTTCAGTAAATAAGAAGTTGATATTGTGTTCTTTTAAGCACAATATTTTATGTTTTTACGTTAGTTTACATTCAAAAAACAAAAAACAAAAAAAAAACAAAAAAAAAAACAAAAAAAAAGAAAAAGAAACACTTTCTTTTGTGGAACATAAAGGAAGGTATTTTGAAGACTGTTGATAACAAAGCTGTTTTGGTTACCAATGACTTTCACTGTATGAACAAAAAATACTGAGATGTTTCTCAAATTATCTTCCTTTATGTTCCTCATATATTCCTTTTTTCCAATTTATTAAATGGAATTACCATTTTTTACATTTGAGTTCTTCTTTGAATTGAGAACACCTATTCTAAATAAATATATGTGATCTACTAATGTTTAGTAATGTTTGATGAAGCTAAAAGCCACACGAGCATACATGTATTTGGCACAGTTTGGTCTCTACCTGAAACAGTTATGCTTGTTGTATTCTGCTAATTATAGACTGAGGCTTAACCCATTTTTTAACAAGTAATATTTTTATTTTCCATTTAGATATATTTTTCAGTTCATATATTTGACTTTTTTCTCTTTCAGTCAAAACCTGATGCCATATCCTTACTTTTTAATATAACTATATTATCACAGTGGATTCATGCTTGTTTAAAGATTGATGTAATGCTCTACACTGGCCACAGAATTGATCCATACTGCTGTCCCAAACCAAAAAACGCATTTAAGTATTCAAATCTTAGATGTTTACCAAGATTATTTATCATCTATTGAAACGTACAATAATATTAGTTGGGAAGTGGCTGTCATTTTGAAGTAAATGTATTCTAAAGTATGAAAAATCTGTGTAAATTTAATGAATGTCACTACCGAACACCATTTTTCAATAATAAAACATACTTTTTTGGGAGTTATTCCAACTATTTTTGCTTTCAACAACACCTTGTAAGACGCACCCAACAAATGGACTGAGCAGCACTATCATCGGAAATCACCCAACAGATGAAAGGATAGTATGGCAAAGATATCGCTTTCCTCAGCGGACATTCAACTATTCGACTACTTTTATTCTGAATATGAGATTGAGCTAAAGAATGAATGCTGTCTCAGATGCAGGTAATCACACCAGGTAATCCGTCCATCTCTCTCTCTCATAATACTCTACATAATACAATAAGTTTCAATGAAGCAACTCGAAGTTTCTTTCGTTACTAGTTCCAAAGTGACGTTTTCGAATTGGTAACAGAGGCTTCAGCTCAGATGATAAACTGTCAATTTGAGATTTCAATGAAAAGCATCTTCTGGTTGTCAGAGAAGGATTTGGTCCACTTGTCCACTGTGCTGTAAAACATAAATAGTTGAGAAGTAGTTTAAAGAGTATAAATAAATAAATAAATAAATAAATAAATAAATAAATAAATAAATAAATAAATAAATAAATACATAAATACATAAATACATACATACATACATACATACATACATACATACATACATACATAAATAAATAAGGCAACTTGAAGCAGTAAGACTTCTGAGTTCTCAAAACAACAGTTTTTTTAGTTCTTCTCAGTAAAGATACTTTATTTAGCCAACATAAATTTGTTTGTTCCTGCAATGCTGATTATCTAATTTTGCTAATATAAAAATTCTTGTCACAGTAACTGAAACAACAATTACTGTCGTTGAGGTAATTTATTCATTTTTTTCTGATTCCTGGATTAAAAAAAAAAAAAAAAAAAGAAAAAGAAAAGAAAAATTGTAAAAAGTCACCACATTGTCAATTTTATGTTTATTTACAAATGACAAACAGTGAATTGTTATAGAAACGTTAATGGATAACTTAGTTCAGTATGTTTAGTTTAGTTTAGACATCATTGTCTTTGTTTGTAAAAAACTTTTACAAGTCTAAGATATCCAGGCAATGGTTTTAAGTGGTTGAACATAATCTAGGCCTCAAAACTAGACACACAAACCTCAATGGTGGCAATCAACAAATGTTAAAAAGATGACCTCTTTACATCACAGTACATCAAATAAATACAGAGTTCTGGCATGAAACTCTAGATGGCATAATCCCAATAGGTCTAACTCAGTCTGACCTAATGACATCATCACATGGCACAGCTGACTGGTTCTCTCCTGTATCAGTAGCCAATGAGCTCACTGCTCAACATTCAAATATATGACTAGTGCTAACTGTAACAGTTTTGCTGCATGCTTCAGAAACCCTCCACTTTCCCCAGATCCACCTCTATAGATCTGCTACGAGGTGATTCTTGTATGCTATGGGGGTTATTCATATGTTATATGCAGTGATGGGGAGTATCTTTTTACATGTAACATAATTATGTAATTTAATTACAAAATAAATGTAATTATAATTAATTACAGTTACTGAGAAAAAATGTGTAATTAAATTACAGTTACATTTGAAAATGTTAATGATTACAAAGGGGGTTACATCTGAATTTTTTTTCACACACACACACACCCACATACAGATTTAATTGACTTCTTTCATACAGTGCATTGACTGCTCTAAAATGATACACCAAAGTTTCAGGAGTTTAGGACAGAATAGGACACATGGTTATTCGATAACTGTTTTATTTCCTATTTGGGTTTATGCATATACTTTATTTTTTAAGATTATTTTTTTTTATTATTATTTTTTCCCAAGGCATTGTTGGATGCCGGTCTTTCCTGTCATAACTATAACATTTGATTTTTAAAACCAATACCATAGCTATTAAACTATTTCTTGTTATGATTTTAAATCTGTATTTAACCTCAGAATGATCTCAAAGTAAGTAAGAGGTATTAGGTCTGAATTTGTGGTAGCTGTGCTTTAAATTAAATTATTACACGGCTCTGTGGAATTCTTGATTCTGATTTGTCAGTCATGACATTCCAGGGTATGTTATTCCCCGATGACACCAGTTGTCAAAGGCTAATAACACAGACTCATCCTGGCAACTTAAGTTGAGAAGCTTTGTGTTTGGTTAGCTAATAAAATATTAAATCTCATTTCAATATTATGTGTACTATTTCTTAATTCTGTCATCCTGTATTGTGGACATGCTCTATTGTTTCATACAAACGCAGCTGCTGCCATTTTGTTTTGTACATTGTAATGGATTATAAGATAACTAACAAACTAGTATTGTAAGTACCAGTACTTAATTATTTATGTGTGATTTATGGTTAACTGCCTGGTTTAAATGTTTCAAACAGTTGGAAATATTAGAAATTTAGAAAAGTAATAAAAAATAAATGTAATACATTTTAAATAGAGTAACTTGTAATCTGTAACCTATTACATTTCCAAAGTAACCTTCCCAACACTGGTTATATGTGCAGCAGCAATATTTCTTACATGCTTACAGGAGCATGTTGTGGATGTATTGGCAGTAGCAAGTCTCGGTACTTGCTCTGCCGCAGCAGCAGCAGCATAGAGCAGATCTATTCCACCAAGACCAAATACATTTACATTGTCATGTACATTACCATGCCAATCCCTCTGAGAGTTGTCATGACAGAACTAACAATAATGACAAAACAACAACAAAAAAGTTCAAATGAAGTCAGCAAAAAGCAAAACAATAATCCTAACATTAACTACATAATTTATTCATGCTGCAGTGTATGCTGGGAACTTAAAAGCCTTAACATTTAAACAGTATGACATTCTTTGTTTGACCAGTTGGGACAACATTTAAGGTAAGGCTTATGTAGTTTTAAGAAAATAGTATATTTTCTAATTTTTTTAGTATTTGCAACTATGCTTTGAAAATATGCAGCTGCATCAAATAAACTACAAATAGTATCTGTAAATATGATAAACTAAGCCAGTTGCATAATATCGCATTAAAATACCAGTTTATATTTCAGATATTTAGCTTATTTAACTTCAGTGCCTCATGATGGGGTAAGTTAAAATGCTGGCTCAACTTACCCCCACTGCATTTGGCTCACTTTGCCCCATAGCTGGCATTAAAAAAAAAAAAAAAACTAGCTAGCTTACCAATTCAGGCTAATATTTAGCTAAATTATTTGCATGGTTTTATAAGTTGCTAAATCACCTATATGCATCATTTTTTTTAGAACTGGATAAATTTGTTTTGATGTAATAGCCATCATGATAAAATTTTTACTTTACTTTGACAAGCCAAAAACTGACACCTGCACAAAAACTACCCACACCTCTCAATGACCAGGTGCTCTGTCTGTCTCCAACCAATGTAAGGAAGACCCTATCTAGGATTAACCCAGGCAAGGCTGCAAGTCCTGACAACATAACAGGCCGGGTACTGAGAGACTGTGCTGAACAGCTGACAAACATATTTAACACCTCGCTAAGGCAGGCAGTTGTCCCCACTTGTCTCAAGTCCACCACCATCATTCCAGTGCCAAAGATGACACCTGTGTCCAGTCTGAATGACTACGTCCCATAGCACTGACATCAATCATGATGAAATGCTTTGTGAGGTTAATCATGCACCATATCAAATCCAATCTAGCATTCAACACAATAATCCCACAACAGCTCATCAACAAACTAAACCTGCTGGGCCTTAACACCTTCATCTGTAATTGCATCCTGGACTTTTTAACTGGAAGACCTCAGTCTGTGTTGGCCGCAACACCTCCAACACTACCATACTGAGCACAGGTGCCCCACAGGGCTGCGTGCTCAACCCACTGCTCTTCACGCTGCTGACTCATAACTGCACTGCCAAGTTTAGCTCCAACCACAACTGTGGTAGGTCTCCAACAATGATGAAATGCTCTACAGAGAGGAAGTGGCACAAATGGTTGAATGGTGTGGTGCAAACAACCTGTTCCTCAACGTGATGAAGAAAAAGGTGGTTGTGATGGACTTCAGGAGAAACTCTGTGAATCACCCCCCACTGACCATCAACAGCTCAACTGTGAAGAGAGTCAGCAGCACTAAATTCTTAGGGGTGCACATCACAGAAGATCTCACCTAGACCACCATCGCTACATCACTTTTCAAGAAGTGGCAACAGCGGCTCCTGTGCTGACTTAAAAGAGCAAGTCTCCTTCCACCCATCCTCACCACATTCTTCAGGGGCACCAGTGAGAGTATGCTGACTAGCTGCATCACTGTCTGCAAATTGGCAAATTACTGTAAGTTAAAGAAAAATCTGCAGTATAGATTATAACGTGACAACACTTACTGTATTGTATTGTATTGTGGCAGTGAATGAAGAGGTATCATACCAATAACAAGTGCAGTATGGAATATCTCAAGGTTCAATACTAGGACTGTTACTTTCCACGCTTTACATCTTACTCTTAGGAGATATCATTAGGAAACAAGCTTTCATAGTTATGTTGATGATACTCAGCTCTATATTTCATCGCGGCCTGACGAATCATACCAATTTGCAAAAATAAGGGAATGCATAGTTGCTATAAAAAAAACAATACAAAACAAAACAAAACAACAAAAAAAAATGAATGACTAGTAATTTCTTAATGTTAAATTTTGAAAAAACAGAGGTGTTAATTATTGGGCCAAAAAGCTCTCCATGTAATGACCTAGAACACTGTCTAACACTCGATAGCTGCTTGTCAGGTCTTCTTCATCAGTTATCTAGGTGTGCTATTTGATAGCAATCTTACTTTTGAAAGCCACATTTCTAGCATTTTTAAAACCACATTTTCCATCTCAGAAATATATCTAAATTATGACCTATGCTCTCAATAGCAAATGCAGAAACATTAATTCATGCATTCATGACCTCAAGTTTACATTATTGTAATGCTCTATTTGGTGGTTGCGTGCTTGCATGCTTAATAAACAAACTCCAGCTGGATCAAAATGCAACAGCTAGAGTTCTTACTAGAACCAAGAAATATGACCATATTAGCTCGGTTCTTTCAACACTGCACTGGCTCCCTATAAAACATCATATACATTTTAAAATCTTGCTAATTACCCATAAAGCCCTGAATGGTTTAGCACCTCAATGTTTGAGCGAGCTCTTATTGCATTATAGTTGTTCACATCCGCTACGATCTCAAAACTCTAGCTATTTGATAATACCTGCGGGCAGCAGATCCTTTTCCTATTTAGCTCCTAAACTCTTCAACAATCTACCCAACACTGTTTGGGAGGCAGACACACTCTGTCTGTTTAAATCTAGATTAAAAACCCCTCTCTTTAAGACATAACACACTAACACATCTCTATAATTCAAATCCGTTAAAGGATTGTTAGGCTGCGTTAATTAGATCAACCGGAACTGGGAACACTTCCCAAAACACCCAATGTTACATCGTAAAAAGAATGGGATCTACACTAAGATTAGTTTGTTTCTTTCTTATTCTGAGGTCACTGTGGCCACCATGTATCCAGATCAGATGGTCACTGCAGCCACTCGAATCCAGTCCGTATCCAGTCCAGATGGTGGATCAGCACCTAGAGACAACCTCTACAGGCCTGAATGTCAGTGGAGACCATGTCAATTAGATGAGCCCCTGAGACAGATCCGAAGACCTCGTCACCTAGAAGATCGCGTGAACCAGATAAGTCCTCTGCACAATCAGACTTTTTTGCAGCCTTGAATTAAACTGCTGGTTTCCCAGAGAAGAACGGAACACTATTTCGACACACTGTTTCCCTGTTAATACTGTAAAGCTGCTTTGACACAATCTGCATTGTAAAAAGCGCTATATAAATAATAGTGACTTGACTTGACTTGACTATTGAGACTAATGTTCTTTATAACACCTCACAGCCGTGTCATATCTTCATCACACCTTTTGATGACACACTGGACAGATAGTATTACAAACTGTATGAATTTTATGTCAGTTACGTAAGTTGATTTATGATTTGAAATATTGCATTATTTCCTGCTCATTTAGCTGACTGGTAAAGGTAGCCTACTAAACTGAAAGAAGTTCTTACTTTTGTGTTTCAGTGATTGAACCAAATGTTTTTATTACATATTACAAAGATTTTTTTTTTTTTTTTTGTCGTGGTTACTACTGCAAACTCCTTTCCTTGATAGACAATGAGACACTGTGTTGATGTAGTGACACTAGGGGTCGCACTTAGGATCTCCAAATGCCTCTGATACTAAAAAAAAAAGGCCAATGACAGTTGACCCTTCATAGGGAATTTGACTGACAGGTGATCTGACCAATCAAAATGCTGAATCTGCCATTTTTGTCCAACAAACAAACTAAACAGGAGAGTAAATTAATGTCAGGTTGAAAAAATGGCAGGTTAATGAAGTTCTTCCATGGCTGAAACAAGACACTTTCTGAAATTCACGCAAGAACTGAAGCACTACAGCGATTTGTTACAACACATCAAAGAGCCACAAAATAGTATTTATTGTTTGAATTTCTTAAAAAAAAAAAAAAAAAAGAAAAGAAATGAAAGCTGAGACTTTCTTTCATACCTTAATGAAGGTAACGAAACAGTAATGAAGGGGGGTGGGTCTTTGCAAAGGGTCATTTGGTGAGTTGAATTTGCATTTCACATCCAGAGATGGCTTGCTCCACTCATGCAGGTTTCTGCTGAGGAGCTAAAAGAGTGTCCCAGCCATTTCAGTGGGTAGTTCAGTGTTGTGGCAGAAGGAACTCAGCATTTTATTCCCTCCATCAGGAAACGAAGGTTCCTTATCTATCAATCATTTGACAGCCGTCATGGTGATGAGGGTTGTAAGCACCTACTGTGTGTGTGCGTGACTTTTTCTGACTATAAAACTGCCATCACCCTTTCAGCATTTGACTTTAAACAAAAATAAAAATAAAACTGACGTTTCTCCTCCTGGCCATCCACTGGGGGACAGAGTGTTGCTTTTACTAGCTCTGAGGTTGGTTGAGCAGCTCTCATCCCTGTGTCGCCTCTATCAGGAGCACTACAGTATGTAGCCCTTCTGGGGTTCTCCTAGGTCATGCGGGGGCAGGATGTTTTTGATGGCCTCTGTTTGCTTCTTCCTTGCCAAGAACTGCTGCTCAAAGTCCTTGACAGAGTCACTGATTAGTCCTCCTTGGAAGATGGTAGCATTAAGAAAACAAACTTTGTTGGCATTCCTCATCTCCACAAGGTTCAGCCACAGATGGCACCATAGAGGACAGAGCCCACCCGAGAGCCCATGCTGTGACCTTTGGCACTCGTAAGTTGAAGTCGGATACCCCCAGGTCGGTTTCAGTGCTTGCTGCAGCGGCTTTGTACATAGCAGAAGAAGGACCAGTGCAGGGAGCAACAAAAGTGACTCTTTCTCTAAAGGAGAAAGAGTTATGACTGCAACATTACCATGGTCATGCTCTTGCAATGACGGCATACATAGGATGTCTAATGGTACTGGTTACAGCCCAAACAACTGAGACAGTGATTGTGGACATCCCAGAACAATAGACCCAGAAAAACATGGATGGAAAAGCATCTTTAAAAAGACACTGTTTGCCACTGCTTGCTCTTTTAGATGGAAATTTGCTCTGTTGAAGCGCCCAAGGAACTCCCTGCACGATCCATCAGAGGAGATATTTACATGAGTAAGTCTTTCTTTTATTAGCCTGCTTGCGTTAGTTGTTACTGTGTTACTGTGACAGAACTTGTACACATTTTACTAGTTAGACTTTTTTCAAACTATAGTTCATGACTACAGCAAGTGAAACATTATGTAGGATTCATTTCATTGGATCAAAATGTCTCATGACGCCATTTTTTTTTTAACGTTCTATAAAATAGAAAACAATGCGATATAAAGGTAATAGTGCTTACACTTACGCTTAACAATAATAATATAGTTTCCCCAATATAAATGTTTTTGTATTGTATAATACATATAAAGCATGCTTATGTTTATGACTTGAAGATCATATTATTTAGTTAGTTATTTATCGTATAACAGTAGGATGTAATATGAGTGTTTACAATGAGTGTATATTTAGACCATGTTTATTAATACACTATATATACGCTATATATATTTTACAGATGCTCATGATATTAACATGCTCATAGATGTTTTTCTTATGTTGTTTGTTTTTTTAGTGATCTGATACCTGCACAACAGATGAATCCTGCTGTCTTTCAAACTCTCTGAGAGCGCTGTACTAACATCAGATGTTCAACTACACATATTCTAGTGTAAAAAAGTTCCTTTACTACTGATGATGAGTTTTGCAAGCACTTAAATATCAGGTATGATTTACTTTTTTCACTTTGCTGAACAGAATTCAGAAAGCAGTTTTCAGAAACTACACAAAGTCTGTTCACATTTCTGTGGTTAGATCAGGGTGCTCAATAATGTGTATTTGACCTTCATTATATATATATTTTGATTATACTGTGTTGTAAATAAAATACAAATAATCTAAAACTCCATTCTTTGAATCTCTCATTGTTTCTTACCTGACAGTCACAGCCTCATTGATGGGCCATTAGGGAGGGCTCTTTGTCTCTCAGGTGTGAATTGCTAAATATTCATGGGTCATTGCCACTCCTTCGCATATTCCCCTTCGATCACAAAACATGTCTTAGAAAATTTACATCAATATATTGTTTTTTCTGAACGCGTGAACAAGATGATTTTCACATCATCTTGTAGAAAAAACTCTAGCCTACCACACCCAGTTCTCAAAAGTCTTATGAACAAATGTTCTATATGTGTTTCATTGGCTTATTTCAGTGAGTGTGACCAGACTTTAGTCATTAATATGTTTTTAAAATACTGAAAAAAGCACAAATGTCAGGGCATGTCAAAACTTCTCCAGGGCCCCAAAACACCCTCAGACCCCAGAGGGTTAAATGTGCATTGAGAGAGGAGAGACCACTGATCCAACAATTTTTCTTTGTTAGAGGTGAATGGAACAATCATCCAAAAAACTGACCGCTCAGCTCAGAACGAACCTGAATGAGTGGAGCTAGCTATCTCCTTTTGTACTCATATGTCTGGGGGAGTGACATGCCAGTTACACTCAGAGGGGTTTGAGACTCCCAAGTGTGAACTCTAGTGTCACTACATTGACACTAGACTGAGTAAGTGACAGACAGGAAACAATGATTATGTGGATTGCAGAGCATGAGATCAAGCTTTGAAAGATTGAATAGCAGTGTTACTGAAGTGTGATCACTGTGATCACCTTTCATGTGAAAATACTACCAAACTGAATAAAAAACTGTATGGTGCATAATAGTACTTAAAAGGTAGATGTTAATACTTTTTAAAAGTTTACCCCATAGTGACCCTTATATTTTTTATTTTGTACCTTTTTTTTTTTTTTTTTTTGTTTTGTTTTGTTTTGTTTTGTTTCTGAGTGTATAAATTAACACTAGTTAGTATATTATGAATGGACATGAATTAACAATGAACATGAATATATATATATATATATATATATATATATATATATATATATATATATATATATATATATATATATATATGTCACTGTTAGTTGTTAGTTAATGCTAGCTTAGGTAAATTAATTAATTTAAACAGATACAACTTTTGATTAGTCAATGTTGATTTATTTATTTTTCCAAGGTATCAATGTATGTGAATACATGTGAATCAGGGGTCCCTGCCGAGGTTACTTGACTCTAAAAGGGTTGAAGACCCCAGTTTTTAACTAAGTTCAGCTCTTCATGTCCTTTTCTTATTCTGTTAAAGAATTTACTTTTCATAGCACATCAGAAATATTGTCCTCATAGGCTTTAAAGCACCTTATATTGCTTCCTTATGTTAATGCTATACTCAACTGAAGTGAATGGTTGAAGAGATTAGAAAAATGGTAATGCACTTGTTATGTCTTTGGATTGTTTGTGAACTTTCTGAGAGTTTATTTCAACAGTGCCACTGCCTCTTGCTTGGGTCAAGTCTTACTTAAAACATTGATATTACAACTTAGTATATTAATTTCAGTCATAACTATCAAACAAATAAGTGGACTGAACAAATGAGACAAAATAATACCACTGCAAATGAAATATCTCAAGTCTACCATTAACCCATCCGTCCCTCATAGAAAAACCCTTTTCTACCCACCCCATAGAACTTTTACAGACTGGGGTAGAAACAAACCCCAGGCTGGCACCCTCCCTAGTCTTAGTCAGTGACAGTAACATGACAGCCTGTATAAACACTCTAAAACACCGCTATTAGCCCTATTTTAAGAGAACAGATTAACTTAGAATTCACACGAGTAATAAAGTGGGGTAAAAAAAAACAAAAAAAAAACATACTCTCTATAAAGAGGAAGCAAAAGTAAATAATTATATCATGCACAGTGAAAACGGTACATTAGTGACACCATGTCTCCTAGCTTACATGAAGAAATTGCCAATAAACGACTGACACAAGAAGTTCTAAATCGTCAAATCAGACATCGAGTCACTCAGTATTATCAAACCCTTATACCATGTCCATCCTAGGAGAATGAGAGCTTAGGAACTGACACGCTTCATCCGGAGATTGCATTAGTTTAGTCTTGCCGTGTTTCAAGACGATCTTCAGCATAGCTGGATACTGAAGAAAGGTCTGCAGACCTGCCTCTTTCAATTCCTTCCGTATTGCACTGAAGGAGCTCCTCTTCTTTGCCATAGCGGGAGAGAAGTCAGGGAAGAAGCTCAACATCGCGCCGTCGTTTGTTTTTACAGGACCGTGGCGTCTTGCTTCGTTTAGGATCAAATTCCTGTTGTTGTAACGTAACAATTTGAAGAGAAACATTTGCGCTTTGGAGTGGTCAGTTGAAGCTCTGGAGTAAACTCGATGTGCATGTTCAATCTCGATATCTTTGCCCGCAAGTGATGGGATCCAGGTCGGCAATGACCGCTTTAGAAAGCTAATTGGGTCATCTTTCTCAGCCCCTTCAGGTAGTCCTAGCAGCCGGAGATTACTGCGTCTGCTGCGGTCTTGTAGATCAGTTACTTGTTGCTCAAGGGCATCCAGTCGTGTAGTATGTTCATTGATCACTTTTTTTCTGCTCTCTCTGCTCCCCGGTTAAAAAGTCCATTTTAGAGCACATATTTTGAATTGAGGTCATGTGAGAGGCGAATTCGGTGCGCATTGCTGCTAATTCAGTTTTCAGAATGTCCTCAAATCGCTTTATGGTGATCGCCATGTTGTCCTCCATGTCCGCTCGGCCTGCCGCGGCGGTTGGTTTAGTTTTCTTCTTAATTGGCGAGGATGATGGTGAAAGATAAGCGAGTTTCCGACTGTGTGACATCTACAAAATGTATGGCAAACAAAAAACTACCCCAAATGTATAAAAAGAAGTCAAACAACCGTAAAAGAAGGGTTACATAAGCGGAGCTTGGCTAATATGCGTCTTGGCTCATGAAAGCGTCACGTGATCCCCCTAAACTGCTGGATCTTTAATGTTCTGGGCCTATTTTACTGCAGGAGATCCTGGACATCTTGTTTAGATACATGGCCTCATGTATCTAAACAAACTGTCAAAAATCTTATAATGGGCCGTGTTTAGATATTCCATCAGGGCAATGACCCAAAACAAACACAAAAATGTGTCACTGAGGACAAAATAAATATTCTGCTATGGCCGTCCCAGTTCCCTGACCTGAACCCTGTAGAAAATTAGTAGGGTGAACTGAAGAGGAGAAGCACCAACATGGAACTGGGGATCTGAAGGATCTGGAGAGATTCTGTGTGAGGGAATGGTCTCTGATCTCTTCTTAGGTGTTCTCCAAACTCACCAGGAGAAAATTTATAAAAGAAAATTCAGAGCTGCTATCTTGGGAAAAGGACCTTGCAATAATTGGGTGCCAATAATTGTGGCCAACATGAACAAGAGAAAAACATGTATTTCATAATGAGATTTTCCCCACCCATTTTTTGTCTTTTTACTTCAATGAAAGACTAGAATTTTGTGATTTTTTTTTTTTTTTTTTTTAATGAAAGATCAAAAGGATAAACAATGCAGATTTATTTCCATAGCTGCCTTTGCTCATATTTACCAAGGGTGCCAATATTGTGGAGGGCACACTATATATATATATATATATATATATATATATATATATATATATATATATATATATATCACACCGGCATTCGGTGGGGCAGGAAGAGTTGCTGTTTAGCCATTAAATGGTCCCCATAAATGTGTAAGTTTTTTAGAATTATTACGACGAAAAAAGGTTGACATTGCTTTAATCCAGGAAGCTCATTTTCGGAAGGATGATGTTCGTAGATGCAATAATAAATATTACAAGGTGGTCTCTTTCGCAGCGACTGACAATAAAACTAAACGTGTATTGATAATTGTTAGAAGAAAATTAAATATTTCCATTTTAGACAGAAATGGTGATAATGCTGGCAGAATAACTTGTGTAAAGACTATGGTTGGGAATAGGAAGATAGCATTTCTCTCAGTTTATGCACCATGTAGTCCAGATCCAACTTTTTTTTTTTTTTTTTTGGAATTATCTTCCTATCTCACTGATCTAACAGACTTTGAGATAGTAATGTGAACAGATATGAATGCTGTAATGTCTAATGACCTTGATAGATCTGGTGACAATTCTTCTTACTCCCAGACTGTTTCTACTGAGCAACTTAACCAATGCATAGCCTCTATTTCACTAGTAGATGCATGGCGTTTATTCAACCCTTCCAAAAAAATCATACACATTTTTCTCAGCTAGACACAAATCATATTCACGGATTGACTACATTTTTGTCTCCACTTCCTTGACCTCAATGCTACTTGAAGTCGACATCTTTCCCCTTTCTATTTCAGACCATAGCAGTAATTTCTTGAATTTTTCAATTACCCAGCGACCTTCACGAGCCCCCAGATGGCGCTTTAATACAAATTTATTAAAAGATGAGTGTTTTTGTGATCAATTCAGAAGTAAACTACGTTGATCTATTGACATCAATAAAGGCTCGGTAGATGATCCACGGATATTGTGGGAGGCGACAAAGGGCTTCATAAAGAATTTTTCAATTTCATATGCTTCCTTTCACCAGAAAATTCACCGTAAGAAAATTTCTGATCTGGAATCCAATCTCCGATCATTAGAACAGGCAAACCAACACACTTTTTCTGATCGTACGGCAGCTAAAATTGAAACTGTTAAGAAAGAACTTAATTCATTAAATAGATACAGAGCTAAATTTCTCATTCAAAGATCCAGACAAAATTATTATTTTCAAGGTAGCAGACCTAGCCACTTACTGGCTCTAAGACTATGTAATAATGAAAAATGTGCTAAAATTACAGCGGTGAAATCTCAAACCAGTGAGGTTCTGACTGACCAGAAGAGTATAAATGACACTTTTGTTCCTTCTATTGTGAACTATATAGCTCCAACTCTAACTGTGAACCCACATTTTATACTTCTTTTTTATCTACTCTTAATCTTCCACATTTGTCAGAACCAGACTCTGAGTTTCTAGCTAGACCCTTATCTCTTATTGAATTAGAATCATCAGTCAAAGTTATGAGCAAGGGGAAATCTCCAGGCCTCGATGGCATACCAGTTGAGTTCTACTCGACCTTCTGGTCCGATTTGGGGCCACTTATGCTAGATATGATGCAATATTCAATTGATCAAGGGTCTTTTCCACAAAATATGAACATGGCCATTATATCTCTTCTATTAAAAAAAGATAAAGACTCTATGTTCCAGCTACCGCCCACTCTCTCTAATTGGTACAGATGTTAAAATTTATGCAAAGGTTTTAGCCTGCTGCCTAGAAGGCTTTATGTCTAAGCTGGTCAATCATGATCAAACAGGGTTTATTAAATCTCACTCTGCTTCAGATAATCTGCGAAGACTATTTCACATAATTTCCTCATCTGAACAATTAACTTCTCCCTCTGCTATTCTCTCTTTAGATGCAATGAAAGCATTCGACCATTTGGAGTGGAGCTATTTGTGGGCAGTGTTAGATCGCCTAGATTTTAGCTCTAATTTTATAAATATGATTAAAATCCTCTATGCTAATCCCTCAGCTACCATTCTTACTGGCCAGATTAGTTCACAATCATTTCCAATTGGAAGAGGCACCCGCCAGGGTCGTCCTCTTTCACCCTTACTATTTGCTTTGTCTCTAGAACCTCTTGCTCAAGCTGTGCATCAGTCCGAACTTATACTTCCTATATCAGTTAGGACCACTTTACATCACATATCTTCATTTGCAGATGATGTATTGCTTTTCTTAGACAATCCAGTTCTATCAGTTCCCCAATTTATTTAATCAGTTTGGTACCCTATCAGGGTACAAAATTAATTGGACAAAGTCATATCTGCTCCCACTCAATTTTTGTGTTGGGTCTGCGACACTTTCTGGTTTTATTCCGGTGGTGCATTCATTCAAATACTTAGGTGTAGATATCTATCCGTCCCTGCAGATCTTGCAAATTGGACGCATCTTCCTACTTCTTTCCATGCAAGAATATCTGTTGTTAAAATGAATGTCGTTTCTTTTCCTCTATTATCCCTTTACCCTCACCTGCTGGCTATTGGAAAAAACTCAATTCAGTAATATCTCATTATATTTGGAATGGTAAACGCCCACAAATTAAATTATCTACTTTACAGCGTAGCAGATCAGATGGGGGCTGGTCCTTTCCAAATTTTAAATTATAGGCTGACTCCTTTACTCTCCGTGCATTGTCAACCTGGTTTAAACTGAATGTGTCAACCTCATGGTGGGCTATTGAAGAATCTCTTGTTTCTCCTCACAATATAAAGCATTTGGTTTTTGCTGGTGTCTCACTTAGGCAATGTAAACTTCATTTTGGCCCCATTATTACACACTTTATTTCTACTTGGAGAATGGTGACCAGAAAGATAGAGCCAAATTTGAGGTGGCTTCGTCATTCACCTTTGTTTCATAATAATAATTTTTTTATCAGGCAAATCCCCATTTTACTGTCCACAATGGATTAAATGTAAAGTAAATTCTTTTGGTGACATTTATGATGATAAAGGCCTGAAATCATTTTAAGATATTAAGGCTCTTTTCAATTTACCAGGAACCTCCTTTTTTATGTATCTTCGCATTAGGTCAGCGCTTCGTGCATATGGAGTCCCCTGGGATGCACAATTGCCTGTACATCCCTTGCGGAAAGTAATCCTTCCCACTGATATTTCTGTTTTCTCTGCTTCAGGTATTTACTCTTTTCTCCTCAAAAACTCATACAAACCATTATCCATAACAACTGTCTGGTCTAAGGATATCAGTGGTGATATACAAACTTTATTTTCTGATAAAATTTGGGAGACAATTAGATCATCCTCAAAAATCCAAAAACCCAAATCATCAGATGATTCACTGGAAATTACTACATAGACTCTATCTGTCCCCTTTAAAACGCTTCTATATGCATGTGTCACCTTCCCCAAAATGCAATCCATGTCCGCAGAGGGCCCTCGACACATATGTACATTTTTTTTTGGGAATGCTCTGTACTTTCCCTTTTCTGGTCTCAGCTTGCTCATAACATATCATTCTTATTAGAAAAGGATGTGGTTTTGACTCCAGATCTTTTCTTCTTAAATAATTTTTCTGGATTTGCTCTGTCAGTGCAACAGAGAAACTTACTCTTAGCTGCTCTCACTGCTGCAAAGAAAATGCTAGTCAGTCGCTGGATTCCTCCTCTTTTAATGACCAGATGTGTATGGGGCTTATCTTTGCCCGACATTGTCTTTTTGAAATTATCAACAGCTCGCATTCATGGAGCAAAGACAAAAACTTTGAAGACCTGGAGTGCCACTTTTGACACTGTTAAATCTTGTTTCTTCTTTTTGATGTACAGTTTACTTTGTATTTATGTATAGTTTTATTTTTCTTGTGATTAAGTATTACACTTTGTACCTTTCTCCACTGCAATGTCTTGTATTTCCTCAGCACAGTATAAGTCTACCTGGTGGGTTGGTGTAACGGGACTCGGAGGAAACGTGAATAGATCCAAGTGCAAGCTTTATTATACAGATCGTAGTCAGACAGGCAAGGTCGATCTCCAACAAACAGTGATAATCAGGGCGAGGCAAGAGCGTAATCCAATAAACAGGCAGAACATCAAAATACCAGAGAGCAGTCCAAAGTAAAAAATTAAACAAGGCAAAAACTATGGCAATGAAACAAGGCAAAACTATGACTATGAAACAAAACTATGACCATGGAAATAACACTATGAAACAAGGAAAAACGCTTGGTAGAGTCCGCACAGGCAAAACAATACTTCGCAACGCAAGGAAGTAACCAGATAAGCAGCAGAGGGAGCGGTAACAGTCAGTCCATGGGTGAGGGCTTCCTCTGCTGGCATGGCATTACAGAATCCCCCCCTCTAGGAGCGACTCCTGGTGCTCAAAACAACAACAGTCCAGGAGAGTAGGGGAACAGAGGCAAAACAAAGGGTGGGACGGAGGGCCAGGTCCGTGCAGAGGAGGTGGGCCTGGATCGTGGAGCAGTGACAGACAGTGAAGCACTGGAGGACCTGGACTGTGGATCAGTGGCAGACACTGGAACTCTGGAGGACCTGGGCCGTGGAGCTGTGGCAAACAGTGGAACCTTGGAGGACCTGGGCCGTGGAGCTGTGGCAGACAGTGGAACCTTGGAGGACCTGGGCCGTGGAGCACTGGAGCAGAAGTCCACCATGTTTCATTCTGAGGAGCCTGGAACCATGGCGGAGCAGGGAGCCATGGTGGGGCAGGCAGAGCAGGAAGCCATGGCAGGGCAGGCAGAGCAGGAAGCCATGGCGGGGCAGGCAGAGCAGGAAGCCATGGCAGGGCAGGCAGAGCAGGAAGAATAGGGAGCCATGGCGGGGCAGACAGAGCAGGCAGAGCAGGGAGCCATGGTGGGGCAGGCAGAGCAGGCAGAGCAGACAGAGCAGACAGGAACAAAGATACCCACAGTGGAAAAAATGACATCCATAGCAGAGCAGAGAGTTCATGGACGATTTCCCTGGCCTCCTTGGCTGTGGCATGACAGGCAGAGAGTTCATGATAGGCCTCCTTGGCCGTGACATGATGGGCAGAGAGTTCATAGGAGGACGCCACCCCCTTAGGAGGTTCTGCAGCCGGAGCCGCCGTCTCCGGGGGCATTGGCGGAGACTCGTGGTCAGACGTGGCAGTGAGTTCATGGATGGGCGCCGCCTCCTTGGGAGGTTCTACAGTGTACGCTGACACCTCTGGAGGCATTGGCGCAAATTCTTCAACAGGAGAGGCCTCTGGCACAGACTCGTGGACAGATGAGGCCTCTGGAGCAGACTTGTGGAATAACGTGGTAGTGAGTTCTTGAATGGACGCCCCCTCCTTGGGAGGTTTTACAGTGTATGCTGACACCTCTGGAGGCATTGGCGCAAATTCCTCGACAGGAGAGGCCTCTGGCACAGACTTGTAATCAGATGAGGCCACTGGAGCAGACTTGTGGTCAGATGAGGCCTCTGGAGCACAATGTGTAGCCCACACGCTTAAAATGGCGATCACCATGACAGGCAGCACAGTAGATAGTGGGATGCCTGCTGGGCTTGAGGGTGTGGAGGTTGTGAGGTTAGACAGCGTGGGCTCGGCGTGGCTTGGGAGATGAGACGAGACCTGGCGAGGCTTAGGAAGGACAGCTAAGACCTGACAAGGCTCTTGGATGTCAGCTGATACGTGACGAGGCTCTGGGGGGTCAGCTGAGACGTGACAAGGCTCTAGGCGGTCAGCTGAGATGTGACAAGGCTCTGGAGGATCAGCTGAGACATGACGTGGAAGGTCAGACGGGACCTGGCAAGGTTCTGGCATGACGGCCGTGGCTTGGCGAGGCTCTACACTAGCAGTCATGTCGTGAAGAGGCTCTGTTAGGAGTGCAGCTGTGTCTCGACTTGATTCAGGAAGGTCTGTCGTGACTTGACTTGACTCAGGGAGGTCTGCCATGACTTGACTTGACTCAGGGAGGTCTGCCATGACTTGACTTGACTCAGGGAGGTCTGCCGTGACCTGACTTGACACAGGGAGGTCTACTGTGACTTGACTTGACTCAGAGAAATCAGCGATGACTTGACTCGACTCGTGAAGAACAGCTGTGACTTGACCTGGCTTGTGAAGACCAGCTGTGACTTGACTTGGCTCAGGAAGATCAGCTGTGGCTTGACTTGGCTCAGGAACAACAGCAGTAACATGACTAGGCTTATGAAGATCTGCTGTAACTTGGCTTGGGTCATGGAGATCAGCTGTGGCTTGGCCTAACATAGACAACCCAGTTGTAACATGACTTGACTCAGGAACAACAGCTGTAACTTGGCTTGACTCAGGAACAACAGCTGTAACGTGGCTTGACTCAGGAACAACAGCTGTAACGTGGTTTGATTCAGGAACAACAGCTGTATCTTGGCTTGATTCAGGAACAACAGCTGTAACTTGGCTTGATTCAAGAACAACAGCTGTGACTTGGCTTGACTCATGGAGAACAGCTGTGACTTGGCTTGAGTCATGGAGAACAGCTGTGACTTGGCTTGATTCAGAAGTAACAGCTGTAACTTGATGTGGCTCAGGAAACAAAGCTGTCACTTGACTTAGCACTGAAAGTGCAGCCCTGACTTGCCTTGACACCGGAGGATCAGCCATCACTTGATTTGCTTTGGGTGTGGCAGACATGGCGAGATGAGATTTGGATGAGATGATTTTGGACTGATGAGGCTTAGCTGTGGCAGCCATCTTGGCCGGGGACTCAGATGGGGCGGCCATCTTGTGAACAGACTTGGGGATGGTGGCCATCTTGTGAACAGGCTTGGGGATGGCGGCCATCTTGTGGACTGGCTCGGGGATGGTGGCCATCTTGTGGACCGGCTCTGGGATGGCAGCCATCTTGTGGACTGGCTCTGGGATGGCGGCCATCTTGTGGACTGGCTTGGGATGGCAGCCATGACAGGTGCAGACTCTGGAAGGGCGGCCATGACAGGTGCAGACTCTGGAGCGGCAGGCATGGCATGAGCAGGCCCTGGAGTGGCAGGCATGGCGTGAGCAGGCCCTGGAGCAACAGGCTTGGCGTGAGCAGGCCCTGGAGCGACAGACATGACGTGAGCAGGCCTTGGAGCGGCAGACGGGATGTGAGCAGGCCTTGGAGTGGCAGACGTGACGTGAGCAGGCCTTGGAGCGGCAGACGTTTTGCTTATAACTTGACATGGATCATGAAGATCAGCTGTGACTTCACTTGGCTCATGAAGATCAGCTGTGGCTTTGCTTGACTCAGGAACAAGAGCTTTGACCTTGCTTGACTCAGGAACAACACCTGTAGCTTGACTGGGCTCGGGAACAACAGCTGTAACTTGACTTGATTTGGGAACAACAGCTGTAAGTTGGCTGGACGCGGGGTCAACAGTTGTAACTTGACTGGACTCGAAAACAACAGCTGTAACTTGACTCGGGAAATACAGCTGTAACTTGACTGGACTCAGGAACAACAGCTGTAACTTGACTGGACTCGGGAAATAACAGCTGTAACTTGACTTGGCTCGGTTAATTACCACAGTGGTCAAAGCTATGTACTTCAACTTCTAGTTGTCTGCTTTAAATACTCATTAGCTAATGATTTGCAAATGTATCATTATGTTGTGACTACTTGTTGGGGCACAGAACTAATAACTAATTGTTAAGTAATATGTCATTGTGGTTATGGAATTAGTTAATTAGTCATGTGCCTCAATGAGTTGGAATTTTCATGGGTTGAAGCCAAGCATTTCAACTTCCAGTCGTCTGCTTTAATTAATCATTAGCTAATGATTTGCAAAGATATCATTATGTTATGACTTTACTTGTTGAAGCACACTAACTAACTAATTCTAAATCCAAACCACAATGACATATCACTTAACAATTAGTTAATAGTTCACATGCACATGTAATCTTTTTCACAAATTCACATTTTGGTTACATGGAGATGATACAGGCATCATGGTCGAAAGCTTGTCTTGCATGTTCAAAAGCTTGTTGAAGACACCTGATGTTAACAAACAGAGTAACTAAAGGAGAAAAGCATTTTTTATGTTACCATTACAGTGGTCAGTGTTTGCTTAAGTTGGACTCCGGACACTTGACTTTTTAACGTTAGGTATTGTTTGGTTGCTATAACTGAGTTATAACAGCTATACAAGCCCAGAGAAAAGATGGTTGTGTGGTGTTGGTTATGTTTTAACATGGTCATCATTTCACCTGAATCTGTGAGTTACCTTATTGATTACAGCATACTGTGGTTGTACAGGATTAACTCTGGAATTATCAGCATAATCAAAGATTTTTAAATGCTCTTTTGATCAAAATATAAAAAGAAACATTTAAGCGCACAAGAATCAGTGTGAGAACCTCAACAATGGTGACCATCAAAAAGCATGTTGCAGTGCATTTTGGGTGCCACCAATCAAAACTCATCCATGGCTCCCATCATGCATTGCAGGATGAATAAATTATTAGCTGAATTGTCTAATCACCATTGTTAAGATTCATATGGTGATTCTTGATGTCACTGTGTGCCTGAATAGATACTTTTTCCCCACTACATTTTTGAGCAGAAACATTTTTAAGAAACTCCTCGGTTTATACTGAATATTGAAGTAGTACACTATAGAATCACAAGGCTTCTGTAATTAGTTTGAATCTAACTCAGAAAGTAGGCTCTAAATTAGTTAAGGTCAAATGTTGATTATGTTAAAACATAACCAACACCACCCAGTCAACTTTTCTCTTGGCTTGTCTAGCTGTTTTAACTCGGTTTTAGCAGCCAAACAATATCTAATATTAAAAAAGTCAAGTGTCCAGAGACCAACTAATGCAAACACTGACCACTGGTAACCTAAAAATTATTTTCACCTTCAGTGATTCTCTTTGTGAACATCAGGTGTCTTCAAAAACTCTGTTTTAGGGACCTGAAAACACAAGCTTTTGAACATGAATCCTGTATCATCTCCATGTAAACAACAACAAAAAAAAAGTGCATTTGTGAAAAAAAGATGACATCATGTGCATGTGTATTATGTTTTTGAAGGGTGTTTCTTGATCGCCAACTACTGGCCTGGCATGCATAACAGTATTCTTTAGCATAGTGCTTTTTTTTGTTTGTTTTTCAAATGAAACCAATATTTCTGTTTAAATTTTACTTTTTTTTGTGCATTTTTACTCATTTTGAATGGCTAATTTGTAAGCATCTCATTTGATTAATTCTAATTAATTCTTATGTGTTACATTTAATTAATAATATTGCTTGTAATCTGTTGCCACAATTTTATTGAGTAAATTTAATGTATAATTTTTTACAGTTTTTCGACATACCCTAAATGTCATTAACAGAAATACACACAGTTCAACAGAGCTAGACCAATATGAGCATTTGCAGTTAAAAAGAAAATAACCGATTGTTTTGCTAGATTTAATCTGCATTTTGGAAGTTCAAACTCAGGGGCACCAAAGAGGTCCATTATATGGAGAGAAATGCAAACTCATCCCGGGTTGGGACGAGACGAGAGTTCATAAGTGGGCATCACTACCGTGACTTCACGTTCAAGTGTGGGTTGAATTACCGGAGAAGCAATCAGTATACTAGAATGTCTTGGAGCTTACAGTTGACTAAACTTCACAGCCACCATTGGGTGGCACCAACTCCGCAACACCCAAAGTAAAATCCACATGAAAAGCTGCTGGATCCTTGTGCGGCTGAGTATTCTGTTATGGAGTGACTATGACACGAAGCGGGTGGATCCAAGTGCAAAGCTTTATTTACAGACATGGTGAGAAACACGTACAGGCAAGGGTTGAACACCGGCAAACAGATACAGTACTGGCAATACACAAGAGTAAACCAGGGACTGGTGAGGGTCAGTCGGCAGGGTGAATGTAATCTAGGGGGCGAGACAAACGGGTGTTCCAGACAGACAGACAATAGTCCAAACAAGGGGCGAACAGGGTCCGAAACAGCAAGACAATGGGTTAAATCCAAGACAGGCGATAAATCCAGGGCAGGCTGCAGACAGACAGGATGAGATAAACTAGGCTAGGATAAAGACATGGATAACAGGCAAAAAACAGGACTAAACTAGTCTCAGTAAACTCGGAGTGGCTCAGTAATGTAGCTATCACTAGGAGAGTGATAAACGCTCAACAATATTCTGACCTGAATGATGGTTGGAGCCCCATATTTATACTGTGTGTGATTGGCTGCAGCTGTGCGCATAATCAGTGAAGTGGAGCATGGGAAATGTAGTCCAGGGTGACATGTAACATGTTAGTGTGTGTGAGAGTCAGTGTAATAGGAAGGCGACCTCTGGTGGCCGGCAGACCAAAGACCATGGACAGGATTCGTGACACCATACTTTACATGAGTTTTTATATTTCTGTCGACCTTTACTTTTACTCCACTACATTTCCTAATTAAAATGTATACTTTTACTCTGATACATTTCCCTGTTGCATATTTGTTACTTACTACAAAATAAAGTCGGAAAAACATAGACTGCAAGAAAGCAGATTTGACAAATTAGTGGTCTGGCGCATGCAAGTCAGACTCCTAAAAAACACCTTTGCTCATGTGCAAACAAGTGCTTGCACAACCACAGATTATATAATTTCCCACTCAAATCGAGGCTAGGGTGTGTGACATAGAGTATATCGTAATGATGTAATGATGTGTGATCTGACATTATCAAGTAGGGGTGCGCGGGGTTAGTTGTAACATGTCTGGTTTAAATATTTCCACACACGCTAGCGTAGCCAAATTTACGGTGTATACTAGTTGCCATAGCAACACTATGCAGAGAAAAAAAGTGTGCCAAAATTCAAAAGCCTTTTGAAGATATCGCTGAATATTTATTTTACCATAGTAAAAGTAAATTTCTGGCTGAAGTAAAAAAATTTTATCTCGGTTTTTAGTATTCATTTAAAATGAGACAAATCTGCTATTATTTTAATCTCCAATCTGTTATTTATCAGTTCAGATAGTTTATTAATGCTTGGCAAACCAGTAGAAGACACTAACCAGTTTTAAATTCCAGTCACGCTGATGGGGAAAGTTGTAACACTGCGTTACAATCTGCCCCGCTATATTAAACTATGCTATTGTAACGGGTCGTTTGGTGAGAAACATGAAGGAGGCAGAAAGTCCATGCAAACAGAATATTTAATAAATCCAGAGAAAACAGAGGAAACAACTGCTCAATTCACAATAGAGACAGGACAAAGAAACTGTGGAAGTACTAACTTAAATGAGGGACTAATGAGGATAATTAATTAGTCCCTAAATTAAATGCCCTGGAGGCTGGTGCAGGGCAGACAAAGAGCGGAGATGAGGGAGGCCTCCAGGGTGGATCAGGGAGCTCGGGAAGCCGTAGTGGGTCAGGGAGCTCGGGAAGCGATGGCAGAGCAGACAGCCCGGGAAGACATGGTGGATCAGGGAGCTCGGGGAGCCATGGTGGAGCAGACAGTCCGGGAAACCATGGTGGAGCAGACAGTTCAAAGAGCCATGCCGGATCAGGGAGCTCGGGGAGCCATGGCGGAGCAGACAGTTTGGGAAGCCATGGCTGGACGGCCTCAGTGGCCTTAACATCTGGCCCGGCCACTTTGGCCACGGGAATATAGTCCCATCCGGAAGCATGCATTAAGCATATGATCACTCCAGCTCACCAGATGGAAAACACTCAGGAACTCCTCCACATAATGCTCCAAAGGTCGTCCACCTTGCTGGATGCTTAATATAAAGTCCTTAGCCCACTTAATTTTTTGAAGGTCCTGTCTTCTGTAATGGGTTGTTTGGGTGAGAAACACGAAGGAGGCAGAAAGTCCATGCAAACTGAATATTTAATAAATCCAGAGAAAACAGAGGAAACAACCGCTCAATTCACAAAAGAGACAGGACAAAGAAACTATGGAAGAGCAGGGCTATAAGTACTAACTTAAACAAGGGACTAATGAGGATAATTAACAAGCGACAGGTGAATGGAATAAGAATCAGGAAACACAGGAAAACTAGGTCAGGGGAAAAACACAATGAAGACAACTCAAAACACAAAAGACACGTGACAGCTATTCTATGACATTAGTCATGTAATTTTCACTATTTACTTTGATGGATTTTAAAAAGAAACCACAAAAGAACAGGTGAATAAAGACTGACAATCGATGTTTAATGTTGAGAAATTATTATTTCAAGAAATGTAAAGCGTTTTGGCCCGTTTATGTGTCTTGTGTTCTATGAGAGCTGTGTTTGGAGGGAGGGGAGTGTTTTTCTGAATGTCTAAATGTGTTTCACACACATTGTTCCCAACTATACTGTATAGCTGTGTTTTGCGATCAGGGTCGTCCCACGCATGGTTGCAATGTGTTCATTGTGAAACTCAAAAAATGTGATGATTTTTAATTCTTAAAAAACGCCATTATTTTATTTGAAAAACGTCTTTTATTTTATTGACAAAATATTTTAATTTGTCGTGTATATTTTTTTCATTCGATCCGATAACATTTTAAGCTGTCACATGGTCACGTTACAATGTGCCCCTCACATGTTGCAATGTACCCCACCTACGGGGCATGTTGTCACTTTTCATTTCCTTTCTTTTAACCCTTTAACTGTCACCATCCACCCTGTGGGACGCCTAAGTTTACTTCACCATATTACAAATAAATCCTAATCTAATCATGACAAACTATGCATTGTTGGAAGGGTCTAAGACTCCTAAATAGATATTTTACCATATTTTTGTGTTACAAATTATGTAGGAAAAGTAATAGATTAATATATGTCAAGAGTGCACCTTAATGAGTTCTGACCTTTGTCACAAAAGACTTTCTTCGTTGCCTTTTTCCCTATCACACTTTAGAAATCATAAGAAATTATATATCAGTTCAAAACTTAAAATCTCAAAATTCATCCTTTGAAAGGCATTTTAAAATCAGACATTGCACTACCACGGAAAATGTACATCAAAATCATATTACAAAATGTTTTCATTCATGAATTATAAAAATTTAAGTCTGGATAGTGCATTTTTATGTCTGTGTTCAAAAATGGGAGTGACAGTTAAAGGGTTAAGGTAAATAATGAAAAACGTATACACTGTAATTATGAAACAAAGCAACATATTTGTATTAGACAAGAGTGAAATTAACATGGATAAAAAATTATACTCTGAACACCATGTGGATTTACACAAACTGAGAGATTCAAAAAGTGTTAGGTTGTGCCCCGGGCTCCCCTATATCATGAAATCACACACAGCAGTGCATTTACAGGATTTATTAGTCTATTAAAACTGAAAATTCAGTTTAATAAATTAATCAAAATCAAAACTAAATATTGGGGTCTATACAATCCTGTCTTTTATCTTTTAAATGGTCCAGATTCATACTATATCCTTGAAACCTGCTGGACTTGATTAGTTTTGACTGTGCAAAGTTTGGTATTATGTTCTAAAATATCTACTTTATGAAAAACTTCCTAGTTCTGTAGTTCTGTCTAAAGTTAAAGTATGACACTGTAATGTGAGGGAGGGAGAGGTGAGACGAGAGGCGAGGGGATCCATACACAAGCTTTTATTAACTGGACGAGACAAATACATGGTCAAACAGGCAGGGTCAGAATAACAACAAACAGGTATGTTGGGACGAGGCACAAGAGTAGTCCGTGAGGCAGGCATGGGTCGATCAGCGGCGAACATAATCCATGACGTGAGGCAGAGGGGTAATCCATACAACGAGCGAGAGTCAGGAAGGCAGGTGGGGAGACAGACGAAAACGAGAAGGCCAGGCGAGAATACGAAACTAAGGAACTCAGGAACTAGGAACTCAGGAACTAGGGAACTCGGAAACTAGGGAACTCAGGAACTAGGAAACTAAGAAACAACTCTGTTAAGGTGCTAGCACTAGGGCAGCGCTAAACGCAACCGACACAGATCTCCACAATACTCGGTGAATTACCGAGGGAAAGTCCGGGGCTTAAATAGGGCTTCTGATTGGCCACAGGTGTATGGCGGAATCAGCGTGGTGGATGATGGGAGATGTAGTCCGGGGTGTAGTGCAGCAGTCAGTGTGTAAAGACAGAGCGAGAGCGACATCTGGTGGTGAGCGGACCGCAGGTCACCGAGCAGATTCATGACATAGCCCCCCCCCCAAACACTTCCAGACGCTCCAACCGAACAACAATCCAGGGGAGCAGTGGGGCGGGAGCGAGACAGGGCGAGGGTTGGAAGACCAGGTCCATGCGGAGGACCAGGTGACTGAGGCAGGACTGGCAGGGCTGGAGCCCACCAGGGCGGAGCAGGTGGAGCTGGAGCCCTCCAGGGCGGAGCAGGAGGCGCAGGAGCCCTCCAGGGCGAAGCAGGAGGCGGAGCAGGAGGTGCAGGAGCCCTCCAGGGTGGAGCAGGAGGCGCAGGAGCCCTCCAGGGCAGAGCAGGAGGCGCAGAAGCCCTCCAGGGCGGAGCAGGAGGCGCAGAAGCCCTCCAGGGCAGAGCAGGAACCCGCGTCATGGACTGGGACCTGGGGAGAGCAGGGACAGAGGAGGCAGACAGAATAAGGAGAGAAGCAGAGAGTTCGTGGGTGAACGCCGCCTCCCTAGGAGGTTCTACAGCAGCAGCTGACACCTCAGGAGGCATTGGCCTCTCTGGAGCGGACTCGTGGTCAGACGAGACCTCTGGAACAGACTCGTGATCAGACAGGACCTCAGATCAGATGAGATCTCTGGAGCAAACTTGTGATCAGATGAGGCCTCTGGAGCAGACTTGAGAACAGACGAGATCTCTGGAGCAGACTTGGTGACAGACGAGACCTCTGGAGCGTAGTGTGCGGCCCACATACTGAGAATGGTGATCGCCATCACACTGGCAGACATGACGTGATGAGGCTCTGGACAGACAGAGGAGACATGACGGGGCTCTGGGAGGTCAGACGAGACGTGACTTGGCTCTGGGCGGACAGACGAGACGTGACTTAGCTCTGGGCGGACAGACGAGACGTGACTTGGCTCTGGGCGGACAGACGAGTCGTGACTTGGCTCTGGTTCGTGGAGACCGGCTAAGGCCTGACTTGGCTCATGGCGACCAGCTGTGGCTTGACCTGGCTTGTGAAGATCTGTACTGACTTGACTTGGCTCATGGAGATCAGCAGTGACTTGACCTGACACATAAAGACCAGCGGTGACTTGACTTGGCCTGTGAAGATCAGTAGTGATTGACTTGACTCGACTCATGGAGATCAGCAGTGACTTGACTTGGCTTATGAAGATCAGTAGTAACTCGACCTGACTCATGAAGATCAGCAGAGACTTGACCTGGCTCAGGAACGACGGCTCTGACTTGACTTGGCTCAGGAATGACAGTTTTGACCTTGCTTGACTCAGGAACGACGGCTGCGACTTTGCTTGACACAGGAACGACAGCTTTGCCTCTGCTTGACTCAGGAACGACAGCTTTGACTGTGCTTGACTCAGGAGGTACAACTGTGACTCGACTTGACAGAGGAAATACAGCTATAGCTTGACTTAACTTAGGAAGAGCAGCTCTGACTTGCCTTGACACAGGAGAAACAGCTTTAACTTGACTTGACCTTGGAAACACGGCTGTAACTTGACTTGACTCGGAAGCTTCACTTGACCTGGGAACAACAGCTGCAACTTGACTGGACTCGGAAAACACAGCTGCAACTTGACTGGACTCGGAAACTTGACTTGACTCGGGAAACACAGCTGCAACTTGACTGGACTTGGAAACTTGACTTGACTCGGGAAACACAGCTGCAACTTGACTGGACTCGGGAAAATGCAGCTGTAACTTGACTTGACTCGAGAAACGCAGCTGCAACTTGACTTGCCTCAGGAAAAACAGCTGCAACTTGACTTGACTCGGGAAATGCAGCTGTAACTTTGCTTGACTCAGGGGTAGCAGCTGTAACGTGACGGAGCTCCGTTTTCGCCGCCATTTTGTGAACGGGCTCTGCCGTCGCCGCCATTACATGAGCGTGCACCGGCGCGGCCGCCATTTGATGAGCGGGTTGCACGACCGGCGTTACCGTGATGTCGCGTTGCTCCTCCATCTCAGCCTCGCCTTTAAAAGCTCATTAACGCCATCGCAGAAAATCTCAATGATGATACAGTCCGGGAGGGTAGAATAGTTTGAAATGGCCAGAAATTCACGGATATATTGTTCAAGTGTACGTGGTCCTTGCTTAAGTCTAAACAAAATCCGGGTTGTGTCCATACCTGTCGATTGTCCGTGGTGAAAGCTGCTGGATCCTGTTGTGACCGAGTATTCTGTAATGTGGAGAGGGAGACGAGAGGCGAGGTGATCCATACGCAAGCTTTTATTAACTGGATGAGACAAATACATGGTCAAACAGGCAGGGTCAGAATAACAACAAACAGGTATGTTGGGACGAGGCACAAGAGTAGTCCGTGAGGCAGGCGTGGGTCGATCAGCAGCGAACATAATCCATGATGTGAGGCAGAGGGGTAATCCATACAACGAGCGAGAGTCAGGAAGATAGGCGGCGAGACAGACGGAAACAAGAAGGCCAGGCGAGAATACGAAACTAAGGAACTCAGGAACTAGGGAACTCGGAAACTAGGAAACTAGGGAACTCAGGAACTAGGAACTAGGAAACTAAGGAACAACTCTGTTAAGGTGCTAGCACTAGGGGAGCGCTAAACGCAACTGACACAGATCTCCACAATACACTCCACAATACTCTATGAATTACCGAGGGAAAGTCCGGGGCTTAAATGGGGCTTCTGATTGGCCACAGGTGTATGGCGCAATCAGCATGGTGGATGATGGGAGATGTAGTCCAGGTTGTAGTGCAACAGTCAGTGTGTAAAGACAGAGCGAGAGCGACATCTGGTGGTGAGCGGACCGCAGGTCACCGACCAGATTCATGACAGACACGAAGGTAAGCGCATTATTGTTGTTAATTTTTTCATAGTCGTGTTATCGTACAGTAGCCAATGTATTAATGAATGACACAGTTTTGACTGTCATGGTCATGAACTAGTGTGAAATACCTGCTAATTATGTTTATTATATACAACTTATATTGGGCACTTTTTGCATTTAAATTGGCTTATTCTGACTGTTGACATTAAAAATGATGCATGTGTTTTTTCGAGGGTATCGGTTAATTTCTTGGTTGCCGTTTTGACAGTTTCTGCTTGCAAAGGGTTGCTTTTTATTGATATTTGGTATTTCTCTTTAATGTATTTTGATCCTGATTTAATCCATTTACCTGGGGAATTTATCTATATTTATATTAATTTGTCAGAATTATTTAGTTTTAAGGTGTTAAAAAGGTCCTTACCAACCTTGATCGACATAGTAATAACATTCTATCACATTAGCAACACTGGTCTACTGAGCAATGAACGGTGTTTATTATTGAAAGAATCAGCATTTTGAACTTGCTATATTGGCACTGCTATTGAAATACAGAGTTCTGGCATGAAACTCTAGATGGCACAATCCTGATAAGTCTAACTCAATCTGACCCAATGACATCATTATCATATGGCACAGCTGATTGGTCTCTCCTGTGTCAGTAGCCAATGAGCTTGCTGCTCAGCATTCAAATATATGACTAGTGCTAGTCATAAGCAGTTTTGCAGCATGCTTCAGAAACCCTCCACCTTCCCCAGCTCCACCTGTTTAGATCTGCTACAAGGTGATTTGTGTATGCTATGGGGGTTATTCATATATGTTTTATGTGCAGCAGCAATATTTCTTACACGCTCACAGCAGCATGTTGTGAATGTATTGGCAGTAGCAAGTCTCGTACTTGCTCTGCCACAGCAGCAGCAGCAGCAGTGTAGCAGATCTATTCCACCAAGACCACATACATTCACATTGTCATGTACATTATCATGCCAATCCTTCCGAAAGTTGTCATGACAGAACTGAATTGATTCAATACTGAACTGACTCAAGCTGAATAACAACATTTAGAGATTTAACATTTAGAGCATTTACTATTTAGTGAAACTGAATATTTAATTTCTAAACTGCTGCAATATGTACAACAAATACTAAAATGCAGTAATAAATAAAACACAGCCAGATTCACATTCATTTGTTCAGGATAGAACTGAACATGCTTTTGACATGTGGACATTTCACTTTAATTTTGCAGAAATGTTGTCACATGCACGTTTTTAAAATAAGCCTGGGTTGCATATAAAAGATAGACAATGAATGCATGCATGCATGCATTAAAATTTCTACAAAAGTATCACAGTGACTAAGATCAGCAGTTGGTTCGGTTATATTACTTAGGAATTGTTTTGTCAGTTGTTTTATGACTTTTGCTTGTTGTTCTGAGATTAAAAGGCAATGTTTTCTTGAAACTGATTTGTTATTGTCTTCTAAAACTTTGCACTCCTAGTCAATAAGGATCTGTGTGACAGGCAACATCCAGAACAGAAAAAAAGAAAAAAGTGGAAGTGTTTCCAAGCAAATGATTGGGACTGGTCTCCAAGCCACAGTCATTTAACTTGATAAATAGCTTCTCTTTGATTCCCACCCCCTGTCAACTTGTTGATATTACTCTCCTGTGAAGGTTATTTTCCAAGAGATACAATCCATCTGCCAGATTTTTCTGTTCACAAAGGATTAAAAACACACCATTATGTTAAAACACAAAAGTTCCAGCAATATCATCAGTTCACATCGAAGACTAATACGAAGTCAAACTGTCAACTTTTTTACTGTCTTACCACATGAATCAATCTTCCTTTTTCTCTGGCTTCTTACAAAACTAAGAAAAGAAAGGCCAGTGTTCATGTTGAATGAAGTGAATCAGTTATCAAGCATTATTATTATTATTATTATTCGCATTTCTTATTCAGGCCTGCAGTCATGGTGTAGCACTACAGGGCACCTTAGTGTGTCATGATAGATTTGAGAACTAAGCAGAGCTGACTGAAGTTTCAAGGTTAGGGTGCTTTTTATGGACTCTGGAATAGAAGCGCCAAGCTCAGGCATGATCATGGTTTCCATTATGGCTAACATCGCCCTGCAGACTACTCATCTGTCATGGTGATGCAGAATGAGTTGAGCATTCCCTACATCAGGTCTGAGCAGGTGGTGGGTAGAACTGCACTCCCCTGGCTCAGGAAGTCAGACAAGGCGTTAAGACAAGTTAGGACAAAACACCATGTTATGCATTCATAGACTGAAGAATAAATACACATACACACACACACACATACATACAGTATATATATATATATATATATATAAAAACATATAAACCTTTTATTATATTGAGGTTTCACACTATGAAACTTTCTAAATCCCTTTCTGGGGCTTCAGGTTCCTTCAAAAGCTCTGGACAATAGCTAACAGGCAAAAGCCACACTAGCACTTGGAAGGTCATTACAGTTTGCACATGGATGATACACAAGCTGTGCTGATTCTGGAATAGTCTAATTACTGTTGTTACATGGTCTTAAGGTTAACTCTCTCATTGCTTGATTGATTGTCTCTTTCAAAAAAATTTGAACCTGGCAGCAAGTGGCCTTAAAAAAATCGCTTTTTTTCCATTGCCCTATGCAGTGAAACAGACCTCACTCTGTAAATGAGCTGCTTGTTTAACAGAGGAACAAATGTTTTCTTGAGGTAAATTTAAACAGGGTGCAATGAAAAAAGACACAAAAGAAAAAGAAAATGTTGCCAATAGAAAAGAAAAGGGTCGCCAAAAACATTAAAGTTTCAATTTTATATTTTAGTTCCCCTTCTAGGGAACTCACGCTGCGTCTTCTAGCGGACACTTTGGGAAAGGCTGCCAGCATGACCGGTGTCTGAAGCACGTGTGAAGCAATGCCAATCCTATTGGTCCATGTAGCCCGTAACATCATAAGTGGGTGCCCGGAAGCATAAAAAGGCACCTGCAGAATACGTCACCAACTTTTGTTGTATTCTGAGCTGTTTGTTTGGAGTGTGTGTGAAGTGTGAGAGACCAAGGCAAGTGAGCATTGTGGAAAGTTGTCCCTCCATGCCCAAGGACACTTGAGGACACACACAATCTATGCATCATGTGTCTTGGTAAGGAGCTTGTGTGTTCGGTGCTTGTGGGCTCTGAATGTGCTCATTGTAAGTGAGACAAAGCTCCATTCACGCCTGTCCCACTTCTCGAGAGATGAGGGATAAGCGTCTGCCTCTTGCGGTTCGGGTCCCGCTGCTGCCAAGGTACGGCAGAGACTCGGATCGCAGGGTTCACAGGTTTTAGCCGCTATATTGTGTTGAGCAGCACTTTAGGGAGTGTGTGCCTCCATGTTTGCAATTTAACACAAAGACATATTTTGCCTTTGCATTATTGTCTCGGCAAAGAGCACACAGGGATATGAGGGCAATGCGCTTGTGTCTCGCGGCTCGGTTCTGCCGTTGCTGCGGCAGAGTTTATCTCAGCTCGTGGTTATTGCTTTGATCTGTGGGATCCACACACCCTCTTTAAACGGCTTTCAGCTTTGATCTTGCGAGATCGCAGGCAGAGCTATATTTGGCTATATTCAGCTTGGCCGTGCCTCTCTAATATGCATGTTATTGTGTGTGGAGAGCATCGCTGGGTATGGATATATTTAAATGTTCTATGGAGAGATGCTTGCGAGCTTTCTCTCCCAGGGTGTTTCAGTGACCTAGAGTGGTTATGGGGGATGTCCCTTCCTGTGTTAAGCAGATGGATTTAAGAGTGTGCTGCCTCCCCAGGCTTCTGGGTATTTTTAAGTGGTTGGTTGGGCTGAATAGACTGTTCTGTCTCTTCAGGGCTTTAAGTGAACTACCTCTGCAACAGAGTGTAGCTGTCTGCCAATGGTTATGCTCCAGCACAAATTTACTTTGCTGTGGAGTATAGTGGTCTGAGGGCAGCTGTGTTCTAGCCTGGCTTCTGTGACTAGGTTGGGTTCCCTTTGGCACAAGCTCTCTCACATAAGCGCTGAAGTCTAGGAATATGATATTCGAGGATAGCTGTGTTCCAGCTCAGAGACTGCTTTTTAGGGTTTTTAAGTAGTGGTCTTTAGGCCCTTTAAGGCCCCTTGCTTAGGCTGTGCTGATCCGGAATAAAAATTACTTTCAACCACATTTATTTTTTATGTGATAATAGCACAATTCAATCGCTAAATTTATTTGGATTAACTTAAATTTTTACATATTTTTAAGTCAAATATCCAGATAAATACAAATCAAAATTATACATGTTAAGCAATTTCTTCACCTTCAAAATGTGATTTTACTGTGTTAGAAATTAAGCTTTTTACACTCTTGAGAGTCAAACATTTAAAAATGTTTATTACATTACAGTGAAATCTTCAATACTCAGTGTCACAATTTCCACTTCTAGCTTTGCAAAGAAATTTGAGGAAGAATTAACAACAGTTAACAGTATAAAAAAAAAAAAAAAAAAAAAAAGTCATAAAAGGCGTCTGTATGTGTGAATAAAAGAAAAATGTATGTATGTTTATATGTGAATAAAAGAAAATTAATATGTTATATGCTCTCAGGTTTCGTTAAACAAATATATATAGATGAACCAAAGGCAACTTTCAATGTCTCTGTGTCCATCTGTAAAAACAAACAAACAACAAAAAGTGTCTGCCAAGCACAGCTGTTTTTTCCTGTACTTGCAGAGCTTATCACCTTATCCAAAGTGTCTGTTTTTCCTGCTTTAATAGATTTTAAGAGAAATTGGGATCATAAATGCCTGAGCACAGAGAGCCATTTTGAGATGAATGATTTCAGTTCGGTTTCACTTTTAAAATGTCAAGCTCTTTATTTTAAAAGATAAAAAATAAAGAATGTTGGGAGAGTAAAATTATGGGGCATGCTTTATATTAGGTGGCTATAATTAACTATTATGTACAGTATCTCACAAAAGTGAGTACATCCCTCACATTTCAGCAATCATTTCATTTTCTTCTCAAGGGATTATACTATAGAAATGAAACTTGGATATATTTTAGAGTAGTCAATGTGCAGCGTGTATAGCTGTGTATATTTACTGTCCCCTAAAAATAACTCAACATACAGCCATTATTGTCAAAACTGCTGGCAACAAAAGTGAGTACACACTAAGTGAACTTGTCAAAACTGTGTCCAACGAGTCAATATTATGTGTCAAACCATTGTTATCTAGCCATGGCTCAAAGCTGAGGATTTTTTCTACTGGCCCGGTTGGGCCAGTGGTTCACATTTTTACTTGCCCGGTCAAAATTTTCACTTGCCCTGCCTCAAAAAATAAATAAAAACAAAACAAAACAAAATAATTGCTGTTATCATTGTTTGTGACCCACGGTATCTTTTATTTTAATAAGTAAGCTTATACGTCATCAAAATTTTACATACCAAACTGTACAATTCTTAACTGCAATTTCGATATCATAGCAAAACCTACTAGCCTAACAAATGTAAAGTTCAAACATTATTTGTTTAAAAAATAGTTTATTATTATTTTATTACAAATGAAACAATGCTTTAGCAAAGTCCCGTTAAGGGTATTCTATAGTCTTTGGCTTTAGGGAAAAACAGCAGATGGACTGAATGAACGCAAATTCAGTCTCTGCCAGCAGGTGGCACTTATGGAATAATGATACAGCGTTTTCCCTGGTTACCGCTGTAAAAAAAAAAAAAAGCCTTGCTTATTAACGCAACTTCAAATGTATTATACAGAGGCAAATGAAAAGAAAATGCTATGTAAACATTTCCCCAGCCAGTTCCCCTCAGAGATACATTAATACAAAACCCGTTTCAATATTTAGGATAATATTTTTAATATTTTGCGTGTTGTGAACTGTGATCTTGCTCTGCCTTTTGCAGTATTTTTTCCTCGTTGCGTTCGTCTTCAGCGTCTCCGGCCTCTGTTAACGGATGTTTAAAGAGTTTGTAATATTTACAAACACATGACATTTTGAAAAATGATTACATGCAGTTCGTAGGCCGATGCGTGCATCTGTACTCCACTGTATAAATGAAATATAGATTAATCACTGTTAAAGCTACAAAGTTACTCGTCAAGATGGGTATTTTGACATACTTTCATATCTGTCCTTCAGAGACGTGTTTCTTTGTGATCGCTTGAAATTTTAAATGAACAAGGCTTAAAGACACGTGCAAATAATAGACTTTAGTGATGACGCAGCAGTGGCCTGATCTTTCACGCTGGCCCCGGGCCTTGGGCACTCCTTATTGTCAAGCCCTGGTTATCTAGCACTGCCTTAATCATTCTGCGCATGGAATTCACCAGAGCTGCACAGGTTGTTGCTGGGATCCTCTTCCAATTCTCTATAATGACATCATGGAGCTACTGGATGTTAGACACATGGTGCTTTACCACCTTCTGCTTGAGGATGCCCCATAGGTGCTCAATAGGGTTCAGGTCAGATCACCTTCATCTGCACCTTCCTCAGCAAGGCCATTATCATCTTGGTGGTGTGTTTGGGGTCATTATCATGTTGGAAAACTGCCGTTCGGCCCACTTTCTGAAGGGAAGACATCATGTTCTGCTTTAGAAATATACAGTACATAATGGAATCCATGTTTCCCTTAATGAACCGCAGCTCCCCAGTACCAGCAGCACTTATGCAGCCCCAGACCATGATGCTACCACCACCATGCTTGACTGTAGGAGAGACACAATTTTCTTGGTACTTCTCACCAGGGCATCACCACACATGCTGGACACCATCTGAGCCAAACAAGTTTATCTTAGTCTCATCAGACCATAGGACATGGTTCCAGTTCATGCTCTTGGACAGGTTGTCTTCAGCAAACTGTTTGTGGGCTTTCTTGTAAGCCAGCTTCCTTCTTGGATGACGCCAATGCAAACCGACTTGTTGCAGTGTGCAGCGCATGGTCTGAGCACTGACAAGCTGACCTTCTACTTCTGCAACCTCTAAAGCAATGCTGGCAACACTCATGCATCTGTTTTTTGAAGCTAGGTTCTGCACCTGACACACAGAATGAGTGCTCAACTTCGTTGATCAACCCTTGCGAGGCCTAGTCCACACACACACACACACATACATATATACTGGATAAGGTGGATAAATAAAGGTGACATCTTATACAAGCTAATCTGTCATTACTCATAAAAATACATGGTACATGTAATTATAGCTAACAGCAGTTTAATAAACAGTTACCAAAAGTGATTCAACCAAAACTTCAGAAGTGTGTGTTGGATGATTTTTGTCTTTGTCTTTTATGACTAGTCCTACAATGTTCTGGTATGGTCCAAAAAGCACTAGAATGTTATGGAATGTTACAGAAACGTTTAGAATATTCTCATCATGGCAAAAGCAAAATATGTGTACATCTTTTAATATTTTCACATTTTTGTTAAATTGTGTTTATATACCTTGTGAAAAAGTACAGTTTAGTATACTTTTAAAAAGAGTACTTATTACAAAAATAATGTACTTTCAAAGAATATTCTTAAGTGTGAACTGAGTATTACTGCAAAGTCTTATTAAAAATTAAATTTAATTGTTTAATAGTTTAAATTTATGTTAACTTCAATTAGCTAAACTTTAGAGTGCTTTCCCTGCAAACATGTCCCTGTGGGGCCCATGTTGGCTTTTTGCGGGCACAGTGGGCTAGGGCCAGCCCACACCAAACCTAAACAGGTCCAGTGAGAGCCACTGCAGGCTCTCTGTGAGCAGCCCACACTAGTGGACTGTCCACATTAATCCCATAATGGCCCAGTGTGGGCCAGCCTTCTTTGCCCAGAGTGACTTTTGTACCTTTGGGCCCATGCAGGTTTTGTGTAGGCAGCCCTGTAATGCAACTAGGAGAATACTAAAAGCATTGACTTGCCATTCTTTAGCCACTCAATTGAACTGAAATGGCTCAAACCAAAAGAGACCTTTTCAGAACCTGTTGTTTCATATAGGCCAGGGATCCTTAAATCTGGCTCGCAAGATCCACTTTTCTGCAGAGTTTAGCTCTAACCTTAATCAAACACACCTGAGCATGCTAATTAATGTTTTCAGGATCAGTAGAAAATCACAGGTGGGTGAGTTTGATCAAAGTTGGAGCTTAAGGCCCTGTCCCAAATGGAGCACTACATGTGCACTCATGGTCTTACGGACAATGGCCGCCACGTGCGCGTTTCCGTTAAGTCCACAAGACTGTAGGGTGTCCCATTCGTCATTTTAGCGCTCAGAAGGATACTCGCGAGTGCACCCTTTGTGGCCGTTATGCGCCCTCGACATGCACTGGTGCGAGCTCCGCAGCAGACTTCTACCTAATAGGCGGCATTACGTCAGGAAAGTGTGGACTCAGAGGAAGACTGCAAGGGTTTAGGGTGCCATTTGGGACAGGGCCAAACTTTGCAGGAAAGTGGATCCCTGATATAGGCCTATTTGCTTTTCAGAGGCTGATTGAAAATGCTCCTTTCAGCCTTTTAGAATCCTCATGATTCTGAAGTTGAGAGTGAGAGGTGTGGTTGCGGAATTCAAGAGACAGAACGGGTGGACAAAAGGAGTGCTACCACTGTCTGCTGACTAGCTGAGAGACTTCGAGGGAAGAGTGAGCTTTGCCAATGAATACTTTAGCACACCAAAACATATTTTCAGAGGTCAAAGTAATAATTTGCTATTTTTAATTTTTGTTAATTTGTATTATTTTTATAATTGTATATATAATTAGTAGACCCTTTAAGAGTGATAAATTAGCAGTATTAATCTGAACTGAATGTTTTCTATTTTGTATCTAATAAATTCATTGATTTGAAATCCCTTTGACCTCTGTACATTTTTGACAATATAGACATAAGTTATGTGGCGACTGCATCCATTTCAGATGTATAATAACAGTTTTTCCCAAAGGCTTAATTTATAGTAGCTGAAATGTTTTTAAAGTAAAACAGATCGATTGACATAGATTAATAGTGCAGACCCTGTTTGGGCCTAGTAAGGACTTCCTGGGGTCTAAGTGAGGGCGGCCCGTGCAGGACCAGCACTAAAGAACCAACATTTTTCCAATGAGCAAAGTCTCAGTGGCCCTGCGCTGGCAGCCCGCTGGGGGCCCTTAGGCTAGCCCTAAGTGGGCCTGTAAAGGGCCATCACAGGCTTACTTTTAGGGTTTTGACCCATTTAAGTAGGACATAAGTACATTATTATATGTAATTTCTTAATTACTTCTGACTAATGCATTTGTATGGTAAAAGTGTACTGCTGAATGTACTAACAAGCATTAATGTTAAATAAACATATACTTTAATGCAATTTCTATTGAAAATGTATAGTACATTTAAAAAATATTATGTAATTGTCACAGAGGCAGCAAGGAGTGAAGTAGTTGAGCTGAGGGTTTATATTTAGATATATTCACTTTCACATCTATTCACTGAGACATCTTAACATATACTGGCTTTGACAAAAAACACTAATGAACTCAGGAGACTGAGGGCTATAAATACAGAGGGGCTGGGGAAATAAATTAGGCACAGGTGAACTGTGTGGTAAATCTAACTGAAATGAACACAAAACACAGGAAATACACTCGGATAATTAAGACAGAAACAACTGAACAAAGTACAGGTATATAACACTCAAAATCAGTTAAAATGGTAGTGTAAAACAACTGCTCTGTTCTGTTCAGAAACAGCTCTGTTCACAGCGACCCATTTCAGTGCATGTTCCTTTAAATGCTAACAAGCTCTGCTTAGCCCACCTCTCTCTTCCGTGGGGTGACAAGCAGTTCTTTGAGAGACTGTAAACTTTAGACCCATTTAGCCACGGAAATTGCTAACTAGCACATTATTAGGAAAGGTGATTTGCAAAGATTCATAAAAAAAAAAAAAAAAAAAAAAAAACCTGATACTTCTTCTGTTGGTGAAGCTGGATCACGAATGATTCACATGAACGTAGATGCAAAAAAGTAATCAAAGTAATCCTTTTTGTCTTCAGCAGCTCAGATTACTCCTTCAGCGGCTCAGGAGTAAATGACGACTGCTGTATTCATTATTGCTTCCAACAACAAAACACCTCACCCAGCTTAGGAGCCATTCTTGTCTTCCCCTGCTCAGGTGTCAAAACAACGGCGGACTGTTTATAGCTCACTCAGGGTGGGTCTACACTAAAACACCAGTGTCAGTCAGTAGTCGTGCAGAACTCAAAAATCGCCAAGAATCACAGAACAGCCTCATCTGAGAAAGTGATTATTATTATGTTCAAACAACATATTAAAGTGAATTTTGCATCCAATGACCCCTTTAAGACATTTTTAACTTCATATTGTATCTTCCTCTATCCATAATACTGCTTTCTCCAGTTAAACACACACACACACACAAAAAAAAAAAAATAGTTCTAAATAAATATGTCCATGTGTTTTGATGTGAAATGGCAACAGGGGACTTTATCACTAGAGGAACCATTTTTATGGATTATGAATTAGCATTTTGGCCAGAACCGGCGGCTTAAAGATAAACTGTTTAAAATGCCTTAATGACGGATTTGTTTCTTAAAAATGCACTTATCTATCTTTTCACTTCACAAGACATCACTTCACACTGGCTGACTGGAGTTGTGTGGATCACCAAGATGTTTTTATCAACTATTTGAATGTACGCTCTCACGGCTCCTGTACACTGCAGAGGGCCCACTGGTGAGCAAGTGATGTAATGCTAAAAGTCCTGAAATAAATTTGGATGTACTTAAATGGATAGTTTACCCAAAACTTAAAATTCTGTCTTGATGGTGGGAAGAAGGGTGGGAACTGGCTCTGTCTCCCAGTCTTTCCAAGGCTCCTCATTCGACTTTTCAAAGAAGGACAGAGTGGCATGCTCAAACTCTGCAATGAACATTATGGCAGGCTCTGGCTCCATTGGCTCTGGGTCTGTGGTGGGCACGGGCTGTGGTGTGATGAGGAGTGAGGATGGATTAGGGAGAAGTTTTAATGTCAGCAGTAGGATGACTTGAGTGGCATAGGGAGTTGTGGCTGAATGGTGCTGGTGTCTTCATCTACTTCACTCATGGTATGGGGAAGCAATTCCGTGTATTTATTTATTTATTTATTTATTTATTTATTCATTTAGATTGTATTAACAATTGATAGAGGGAGAGGAGGTGATTATCAGGAGTGATGAAAGTACCGTAGAGTCTGTAGTTTTGGTCTCAGATTAAATCTTAAATTTCTTTGTATTCTGCATTCAAATCAGGATAAGTTACGTCTAGTCTTGCATCAACATAATTAACATAATGTTAATTAACAAAATGGATATACGTTGCAATTCGATAGATAAAACCCCAGTACCCACCTGAGCAAATATCATAATTTAGTCATTTGATAACTGTTGTTACTTTGTCCACTTCATCAGTCCCAGGGGCAGCATAACAGCTCGTTAATTCATGTTTGTGCAGTGATGAGATGGACAAAGTTAACCGAAGGTTCTTTCTCCATTCCCTGAACTACACAGCACAGTGAGAGCACACGTCACATGAGCACATTTCTCCAAACTACACTACCCATAATACATTTCACTCGGGACTACAACAACCATAGATTGTGGTCATTAATATGACTTTTAATTAGCATTGATATGCTTCTGAAATCCACCACACACTCATCACAGCTAATGAAAACATCAACCTTAGAAATAACGAACATGAACAATGTTTGAGCTGTTCACGTCCTCAGACTCGGAATTATGCTTTTCTATGGCAACACTATCAACGCCTAAACAGAGCCTACAGTGGTCAGGTGGTACAGCGGTCATATGGTACAAGTCATAGGTCTCAGAAGACTCCCAGTTCACAAGTTGTAAATACGAGTTCTACGAGGACGCGAACGCTTTTGAATCTCGTAATTATGGGAATTTCAATATGGCGTGATCGCACCTATATATATGAATGTTAAGCAGTGAGCTCACTGGCTACCGATACAAGAGAGAGCCAGTCAGCTGTGGCATGTGATAATGATGTCATTATATCAGATTGAATTAGACCTATCGGACTGCGCCATCTAGACAATGAAATAATCAATAAAAAATCAAAAACAAAAACAAAAAAAAATTGAAAAATTGTATTTACGTTTATATAAATTTTATATAAATGTTTCATATTAATTATCTCTATACACCTATATACACTTAACGTCAATAACTCTCTTCCTTTACTGACAGCTACCTGTTTGCATGGTCTTATCCCATGTCAATATTACAAATAGTATCAAACGTGTAAAGTGACCTTTTCCTTTCAGTTTACCAGCAGCTTATTTTCTCTTGTCAGGTAGAGTTGGATTTTTTTTATAAGACTGCAGAAAGCCAAAAGGTAATAAACAGAGGTGCACAGGAGGATTGGGCAATGAGTATACAAATGTAAAAGCAAACAAACAAAGGGAAGGACTTCTTTAGACCCGGGAAATTAAAGCAAAGGGGTTGTCACTGACAAATCAAATGTTTGCCTTGGTGAGTTCAGATGTCCCTTACGAAAAAGAAGTTTATTCAAGTGTGCTATTAGTATACTTCTTTTAAACTAAAAATACTTTCAGTATACTTTTATGTACTTCTCAGATATGTGCTTTATATACTTCTCAGAAATATACTTAAAATGACATTTAAGTATACTTGATTTATTCTTCTAAGTATTCTACGTCTATAGTATTTATAGTATATATAGTATAGTATAGTATTTGAGCTATACTTGTGCTCTTAGAATCCGTGTTTTCATTGCTATACGCTAGGGGCGTTATTTCACATGTTTTGTACAGAACTTTGAAAAAACACGAGTGAAGAAGAATCCACTTCCACGTGTAATCACAATCGTCAGACATATAAAACAGCATCAAAACCATAGATATGTAAAACTGTGTAATGTTGTGGAATAAAATGTCGACCCACAAAGAGGTAACAGTGACTGTCATGATTTGGGGTGTTGATCAACTCCATCTACGGTTTGATTATCATAATTAGTTAGTATATATATATATATATATATATATATATATATATATATATATATATATATATATATATATATATATTAGCATTTTGTTCAAAATGTTGTTTATTTATTTATTTATTTTTTATTTAAGCAATTTACCCACATTCATGTGTTTATAAAAAATGGATGCATGAAGCTATAATAAAATGTTTTTGTTTGCAAACAGATACCCTGTACTTTCTTTTGATGTTTTGTGTTTTCAGGTATTTATATAACAAAATATATACAAATTAATACCTAAATAGCGACATCGTAGTATACTTAAAGTATGATGTAAAGTTCACTTAAAGAAAACTTACAAGTATACCCGCAGTATAAAACCATTAAACTAGTACTAGTTTACTGAGACTATACTTCAAAGTGTACTAAAAGTATTTAATTAGTAAACTATCAGTATACCTATAAGTTCACTTTTAGTATACTTGCAGTACAAACTAAAAACATAGATGTAAACTAGTTTGGAGTGTACTCAAAGTTTACTTCTGTTATGCTTAAAAGTATACTTTTATATGCTATACAGTTTAGTCCCAAGGAGGATCACGCTACAGGCTGTGTGTTCCTCCCTGCAAACGCTACATCACTAGCGGAGATACACACAGCATGTGCATGGTCTGCTTGGGAGCAGAGCATGCTGTGTTGACTCTGGAGGGAGCTGACTGTCCGCATTGCGAGCTCCTTCCTTTTGCAGACACTCCGCTCCCGGAAGGCTCTCTTTGAGGAGGGAGCCTTTACCAGCGTTCTCCATGGTGCTGGCCCCGCTTCTGGAATGCTGCTGCATTCATGGGGTTCACAGTTGGTGACCCCCTATCTCCTTCCTCACCCGCCAGATCCACTCAGAAATCTCGAGGGCGTGGGTGAGACCATTTTTGGCCCGCTTGTTCGTCCCCGCCTCAGATTATTATGGCAATATGGCAGGGCTGGTCGAGCGCAGTTATAAGGTGATGCCCCGGGTGGAACAGACTTTGGCAAGCTATCTGTCTTTGAAGGCTCCATCCTTCAGTCTCTGGCTCCTGGGGCTGCTGGGGGCAGCCCCCACCAGGGAAGAGCTGGTTGCACCGCATTACACTGTGTCTGTATCTCTTTGGTGCCCTCAGAAGGCCAGTCTGCTATCCCTGCCGGTGTTACAGGGCGCAGTGGTCTCTGACGAGCACACATTCCTGTAAATTTACAAGGAAATTTAACAGTAAAATGCTGTTTTCATACAATAACAGTAAGTTACTGTATTTTGCGATGCATTGTGGGATATGTTGATCAGCAACAGTATGACACTGTTGTTTAACAGCATAATACCATATTTTCCATTGTACATGCGCAGGGAAAGGAAGACATTTTGGTTTATCTGCACGAGGTCATTTTGCAGCTCTGCCTTTTATTGTTTTATTTCTAAAGTACTTATTACTTTTAAAAATTAATGTTTCAACATCCAATTAAGCTTTTGGGATTTAAATTGGATTCGTGACCGTGTTTTAATTAGCAAGTTACCACAGGAGTGTCAGTCCTTTGTACAGACTGGCATCATATAACACACAACTGGTAAGGAACTTTTTTTTCTCTAACCCACACATCTTAAACTTTATCTGAGGAAAAATATGACGTTTTGTGAAATTATGTTTTTTTTTTTTTTTTTTTTTTTTGTGGTTACAATTTTAGCGTGAGGTTCAAACCGGCTATTATCTGCTGCAGTTATTTGCAACCACACTTTTGGTTTTATCTTACCGCGTACACTTCTAAATATTAAGATTATAAAGAGCCAGCAAAGCATAATTTGATGAAAGGATAGCATGTTTTAATCATGGAACAGTAACCAAGTAAGATATGATAGCATTGTTAGCTCGTTAGCATATAATCCGACTGCATTTTATTTGTTATTTATTACCATCACACAATTTATGTAACTGAAACATGCTCCGAACTTCATCTAAGCAAAAGATACATGTGTATGAACAAAATTCATAATTCTTGCACGATTACTGTGAACGTACTCAAAGCACTGCTAACGATTGCAAAAATAGCAGCAGATGGACCGAAAGAATCTGTCGGTTTTTATTTTATTTTTAAACTTTATTTTAATGTTTTGTGTGTTGGATGTCTGTAATTAGTTAACTAGAGAAGCAATTTATTCTTTACATTATGTTTTCCTTTTCCTTGTAGTTCAAAGGCTGAGTTTGTAAAGAAGCAAATTATTCATACTTTAAGAAAATGTAAGTTTGCCTATTGTTTGTTCAAGAAATCATTCACTAAAAATCTCATTATTTACTCAACCTTATGCTGTCTTAAACTCATAGGACTTTCTCTTGGAGGACAAATGAAGATATTGTCCTGGAGAACTGATGTCTGTTTTGCCCATATGGAAGACCAGTGGGAACCAAACCTTCGAGCTCCAAAAGGAACATAAAGGTATGATTAATTACCAGTAATTTTGTCTGATATCAAAATATCAGACCAAAGAACCACAAATTAGAACCTGGAACTGCAAAATTCAAAATTGTTTTCACCCAAACAAATTGAATCACTTCAGAAAACTGGGTAAACCATGCTATTAATTACCTTTATCCTCCATTTACTGTATATCTGTTGGTATTAAAGTTTGGTCCCCATTTTCTTTTGCATTGTAGGGACAAACAGACATCTCATCTCCATTAAATATCATCTATCGCATCATCAGAGTTTAAATCAGCATATGTGTAAGTAAATAGGAAAATTATCAGTTTTGAATTCTACTCTGAGTAAAATAGTTTTATTGCCTCTGTAGAATATTGCAACAAGTAGCACATTAGTTTTTTGTTGTTGCTGTTGTTGTTGTTGTTGTTGTTGTTGTTGATCATTTTAAATTGTTTTCTTTACTAATAGATGTCTGCCTCTCCTTCTGACCTTGAGAAAATGGGTAACCTGCCTGTGACTCCTAGCTTGATCCTTCTTGGTAAGTATATGTCTGCATTTTGTTTCACTAAAACAAAACTACTACATTAGTTTCTATGACTTGTGCAGTGTATTCCGAGGCTTCAGTCAAAGGAGAAGTCCACTTCCAGAACAACAGTTTACAAATAATTTACTCACTCCCTTGTTATCCAAGATGCTCATGTCTTTCTGTCTTCAGTCGTACAGAAATTATGGTTTTTGAGGAAAGCATTTAATGATTTTTCTCCATATAATGGACTTCATTGGTGCCCTGATTTTGAACTTCTAAAATGTAGTTTAAATGCAGCTTCAAAGGGCTCTAAATGATCCCAGCCGAGGAAGAAGGGTCTTTGACTGAAATGATCGGTCATTTTTTAAAAAAAATAAAAACGCTTTTTAAAAAATAAAAATACTTTTTAAGCACAAAAGCTCGTGTAGCACAGGCTCTGGGATGCGCGTCCACGATGCTATGAATTAGTGATGGGTCGTTCTTGAACGATTTGTTCATTTTAAACAAATCTTTAAGAAGAACGAGTCGTCTCGGGGAGTGATTTGTTCAGTCGTGCATGCGCAACATCCTATTAGGTTCTGTACTGGAATTAGTTCACCTGTTTCGAGTCTTCGGGTTTTTCGAGTTGTTCGTTCATCTTATGGGTGATGACTCAAACCTGAAAACTTGTCAGATAAGAGACTAAAGACCCAGGTAAACTATGTGATCAACGTTTGTGTAAGCAGTAGATGTGTTAGGGAAGCAACGTAACATTTTAATTATATTTTGCTAAAATGAACGAAATGAACAAAATGACTCGAAAAAAGATTTGTTCATTTTGCTGAACGAGACTCAAAGGTCCGAGTCGGTAAAATGATCCGAACTTCCGATCACTACTATGAATCACATCTAAGTTCATCATCTGTGTACTCCTGCTCAAAAAGATAGAGTATGGAGAAAAATTCCATCTTATTTTTCTCCTATAACTTCAGAATCATCTGACATCGTTGTACCTTTTTGTTTGTAAACAGCGTTTGACTTATTTGCACTTTCTTAGTCTTTGCACGTTCGCTTTGTAAACACTGGGTCTATAGTTAAGCGTGACCTTTCGACATGATTCAATAGTATGTAGTGTCATGAACGCGCATCTCAAAGCCTGTGCTACACAAACTTTTGTGTTTAAAAAGTATACAAATTTTTATTTTCCAAAAAAAAAAAAAGACCAATCTTTTCGCTAGATTCTTCCTCGGCTGGGATCGTTCAGAGTCCTTTGAAGCTGCATTTAAACTACATTTTGGAAGTTCAAAATCGGGGCACCAATCAAGTCCATTATATGGAGAAAAATCCTGAAATGCTTTCCTTAAAACACAGAATTTCTTTATAACTGAAGACAGAAAGACATGAACATCTTGGATGACAAGGGGGTGAGTAAATTAATTGTGAATTGTTGTTCTGGAAGTGGACTTCTTTAATTATCGGCGAGTTTTTAGTTAGAAAGTTCAATTTGACCAAATCAAATTATACACAAGAATATGTTCTGAAGCTTTTCTCCTCTAATTTTTCAGATACTTTATTGGAATAAATCCAGAAAAGAGGATCAAAGCTGCCTGGAGAAAAGAGGTGTCTAAAATAACTGGAAAAACTGCAGAAGAAGACCCAAGATGATGAAGAAGAACATCAGTCCAGAAGTATCTCATCCTTAACTCAACCTTATGCTGTCTCAAACCAGTAGGACTTTCTCTTAGAGGACAAATCAAGATATTGTCATAGAGAAATGTTTGCCCATACAATGGAAGACAAATGGGAACCAAACATTTGAGCTCCAAAAGGAACATAAAGGTACGATTAATTAAAGACACTAGTCATTTCATCTGATATCTTTTAGAAACCATTTGTTTAAAAAAAAAAAAAAAAAAACATTAGCTGGTGTTCACTGAAGCCTAATTTGAGAGTACATTTGTATTTTATGAATAAATAAAGACTTTATGCATGTTTGTATGTTTGTATGCATGCCTGTTTTAGGGAATATTGTAAAAGTTTATCTAGTGTTATATCAGAATAAAATAACAAAACATAACTGGACTTTGTTCTTTTTGTAATAGTCAAATAGAAAATGCAGGGTATAATATGCATTGAAAATTGAGATCATGGAGTTGAGTAGTATGTATTTTAACAGATACAGTACACTGTAGATGACAAAACGGCATTTTGCTGTTAATTTCAAAAACAGTAGCACATTGTATTTTTACAGTAAAATGCTGGCAACCACAGCTGCCAGTAGATTACTGTTTTTTTACAGGGAATTTTTGAACAGTTAGTTCGGCAGTCTCCTGCCGGTTCACTGTTAAAGGGCTTCGAACTAGCAGTTCAGTCAACACCAGAGACCAGCCTGATGAGGTTGAAGTTCAGAATGCTTACGGTCAAGCAGGACTGGTTTGTGACGATTGAGCCAAAAGATGCTTACTTCCATGTCTCCATTCTTCCTCAACACAGGAAGTTCCTGAGGTTTGCTTTCAGGGGCGAAGCATACCAGTATCGGGTTCTTCCGTTCAGCCTAGCACTCTCAACCCACACTTTTACAAAGTGTGTGGATGCAGCTCTGGCTCCGTTGCGACTCTAGGGCATCCGCATACTCAACTACATCGACGATTGGTTGATTTTAGCTTAGTCAGAGCAGGTGGCGGCTCAACATCGAGATGTTGTTCTCGCTCACATGAAAGAGCTGGGGTTGAGACTGAACGCCAAGAAAAGTGTGCTGTCTCCATTACAGAGAACCACTTATCTGGGAGTGGTGTGGGATTCCACCACGATGCAGATCACCTGCTCTGATCGAGTCGCAGTCGCGAGAGTGAAAGAAGGCTGGTCACTCAGTGTAAATCAGTTTCAACAATTGCTGGGTCTGATGGCAGCTGTGTCCAACGTGATACCTTTTGGCCTGCTGTACATGAGACTGCTACAGTGGTGGCTCAAAACCAAGGGGTTCTCCCTGAGGGGAGAGAGTGCACTGGGAGAGTGCGCCGGGACGGGGTCAGTCTACTCCTAATAGCCCCGTACTGGTCGGGCCGAGTATGGTTCTCGGACCTGATTTCTCTCCTCGACGGCTCTCCATGGGAGATTCCCATCAGGAGGGATCTCCTCTCACAGGTGGGGTGCACCATCTTTCATCCCCGCCCAGAGCTGTGGGTGTGGCCTCTGAGGGAGCACAGCTCATAGCTTCCGGTCTCTCAACTGAGGTTGTTGAGACCATCCTCCAATCCAAAGCTCCCTCTATGAGGAAACTGCACGCCCTGAAGTGGAGACTCTTCACTTCATGGTGTGGAGACCGCCAGCTTTACCCAGTTAACTGCCCAGTTGGTACAGTGCTGGAGTTCCTGCAGGCTCGTTTCTCCACAGGGTTAACCCACACTTGAAGGTTTACGTGGCAGCAATCTCGGCCTACCACACCCCTCTTGGTGGTCTGTCAATAGGTAACTTACTAACCAGAAGATACTTCTAATCCATTTCATGGATTAAGACAATGAAACACTCCAACATAACAACCACACAATGCTTCACATATTCTATGGGTCCCAAAAGTGAAAGCACGCCTTAGTCAGATGGCTCATGAGCTCAAAGCACAACTGTCACTTCCTGTTTGCATGTTCATTCTGTGCACACAGGTAGTGCTTCAGGGTTTAAACAAAGCCCAGCATTAGAGTATTATCAAGGGATCCTATCTTCCGACTTATCATGAGTCTACTGGAAATAATCTGCAATCATTCTCCAGCTGCTGCGTGAAACTAGATTGAGATTAAAAAAAAAAAAAAAAAAAAAGCATGAGGTGTTGGAAAATCCAGGCGATTCAGATTCATCAGATCCTTCTATATTGTCCTCCACCATGTGCTGATTTGATAGCATTTAGTTATCAGCAATCAGTAGAAAACTGAGGGACCCTGTAGCCCTGTTCAATAAATACAAGGCATTATAAAGGTAATATAAGCTCTTTATAAAATAAAAATAGCAGAACAATGGGGCAGTTTTATTTCTCAAGGTGATCAATGGAAGTAAGTCTTTGATCAGAAGTATACTGAACTAAAGATCTACACATTAATGGAAAGTCTGAGCAATGGAAAGCCAGAGTTAAAAGGTCCTAAGAGTGATTCAGCCATTTTGCTGTCAGTACCTGCATCTGTATATTCAATACCAGTGTGAAAAAGAAACACAGTATGCATATTCAGTATAATTAAGTGCACTTCTTATTTTCAAGAGTACGCTGAACTAAGAAAAAAAAAAAAGTTTCAGCAGATCATTTAAAACAGCGCAGAACTTCCCCATTTCTCAACATGTCTCCAAATCAAGGGAGCTAGAGCTTAACATTTTGCTTAACATTTTGTTTTTGTAAGTGTGTGCAGGAAGTAGACAGAAATAGTTTGACAAAATTGTTGAGACTTAACAGTGTATGCTGAAACTAGCCTCTTGAATATCTATATATAATAGCCTCTTGACACTGTCTCGCCTTTTAAGGCTGCGAGACTCTCCATGCTTAAGTGAAAGACACTTAAAGCACAGGCTTTCAATAACAGTCATGTTAGCCAAGTGACACCACAGAAGACACTGCAGATTGCAGTGTGAAAAACCATTAGGCACCCTGCACCTTTGTAGCTCATACTGATGACACAAACTGCTGTAAGACGTACAAGACTACCACTTAATCAGGCTTTTGAACCAGAATAGCAAAGTGCCCCTGAAACAAGGGACAAAACTTTCAACTTCTAGTAATCTTCACATTGAGCAATAATAAAGCTCTTGTTTCAAATTATGCTAAAGCCTTTATCCCCAACTTGGAACTTCAGCCCTGAAAGTTTATCCTGTTCTGCTCACTTCTGGATGTTTATGTAATAAAATTGTTACTGTTGCTATTTTTGGTGTGAAAAAAATGGTCAGTTATTTCTTAAGTTCTGTTATTTTTATTAGAAAACTTGTGGTGTTTAACCTTTTGAAATATCAGGAAGTTAAATTAAATATTATAGGCGTTGTTTTATTTTCTAATAAATAATTTATTTGTGTATTTAAATCTTTGTCAAATGATAGTGATTGACATAAAATTAACACTGAAATTTTAATAGGCAATAAATGTTTAAGGGTAACAGGTTTGCAGATTTAAGCAAAATTAAATTTGATCTGTTTTCAATAGAGGTTAATTAGTTTGGGACCAAACACTGGTTTGTAATTTGTTGATAAATTTATATTTTCCATAAAATAAAGAAAAAAGAAAAAAATTAACTTGAGTAACAAGGATTAAGCTTAATGTAACGTAGAGTATGACAACGGAGCTGAGGATCCAATTGCAGGCTTTATTTAAACAAGACATGGTCAAACAGGCAGAGTCACCCACCAGCAAACAATAATATCCAAAGCAAAGACAAAAGAGTAATCCAAGAATCAGCAATAAGCATTAGATTTTCCTGCTGTAAAACCTGCTGTAAAGTTACTTGAAGTGGCAACTTTTGAATTTGTAACAAGTGTGGGTTTTGATGCTTATAGTTGCTGCTCGGGATGGAGATGAAGATTGCAGAATAAAAGTTCAGGTTTGATTCTGTTCCTCGCAGTAATATGGATTCTGAAGATTTGGATTACGACGCACAAATAAAATTGATTCCTTTTGTAATTATGTTGCTTTATTTATGTATTTAATGGTTCTATTGTCAGTCACAGCATGTCGGAAAAAACTCCTTATGTCCCATGGCAAACAAAGTAAACAATTTAATAATGCCATTGAAAACATAAAGCCATTGATGTGACAACTGAATGCAATAATAATAAAATTAATGACACGATTTCAATATTCATAAAGATTCATTTGTAGGTTAGTAAAGTTGTTCATACATAAATAATTTACATTTTAGATGTCATCAGTTTGTCAGTATTTTACATTTAATTGCTGACAATACGTCAATATTACGCTTAGATGCTGTAAATACATCAGTATTGTACGTTTTAGATTCTGTAAATGTATGCTTGGAAGAACCACATTTTACATAAAATAGGTTAAATATGAATTAATATACAATCATGCTGGCAGATTTGCTTACCCTCTTGGAAATTCATAGTCAGATGATCTCATAAAGTCGTGGACATGCTTTAGAAAAATCTAGTTTGCATCTACTTTTTCTTTCCATCTGAACTTTACAAGTGATTACACAACATGGCACTCAAATTTCTACAAAAAAAAAAAAAAAAAAAAAAACATTTCTCAGTAGGCTTCAGGTGGCTATGGATGTTAAAGGAAATGCTGTACAGTATGTATGTATGTATGAATTCATTTTATCTTATTGTTAAGTCAGACTTGACATTGCAAGACTCTTATTCGTGATGGCCATTTGCACATAATCAACGCTGCAAAGTGGAGCTGAAAAGTATTGATTTAATAACTTGCAGGGCTGCAGTGACAGTCTCTTTGGCTGTGCAAGGCACTAAGAGATGACAATTTTATGCTTCATCAAAGGTAATGAAGGATCTTGATCCTTCCTTCAGGGAAAAGACTTTTGATTAGGCCATAACTCCAGATTATATTTTTGGACTAGGTAAAAATGAGGGAATGCTAAAGAGCCAATCTTTTGAAAATGCTTTAAAGGGAGGAAAATTAGGTCATTAGAGAGAGAAAAGTCATAAACAGTGCACTGAGTGTCATGGAGGACATTTTGGCAGTTACAGAGGTCAGCCCTCTAAGCAGCCATTTAGTATGTAAACTTTAATTTACGAATTGTAGTGAAGCACAGCAGGGGGCATTCTGAAATGTTTTATTAGCAAACATATTATTGTATTAGCAGCATTGCATTATCCATTTTTTAAACTGATCCTCAGTGTTGGTCTTTCATGAAATTTAATATAAATGTCTTGTTACAGTCTTGAGGCAACCCATCCAATTGAGAAACACTAAATGCAAACACTTGAATTCTCAAACAACTGAATGCAGAAGATTTAAACCTGTGCATCCTTCATTAATTGGGCCAAGCTGGTTTCAAGTGGAACTTTAATTAAATTTCAGTTTTAAGTGAATTATTAGTATTTTTCTGGGTTTCCAGAAATTCTAGTTCATGATAATAGAAATGAATGAATGAATGTAATGAATGTAATGAATGAATTAATTAATTAATGAATAATTCTGCATTTAGAAAAAGTGAGGATTTGGGTGTACAGACCATGCATAGAGGCACTACACAGAGTAACACAAATTCCAACATAGCCAGTGTCCAATCAACTCTCGGTCACAAGGGACAATAGAGGGCGACTGAGCAGTAAATCTGAGATGCAGCTGGTTTAATGATCCTTGGCCAGCAATGAGAACCATGATTATATATGGTTATTAGGATGAGTGAACGCCTACCTCATGCCCACCTAACCTTTGAGCCCTATTTATGGAGAGGTCCATGTGTAAACGTGTTACTCTAATCAGCTATTTGCATTTTTATAGCAATTTCTGACACATGCGATCAATTGCTCAACAGTTGGTGTAATACAGGCCAGTTTTATGTAGTTGGACTGATAATTCTGATAGCTCAGCTTCATAACTATTCTTTTGTATTTTCAGTTATAGAGACATCAGTTAACTCTTTGTTTATATTAGTCTTTCGTAATAATTTGTTGTGCAAATTAGATGGCATAAAATGTATTTTTCTATTTTGAAATATTTACCAGGTAAAGCCTATGAAATGGAGAACTGCAGAGGTCCTAAAAAACAAGTCACTGGAATGTATTGTCTTACTAATGGACTACAATTCCAGCAAAGCCACTTGTGGAAAACATTAACAGACTCAAAGGACTACTGCTCTGTGATGTGCTGTAAAAATAAAAGTGTACTTGAATTCACTAAAACAAAACAAAACAACAAAATTAAACTTAAATACAAGCATGTACATTTGTAGTACATTCTTATGTTTTGTGCTAAATAAAACTGTAAAACTTATACATTATAAATACACTAATCAAAAGTATATTTCTGTATATTTCTACTTCAGTTCAATTGTAAAATTATACTAAATACCACTATTTAAATAGATTTTTAGTACATTGAAATAGTGTAATAGCACAAAAAATGTTTTAATTTTATTTATTTATTTATCTATTTATTTATTTATGTATTATTTATTTTTATTTTTATTTTTTTTTACAGAGAAAGTATGTTAAAAGCACATTTTTGTTCATATTCATGGTGTCCCAAAATAGCACAGTTGAGTACACTGTTCTTAAGATTATTTTAAAGAAATGTTAACTGTGACTGCACTCAACTCATATCTGCAACTTTATATCTCTAAATAGTAACTTTGTTTCCTGTAATGGTGACTTCTCGTTCAACTTTCTTGTAACTTTCTTGTTTTCTATATCAAAATCTGGCTTTAATTTTTAATTTAAACTCTCTCTCTCTCTCTCTCTCTCTCTCTCTCTCTCTCTCTCTCTCTCTCTCTATCTATCTCTCATTTATTTATTTATTTATTTATCTGAAATGGAAACAGGCTTTGATAATGTGCACTTACATGAGAAGAAAATTCCAGTCATATCAGTGATCTAAAATGCAGTTTTATTCTGGAGGGTGGCTGCTATGTTGAGAACCCTTGACATTCCTCTGAATTATTGCACAGTTTTGGTTGCAGAATAAATGAATAAATTATGCCAGTGAATAATATTTATACAGTGGCAATGGTAACCAGAAACCTTTGCCACTGTGTTCCTTTGCATTTCCTTTGCATTTATTGCATTGCTTATTACATTGCTTTAATAGGGTCATTAAGAAAGATTTTAAAGACATTTTTAATCATGATAACATTTTCAAACCAGGAATTAATTAAATGCAAGAATGCATGAATGCAATGTTCCAAAATCAAACAATTCCTCATAATAATCTGCAGACAAAAATCCAAAAAATATTCTCGGCTGTGGTAAAATGGAAGAACCTTCTTTTCAGAGATTCTCTTTGCTGTTATTGTAGCTTTGAAAAATGTGAAACCTGACCCCATTTCCTCCTATTTGTTTCCAGCTGTGTATGCTTTTTTTCCCCTCTCTCTTTCTCTTTTTTTCAAGATTGCAACATCTGGTGAGGCTTTCTCACAGTAATCTCTGGCGCTAACAGACCTGCTTTGCATCATAATAGAGCTCAGAAGTCTTTATACACAGTTCCTCTATCGTTCACACATGCAAACAGTGCTCTGACAGGCACACCAAAAACACGTGGCTCTGGTTCCTGTGATGAGGCAATGCCTCTTGGCAAGGGTGAACTAAGAGTTGACAGTACTGAATGGTGGGGACAATCTGTTCAGTATAAACCTTAGGAAAAAATGAGTGAAGCAATGCATTAGAAGAGAAGGAAAAGTAATTATCATTGTTTTTGTTGCAATGGCACTCACATGTATTCTAACTTGTATTCTCACATGTATTCTGACATACACCAGATACTGCAATACCTCACAGACCAGCCTACAATGATAAAAGTTTGAATATTTCTTGGCTAGATGTTAACTCCAGATGCCAGACCTAGTTTTGCAAGTACCTCATTGAATGTTGCTTGGCCATGGTGTCATATGAAATGCCGCGACAAATGTGAGTGTCTGGCTCTGTGATGCATTTAATTGGGGTGAATTAGTGTTTGGATTTTAATCGGCTTTTAGAAAGCGTTCCTTATGCTAACATTGCTTCAGAGTTTATGGACCACTAATGTTTATGAATCACTCCTTGCATGCACTTTTGTGCATATGACTGTATTTGGACCAAGTTATAACAAGACTGGTGAGGGAATAAATATTGAGACAGGTTTGTAATGTATGACGGACAGAAATCCCCACCCTTGAGCGAGATGAGGCTCCACTAGAGAGATGCAGAGATAGAAAAACTATCATGGAAAATTAGCAATTTTTTCAACCAAAGGCCATTTCCTGTGATGCCTGTGATGATCTGGGCAATTAGCTGGCCCTTGTTAACATGTCAGAGATTTTTTTAAACCACACTTCAGTCAGAGCTTAAAGAAACATGACTGACACTTTCATGTCTGCATTTACTTGAGACTTTTTAAACTATTTTACACATTTAAAAAGCCAATAATCACTTTGAGCAGCCAAGTGGGATGACACAGATAATGATGTTTATATAACAATATATAACAATATTAAAATATACATTTGGCTACAGTTTACATATACCGCAAAGCCTTAAAGCCAGAGATTTCCCAATGAATGCACACTATAGGTATTAAAGCAAATGTTTAGATCATATCACAGCCGTTACGCAAGCAAGAGTGTCAGTGAATCACCAAGCCAAGAAACACAGCACAGAAAACCACAATCTATCCACAATTTACCTGAGAGACGCTTCTCACGTGCACTCTTCCAAAAAATATCCCAAGCCTTGTTAGTGGAATCCTTCACATGCTCACTGAAAGACCTCCTGAGTGCAGTTTTTACAGTGTGTGCCATATCCATACTCCTTCCAAGCCATCCAGATGCATTTCACTCCATCTAAGCGCCGTGAATCCTCCAAGTAGAGCAGGAAGCCTGGAGAGAAGGAGGTTTCTTCTTACTAACTTGACAAGATGCAGAAAATGTGCATGCAGTTTGCCAGACACTCTCTAAAATGAGATTGTGTATGAGAAAGGGAAAGAAAGTGGGAGAGTGAAGAGGAAGGGAGAGAAAACTTTTTCTCCTAAGCTAGGGGTCAGAGGAGCCTGAAAAGGAAATAGCATTTATTTCGGGTTAGACGTCACTACCCCTCCTCATCTCCTTTGCCTCCAAGACAAAGTCAAAGTTGGGTATCTGTCCGGTCACCAGTTATACACAATCATTCCCAAGCGAGACGCCAAGATAAATACTACGTTTGAATGTCTCTTTTGCTGAAGGGCAGGGAAATATGCAAGGACTGGCTCTGTTTTTCTTTATCTTTGCTTTTTCTCTAGTCACTTTGGCTGTACCATAACTTCCCATTTCAAATGAGAACTTCTCTTTCTTCTATAATTTCATACTGTCAGCCTTTTGAGGCTGACTGTTTAATTTCAAGCAAACAATCTGGTTCCTAGTAAACAAAACTCTCCATTCTGTTGTAATTGCATTGGCTTGTCACAGTGTCATTGTCAACTTGTATTTATTGATTTATGTAAGTTCTCACTGTGCACACAAATGATGCCATTTTATAATTACACCCAATAAGAGTCGAAAGAGTTGAAGTGAACTTATACAGTGTTGTGATCAAAATCAGAATGCAAAATTTGTATTTTTTTTTTTTTTTTTTTTTTTTTTTAAAAAGGAATTTACTGGAATTTAAAGGCAATACTGGAAGAGTTATGTCCTACAACATAAATTGCAATCATACTTCATATTTAGAGTTTGACTCCATTTTGTGTATTAAATAAATAAATAAATAAATAAATAAATAAATAAAAGCTACATTCCAGATAGAACACGTCTATCTGCCATATGTCTGCAAAAGATTGCTTCATCTGGAAGGCATTTGCTGTGTACAAACATCTGATAAACATATTTTAAGATGTCGGTTTTACATACATTCTAAATCGTAAACATCTTCAGCACATTTTCTAAATGACTATTTGACGTCTAACAGGAAACAAGCAAACACACCTATGAGCAAACACTCTAAAAAAAAAAAAATGTCTTCCAGATGTAAACACACATCACAAATAGACGTCTCAAAAATGTATGTGTGCTATCAGGGATATATAAATCAATGCGCAAATGTACATACAGATCTTTGTAATATATACTGTATATACTGCACTGGATATACACAGTATGCTGTATGTATTATATATTTAATTTTTGTTCAACAATATTAATGTTAACTGTAATATTTTGAAAAAACATGAAAATATGCATTGAAAATAAGACCAAGTGAATTTAATTCTGTAGAATACTACATTTTTGTGGGCCGGCCCATTGTATATGCACTGCTCATAAAAACAAACAAACAAACAAACAAACAAAAACACAGAATCAGGACACGTGCATCAGTTTTGTGAATCAGTTTTACCTGCTTTCGAGCAAATGAAAGTGACAACAGGTGTACTAGAGAGGCAACCCAAAGATAATCACCCAAAAAGAGATCCAGTGTGTAATTTAAATGTTCCTTTTAATTTTTTTGGAGCAGTGTGCATGCAACCAAGTCTTAAAAATGGCAAAAATGCACACTAAATTCATATCTTGAATACCGCTTTGGAACGGTTAAGTGCATCCTATCATGCATAATGTTTTGGAAATAAATTGTGAGACTTTTTGCCGAGATCTTTTGAGATGTCACAGAAACCACTTTCTAGTGTAAGTTAAATATTAATAATAATTATATTACTCATAATTTGGTAGTAAAACAAAGTGTTGCACTTTTTATTGGTGCAAAGATGAGTAGGTCTATGTGTATTCTGTACGACATTTGCAATTTTTTTTTTTTTTTATCACAGAAAATCCAGGACCACTTTTTAGTCCCTGTCCTCCTCTGCATGAAGGTAATTTTAACAACTTTGAAAACCACCGTTCTATAAACCCATTTAAAAATCAGCATGTTAATTTGTTTCCTGGTCCTACCTAGTACTACAAATTAAGCAGTTCTGCTGCTTCCTGTTGCCAGAACAAATAGCACATGTACACACAAACTGGGATGACCTGTGGTGCGCTTCCCGTACAATGACGCAACTTGCTGCTTAACCATGATAGCATGATGAATCAATGTAGAAGCTAGCAAGTCACAACTGTTTCCCATGTTATGATTACACCTCTTCACTTTGGTTCAACCAAAAAGGACTGTCCCTAATGACATCACATGGTGGTGGCATAAAAACTTATACTATTGGATCAATTCAAGATATCCAAGATGCTGTTGTAATGAACACGGCACCTGATGACTGCTTGGCTACTTGTGTACTTATGCATATGCACATTGTTCAAAAACGGCACTTATTGTGGACATTCTAAAATACATGCATGTAATTATATATTTAAATGAAATGGAAGATATGGACTGTACTGCATGTTAGCTTGCTTATTCTGCCCAGGTGCATGATTTATTAAAGTCCACATGTCTTACTAATAAGAAACTATGCTTCAAACCTGTTGAAAAAAAACAGCATATGCTGGTTAGATATGTTTTGAAGCATGGCTGCTGATTTGAGCTGGTTAGAGATAGTCCTTAGCTGGTCATGAGCTGGTTTAAGCTGATCATGTGTTGGTCCTAAGCTGGTCCTGAGCAGGAGCTTCATGCTTCTGCCATGCTTCAAAACATACCTAACCAGCATATGTTGGTTTTTTCAACAGGGTAACCGCAAGTCGAGAGCTGTAGTTCAAACCACGCAAGTATGCAATGCTACTTGAGAATGTATGTTTGAACTATGGTTTTGGAAAACACTGTACTCTTGAACTATGTTGGTAACAACGGAACTTACAACTGTAGTTGGCTAATGTGCTTTTTGGGAAATGCACCCCAGATCAGAGTTAACATGCCATATATCCAACATGAGCTAGAAAATCAGCCACATTAGTTTTATTTATTTATTTATTTATTGCTTTTGTTTCCTACACATCTGCCTTTTTAAACTTTAACCCAGGGTTTCTCAACTCAAGGTCCACTTTCCAGCAGAGTTTAGCTCCAACCCTAGTCAAACACACCTGAACAAGCTAATCCCCCAATAAGGGAAGGAGGTTCTCACCCAAGATTTGACAGTACATGGCCCCGTCCATCGTTCCTTTGATGCGGTGCAGTTGTCCTGTCCCCTTAGCAGAAAAATCCCCAAAGCATAATGTTCCCACCTCCATGTTTGACGGTGGGGATGGTATTCTTGGGGTCATAGGCGGGATTCCTCCTCCTCCAAACATGGCGAGTTGAGTTAATGCCAAAGAGCTCGATTTTGGTCTCATCTGATCACAACACTTTCACCCAGTTCTCCTCTGAATCATTCAGATGTTCACCGGCAAACTTTAGACGGGCTTGTACATGTGCTTTCTTAAGCAGGGGGACCTTGTGGTGCTGCAGGATTTCAGTCCTTCACGGCGTAGTGTGTTACCAATTGTTTTCTTGGTGACTATGGTCCCAGGTGCCTTGAGATCATTGACAAGATCCTCCTGTGTAGTTCTGGGGTGATTCCTCACCATTCTCATGATCATTGAAACTTCACAAGGTGAGATCTTGCATGGATCCCCAGATCGAGGGAGATTGACAGTTATTCTGTGTTTCTTTCATTAGCGAATAATCACACCAACTGTTGTCACTTTCCCACCAAGCTGCTTGGCAATGGTCTTGTAGCACTTTCCAGCCTTGCGTAGGTCTACAATCTTGTCCCTGACATCCTTGGACAGCTCTTTGGTCTTGGCCATGGTGGAGAGTTTGGAATCTGATTGATTGATTGCTTCTGTGGAGAGGTGTCTTTTATACAGGTAACAGGCTGAGATCCATTTAAGAAAATGCTCCTAATCTCAACTTGTTACCTGTATAAAAGACTCCTGGGAGCCAGAAATCTTGCTGATTGATAGGGGATCAAATACTTATTTCACTCATTAAAATGAAAATTAATTTATAACTTTTTTGAAATGTGTTTTTCTGGATTTTTTTGTTGTTGTTATTCTGTCACTCACTGTTAAAATAAACCTACCATTAAAATTATAGACTGATAATTTCTCTGTCAGTGGGCAAATGTACAAAATCAGCAGAGGATCAAATAATTTTCATTAAAATAATTAATATTTTCAATTTTAATGATCAACATTTTTTTTTAATATTTTTAATTACTTAAATTTACAGATGATTCTGAATTGCGAGCAACAGGGGGAAAAAAATCATTGTATCTTTTTTTTTTTTTTTTTTTTTTTTTTTTTTTTTGCTTTGTCGGGAAAGCTCACAGGACAGGAAAGTGCAAGTCATGTAAGTAATTTTCAACCCTGAGACAGAAATTTATGTGAAGTAACAGAGTAAACATCTTAAAACATAGCTAATATTCAAAGTATAATTAGAAGTGCCCTTCTCTGGCATTTATGTTAAATTGCATTAATTAATCTGAGTCTTATGCTGTAATCTTTGCTCTGATGAAGATTTATTCAAGCAGTATGTGCCCATACAGGCAGCATGGCACCCTTGGGGGGTTGTGAGTGGTTGTAGTAATGATGTGATAAAGGAAATCTATGCATTCATTAAAACCAAAAGTCACTTGGCATGACTTCTTGCACAAAATCAATTCAACAAGACCACATGATAATTTTCAACACCCATTGATTGTTTCCCTATAGACCAAAACCAGCCCTGAATTCCTGCAGTGCTTGTAGATTTGTCGTAAAGGATGGGAAATGTGAATGAGTAAAACAATGTAGTATGTTATGTACAGTTCTGGTGTAAAAAGCAATTTGATTGGTGGGTCCAGTGGCTCAAAAGCAAAACTGCACACTGACTACAACACAGAGCTTTGCCATTTAAGGAGCTTAAACTGCAAAGTAGTTGTTCTTGTAAGTTACACATGCCATATAGTTATCATATCATCACCCCAATACACACTTGTGGGTGTGTGTTTAAACAAACTTTTACAGTATCTAAAGCTGCGTTCACACTAGCAGCAACTTCTGTTGTTGTCGCCAGGGGCTGGCGATGAGGTTGCTAGTGGGCGTTCTCACTACTGGTTGCCTTGACAGCAAATCAGGTTTCTTGCCGCTAAATTTAAACATTTTAATATAAATATGAATTAAATCTGTACATACAAACAAAAACGAATGAGAAGCAGAGCCTTTTTTTTCCATTGCGTATGTTTGTCTACTGCTGAGAGGAGAATGATCACATGAGCTCTACAGTCTTCTTTCCTATTGGCTGTCGCTCCCGAAAGTCGCTCTTCATTTGCATAAAGTTGAGGGATTCTAAACTTTGTTGTGTCGGTGGACACGCCCCATCCTGTAGCTTGCTGTCGTTCTTGTAGCCGAAAATCGCCAGCTCTCCATTGAAATGAATGGGATTGTGTCGCTTTGTCGCAGCCTTTCGCTGTCACGTCGTGGTGTGCGGGGAATGAGGAGTAATGACGAGGGGGTCCAGAACATGCACATTTATTAGACAATCCACAAAAGGAACAGGAACAGCAGGGAATCCACACGCACGCAAAAGACTCGGAGACAATACTAACATTGAATGACAAAACAAAATGACTTCAAACGACTACTGAATGACAATACAAGAACCAACACCTAACGGGGAACACAACCAAACTTAAATACAACAACCAATCAGGGGGAAACAGGTGAAAACGATCAAACAGTGACGTAGTAATTGGAGACGGAACAGGAAAGACCAAATAAGGGCATACACAAGGGGAAACACCAGAAAAAGTCCACAGGGGTGTGACAGTCGCTTGTAGTGTGAATGGGGCTTTACAGTCTTGTTCAGCTGCATGTTGTAAGGATTTAATTATGTTGACTTGAGAAAGCCAACTTATTGCTATTGAAACGTATTTTGCATACTGTTATCCTATTTAAACATTGTAGCAATGCCACTGTTACAGATCTGGTCAGTGAGCCGCGGACCGCTCACCACCAGATGTCGCTCTCATTCTGTTTATACACATGGACTGTTGCACTACACCCCGGACTACATTCCCCATCAGCCATTGCACTTCACCCACGTCCAATAAGAGACAGTATAAAAGCCCCGGTCTTCCTGTCACACATCGCCGAGTATTGAATTGTGTTATCGTTCATACAAAGCGTTTCTTCGTGTTTCACTGTGTCTTGTTTTCTAGTTTTGCCTTATTGTTTCGTTTTGTCTGTCTATCGGAACTTTCGCCTGTCTGACCATTCTCCTGCCTCGCCCATACGGATTACGTTCAATGCTGGACTGACCCTCGCCTGTATTAAGGATTATTCTTTGTTTGCTGTCTATATACCTGTCTGCCGTTGTTCGACCCTGCCTGCCTTTCGACCATGTCTTTGCCTCGTCCCTTTAATAAAAGTTTGCATTTGGATCCGCTCGTCTCCCGTCCCTCTGTTACAGAATACTCGGCCACAAAAGGATCCAGCAATTTTTCATCCGGACGCCACCCAGGTATGGACATTACAAGACTGTTGTTAGCCCTCGAGCAGGGTACACGAACGCTCGAGGGCTACATTCAAGAATTTTTGGACATTGCTCACGATTCAAACCTCCCGGACTGTATTCTCATAGACCTTTTCATTGAGGGGGTTAACCAACCATTGCAATCTAAACTCAGACGCGAGGGTCCGCGCTCATCACTTTGTTTATTATTGGACTTTGCTTTAATGTGTGTGGGCTCACCGTTTACTGTGGGTGTCGCGGAGGAGGAACGCGACAACGCGGTAATGGCGGCCGCGCATCCCGCTCACAAAATGGCGGCCGCGCCGGAGCGTGACGCCACGGACACGCTGGCGGCCTGGCTCGTTCGGGAAATGGCGGCCACACTAGGGCGCGCTCGTGCAATGGCGCCGACGGTGGAGCCCGTTCACAAAATGGCGGCGAAGACAGGGCTCCATCACGTCACAGCTGCCATACCAGAGCCAAGTTACGTTGCAGCTGTGTTTCCTGAGTTCAGTCAAGTTGAGGCTGCGTTTCCTGAGTCAAGGCAAGTTGCAGCTGCAGTTCCTGAGTCAAGTCAAGTTTCTAAGTCAAGTCAAGTTGCAGCTGCGTTTCCTGAGTCAAGTCAAGTTTCCAAGTCAAGTCAAGTTACAGCAGCATTTCCTGCGTCAAGTCAAGCTGCAGCTGTGTCTCCTGAGTCCAGTCAAGCTTCCAAGTCCAGTCAAGCTTCCGAGTCCAGTCAAGCCAAAGCCGTTATTCCTGAGTTACGCAAGGTCACGGGCGTCGTTCCTTCAAGGTCAAGCAAGGTTTCACCCGAGCGCCCAGAACCACCGTACAAGATGCCCGCCACGTCAGCCAAGCCAGCGCCTGCTAACGCCACGTCAGCCAAGCCAGCGCCCGCTAACGCCACGTCAGCCAAGCCAGCGCCCGCTCACGCCACGTCAGCCAAGTGACAGCCTGTTAACGTCATGTCTGCCTCTCCTGAACCTGCACACAGCTGCTGTTGCACTAAAGCCAAGTCAAGTCACAGCCGTGGTTCCTGAGTCAAGCAAGGTCACAGCTGATCTCCAAGAACCAAAACAAAAAGCAGCTGACCTTCACGATCCAGGTCAAGTCATTACTGATCTTCACAAGCCAAGTCAAGTCATTGCTGATCTTCACGAATCAAGTCAGGATACGGCAGATCTTCACGTGTCAGGTCAAGTCACTACTGAACTTCACAAACCAAGTCACGCCTCGTCTGACCGCCCCGAGCTAAGTCACATCTCGTCTGACCGCCCAGAGCCTCGCCATGTCTCGTCCGACGGTCCAGAGTCAAGTCACTTCTTATCTGACTGCCCAAAGTCGAGTCACACTCCGCCCGACCTTCCAGAGCCTCGCCAGGTCAAGTCAGTCATCCCAAGGTCACGGCCCGTCATGATGGCCAGCGTGCTGGACCCACCACTGGTGTCAGTGTGGTCAGCCAACCTTCCAGTGGTATTAGCGCCTTCTGGACCCACCAGTAAGGAGACCCTACCTCCCGCTGCTGCTCTTCCTTTAATGGCAATTGCCATTTGGTGTGTGTGGGCAGCACACTGCGCCCCTGAGGTCACGTCTGTTCACAAGCCTGCTCCAGAGCTCCCGTCTGATCACAAGCTTGCTCCAGAGCTCCCGTCTGATCACAAGTCCGTCTCAGAGGACCCGTCTGGTCTCAAGTCTGCCCCAGAGGTCACGTCCGGTCCCAAATCTGCTCCCGAGGCCTCTTTTGCCGGAGAGGCTGCGCCCATGTCTCCTGAGGTGTCGGCATCCGCCGTAGAACCTCCCAGGGAGGCGGCGTTAACCTGCGCACTCTCTGCTTCTCCCCTTATTCCGTCTGCCTCCTCTGTCCCTGTTCTCCCCAGGTCCCAGTATATTACATGGGTTCCTGTTCCGCCCTGGAGGGCCCCGGCGCCTCCTGCTCCGCCCTGGAGGGCTCCCGCACCTCCAGCTCCGGCCTGGAGGGCTCCCGCGCCTCCTGCTCCGCCTTGGAGGGCTCCCGTGCCTCCCGCTGCGCCCTGGAGGGCTCCGGCGCCTCCTGCTCTGCCTCCGGCTTTGCCCTGGAGGGCTCCCACGCCTCCCGCTGTGCCTCCGGCTCCGCCCTGGGGGGCTCCTGCACCTTCTGCTCCACCCTGGAGGGCTCCTGCACCTCCTGCTCCGCCCTGGAGGGCTCCAGCGCCTCCTGCTCCGCCCTGGTGGACTCCGGCCCCGTTTGGTTGGGCTCCTGCCCTGCCGGATCCGCCTCAGTCACTGGGTCCTCCGTATGGACCTGGCCTTCCGGCCCTTGTCCTGTCTAACCCCCGCCCCACCGCTCCCCTGGACTATGGCTTGTTTGGAGCGTCTGGAAGCCGCTCTTTGGGGGGGGGGCTATGTTACAGATCTGGTCGGTGAGCCACAGACCGCTCACCACCAGATGTCGCTCTCATTCTGTTTATACACATGGACTGTTGCACTACACCCCGGACTACATTCCCCATCAGCCATTGCACTTCACCCACGTCCAATCAGAGACAGTATAAAAGCCCCGGTCTTCCTGTCACACATCGCCGAGTATTGAATTGTGTTATCGTTCATACAAAGCGTTTCTCCGTGTTTCCCTGTGTCTTGTTTTCTAGTTTTGCCTTATTGTTTCATTTTGTCTGTCTATCGGAACTTTCGCCTGTCTGACCATTCTCCTGCCTCGCCCATACGGATTACGTTCGCCGCTGGATTGACCCTCGCCTGTATTAAGGATTACTCTTTGTTTGCTGTCCATATACCTGTCTGCCGTTGTTCGACCCTGCCTGCCTTTCGACCATGTCTTTGCCTCGTCCCTTTAATAAAAGTTTGCATTTGGATCCGCTCGTCTTCCGTCCCTCTGTTACAGCCACACAAGGGGAATTTTATTTCTATTATCTATCGCCAATAAGAAGGCGAGTCTGCCCCCTCAAAATTACTATTATAAACATGAGCCACGTATAAAAGGTAAAGGTTCAGTTAATTATCAGCACATACAGACCTGTTTTCCTAGAGACTGTGTCTGTTCCCCAAACTAGAAAATACAAAAAAATGTGCAAACCAATTTAAGCGTAACAGTTTAATTAATGTTCAACAAGTACAAAAAAAAAATAAATAAACAAAAATAAAATAAAAATAATTATATATAATACAGAGAAACAAATAATAAAGCTTAGCTTATTGAATATCAGGTCCCTTTTTACGAAAACACTTTTGTAAATGATATGATCATTGATCTTAAACTAGATGTGCTCTGTTTGACAGAAACCTGGCTAAAACCAGATGATTACATTATTTTAAACGAGTCTACCCCCCAAGATTACTGTTATAAACATGAGCCGCATCCAAAAGGTAAAAGGGGAGGTGTTGCTACAATTTATAGCAATATTTTCAGTATTTCTCAGTGGACAGGCTTCAAGTATAACTTGTTTGAAGTTATGGTGCTTCATTATCCAGAGTAACAAGTGTTAATGATAAATCTCCTGTGATGTTTGTACTGGCTACTGTATACAGGCCACCAGGACACCATACAGACTTAATGAAAGAATTTGCTGACTTTCTGTCTGAGTTAGTGCTGGCTGCAGATGAAGTCTTAATTGTAGGTCATTTTAATATCTATGTTGATAATGAAAAATATGCATTGGGATCAGCATTTATAGACATTCTGAACTCTATTGGGGTTAGAAAACACATGTCAGGGCTTACTCATTGTCGAAATCAAAGATTTAAAAAGATTTTTAGTATTACATCTAGATTTAATACTGTCACATGAAATTGACATTAATGGCATTGAAATTCTGCAGCAAAGCGATGATATCTCAGATCATTATCTAGTCTTGTGTATACTCCATATGCTAAAACTGTAAATTCAACCCCTTGTTACAAGTATGATCGAATCATCACTTCTAGCACAAAAGATTGTTTTGTAAGTAATCTTCCTGATTTATCTCAATTCCTCAGCGTATCCAATGGACTCTCTCTTTTCTAGTACTTTAGATATGGTTTCTCCTTTACGCTTAAGGAAGAATAAGGAAAACAGTCTGACACCGTGGTATAACGAGCACACTTGTGCCCTAAAGAGAGCAGCCCGGAAAATGGAGTGCAGCTGGAGAAAAACAAAACCACATAACCCCAGGTATTTATTCAATACAGTGGCTAAATTAATGAAAAATAAAGCATCAACAGGCGTTGACACTTCCTAACAGCATAGAAGTAATGAATTTATGAACCACTTTACTTCTTAGATTGATACTGTGACGAAGACGACCTCACCAGCTTGCTTTCGGGGGAAAATGTGAGTCCGTGAAGGATGTCAAAAAAAAAAAAAATGTCTCACTCGCAAAGCACTTTCGTGCGAGGTGAAATTTATTTACAGTGCCAGAATGTTCATCCACAGGGAAGAATATATACAAATGCACATAAAAAAGACAAAAATCCAAAGTACCAAAGAAACAACAAAAAGGCAAAATAAACCAGAAAATAATCCAACAATGATATATATGCAACAAACAGGTATCCACAATATACTAAGGGGTTTTGGGTTTGCTCGAGGCACCGCAGTAGCACTCTTGCGTTGACTTGGTAAACAAGTAATGTCTATGGGTTTGGCCTCAACTTATATAGGCCAAACCCCGCCCCTTTCTGGACCATACCCTTCACAGGTAAACATAACATTTCATACACACACAAATACCACATCTACTTGATATCTATTATAATTAATCAATAAAAATGCATTTTAGCTCTCTTCATATAATAATAAACACACAATCCATTAACACATAATACTTTTAACACATAATTTCCACACGTAAATACACACAATGGTTTCACCAGCTTCCAGTTGCACTGCGCCAGTGCGACCAAGCCTGTGATGTTATAATCGGGTGCTGCTCGTTTCTTCGGTTTGGCCGGCGCAATGTTTCCCACCGGAAGACTGCCTATGCCACACAAACAAACATCACAGGGACAAAACGACACAACCAGTGCACTGTATGTGTATGAAATGACTGGGAAATGCATACGGACAGGGGAGAGTGCTGAAACGGGAGAATGTCCATGTGCTATCAGGATTGCATGTGCACCCGCTATTCTGATAGCGGCAACAGCAGGGAGGAACAGTGCGGAGAATGAATGAGGTAAGCAGGTGTGTATGTGTGTGTGTGTGTATGTGCCAGTGCTGCTCCCCCAGCGGCGGCAGCTAATGTGACTTTAACATAGATACTATGAGGTAGCCTTAAGGTACTGCACTTGTGATCGATATGATACCTCTTCAGTTGCTGCTACGAACTGAACCATGCCAATGCACTTCAACTAATGCCAAAATAATTTTTTAGTCTATTCAAAAGAAATGTTGTGGTTAATAGTGTCAAACGCGGCGCTAAGATCCAGTAGCACTAACAGAGAGATACAACCACGATCGGATGATAAGAGCAGGCCATTTGTAACTCTAATTAGAGCAGTCTCAGTACTATGATATAGTCTAAATCCTGATTGGAAATCCTCACAAATACTGTTTTTTCTCTAAGAAGGAACACAATTGTGAGGATACTACTTTTTCTAGTATCTTTGACAGAAAAGGGAGATTCAAGATCGCTCTATAATTAATTAATTTGTTGAGGTCAAGTTGTGTTTTTTTAATGAGAGACTTAATAACAGCCAGTTTGAAGGTTTCGGGGACATATCCTAATGACAATGACAAATTAATAATATTCAGAAAAGGATCTATGACTTTTGGAAGCACCTCTTTTAGTAGCTTAGATGGAATAGGGTCTAACATACATGTTGTTGGTTTAGATGATTTAACAAGTTCATAAAATTCTTCCTCTCCTATAGTAGAGAATGAGTGGAATTGTTCCTCAGGAGTTATTTAGCGCATACTGTATACTGTGAGAAGTAACCGTATACTGCAAAGTACTGTGATAATAATTTGAAAGCATGGCACGTCTGCTCTGTTCTCTATCCACCTTATTTTTCAATGCGGAAGTAAGCTATTTTCTGGTAATGTGTTTGACTTCCTGTTCATAATCTGCTATAGAGAAATAACGAGAAGAATATTGAAGTGCCGTAAATGGTAAAACAGTTTGCACTACAAATTATTGTGTTCATAATCAAGATAATACATTAAAATAATATGGTAAGACACACCAATTTGCAATATCAAGCAGCAAAACGAGCTGTTTTGTACAGATAAACATAGCTGGACGCGGATGAGACCGGAAGCCAGACACATTCAATTACAAACGGCCACTCGCACACTTAAGACAAAAATAAGGTGGATAGCTCTCGCGGTACTTTGATGTCATACAATAATCAATCAGTGCAGCGCAAACAAGCAACACCTGGTTATTTTGGGAAATTTAGAAATCATGTGCTGAACTTGTCCCCGGGAAGTGGCACCAACTCTAGCTGGTCCAAAATGCAGCTGCAAGAGTTCTAGAACCAGGAAGTATGACCATATTAGTCCGGTTCTGTCAACACTGCACTGGCTCCCTATTAAACCTTGTACACATTTTAAAATCTTGCTAATTACTTATAAAGCTCTGAATGGTTTAGCTCCGCAGTACTTGAGTGAGCTCTTATTGCACTATAATTCTTTACATCTGCTGCATTTCTCAAAACTCTGGCCGTTTGATAATACCTAGAATATCAAAATCAACTGTGGGTGGCAGATCCTTTTCTTATTTAGCACCCAAACTCTGGAACAATCTGGATTAAAGAATCATCTCTTTAACCTGGCATACACTTTACACATTTCTATTATTGAAATCCGTTAAACTCTGCATGAATTTAGCTCAGCTGGAACCGGGAACACTTCCCATAACACCTGATACTTGTTACATTATAAAAAGAATGGCATCTACAGTCCAGATGTATCCAGTCCAGATGGTGGATCAGCACCTAGAATCTCTACAGCCCTAAATCTCAGCGGAGACCAAGACATCCAGATGTGCTCCAGAAACAGTTGCCCAGTGAAGACCACGTCACCTAGATGGCCATTGGCACAAGACCACAGGAACCAGATGAGTCCTCTGCACAATCTGACTTTGCTGCAGCCTGAAATTAAACTGCTGGTTTTGTCTGGCCAGAGGAGAACTGCCCCCCTGACTGAGCCTGGTTTCTGGCACCGATGGAGTTTTGGCTCCTATAAATAAAGGTGACTTGACTTAACAGAGTGAGCTCACTTTTTTTTTTTAAGTTTAATTTTTTTTTTTTTTTTTATAAACCTACTTTTTTAAACTTTTTTAAACAGAGACCCTGATGACAAAAAGCTATCAAAATAATTTGGATTCATCAAGTGGTTTTGAAGCTATAGTTTAAGTGTATGGAGCCATGGCTACAAAATGTATTTGTGTATACCTTCTAAACGGTTTGACTAATTAAAATGCTTTTGATAACTTTTTGTTATGAGTGTCTATTGATGATACATGCAAAATTGGGTGTAAATCAGTCAAGTGGTTTAACAGGAGATCGAAAAAGAAGTGTTTGCCAACTCTGACTACAACATGTTGTACTAATGTTGTCCATTAGAGGGAACCACAAGACTATCAGGTGCACTCTGAATAAGAAATAAATAATTTTTATAGAGATAAATTTACAGAGGTGAAAACGTCTCGGTTACGTATGGTAACCCTTGTTCCCTGATGGAGGGAACGGAGATGTTGTGTCGAGTGTATGACACTAGGGGTCGCTCTACCAAGCTCAGATCCTAGAGACAGGCATGTCTCGGGAAACACCGCACCACAGAGAGTTATAGGTGGAAATTACACACATGGAGCCACATGAGGAGCCACTACATATGGGGCACGAATCCAACCAAGAGTTAGCAAAAGTAACCTTACCTCGTGCTGGATTCTTGTAGCAAGTTCCTCCGCTAAACCCAGCTACGCCCAGAAGTGCCAAGTGATGGAAAAGATGTTCAGGGTTCACGCCAGGAAACCTAATGAACTAGAGGAGCGTAATCACCGTGAGGGGAAGCGCTTAAGCAAGCTCTACACCAAACCAGAGTGTTAAGTCGAAGAGCTTGCGTTCAAGACTCTAGCAGATACTGGTTTCATACGCAGGTTGTAAAATCTGACGAGCGTATTAGGTGTAGCCCCACCTGCAGCTCTGTAGTTGTCTGTTAAAGAGGCCCCTGATCGAGTGGGTTCTCACTCCCAGCGGGCAGGGTGGCCTCTGGCCTGGTAGGCCGTGCGGATCGTATCCACAAGCCAGTGGGAGATCCTTCGTTTGGAGACAGCTCTCCCCTTCTGCTATCCTCCATAACAGACAACGAGCTGACCGGAACATCTGAAGTGCTGAGAATGTTCCAGGTAAATGCGTAGGACACGGACCGGGCATAGGTCAGGTTGGGATCATTTTCCTGGGAAGGAATAGCTTGCCGGGTCGCCACCTGATCTCTAAAGGAGTGTTGGGCACCGTGGGCACGTTATTCAGGCCGGGTTCTCAGAGCCACGTGAGAGTTTGCCAGCCCGAATTCCAGGCACGAATGTTGACGGAGAGGGCTTGAAGATTTCCCGCTCTTAACAGAGATGAGCGCAGCCAGGGAAGCCGTCTCCATGGAGAGGGCACAGAACCAACTGACTGAGGGGCTCAATGGATCTTACTATGGGTCAGAAGGACCACAGACAGATCAAGAGGGGATGTGGTGCAACCAGGGAGGGTTCCACTTCCAGGCACCTCTAAGAACCTGATAACAAATCGTGCCCCACCGATCTGCGTTCTACCAAGTCACAGTAGCTGTACCTGGACCTTGGTGTAGAAGCAGAAAGGTGCCTATCCAGGCCTCCTAAGAGGAGGGATAGCACAGATTTGATGCCACAACTCCGTGGGTTCTACCCTAAGGAAGAACGCCTGCGCCATTTCTAGAACATGCCACCCCCTAGTGGAGGGGACTAAGAAAAGGGCCCGATTCAAAAAAAAAAACAGTTTTAAGACTGGTATGAGTCCACCACCCTTCCTGGGTACAATGAAGTAGGGGCTGACCAACCCCTTTTTTCATTTTGTCTGAGGTGATAGGCTCTATCGCACCCTTTCCAGGAGGGCTGCGATCTCCGCTTGAAGAACCACAGCATTCTTGCCCTGAGCCGATTCGTAAGAGAATGCCATAGATCTTGGCGGACGCCTTGCAACGCGAGTCGCGTAGCCAAGTCAGGTAGTTCTAAGAAGCTAAGGGGAGGGATTGGGGCCCAACATCTCGGGACTCTGCTAGCAGTCTCAGGAAACTAAACCCGACGTACCTGGAGTGGGGCTGTCTTGGCTGAATGGAGTAAAGGGTGCCGTGCTTGGAGATGAAAGCCCCAAGAACACGGCGTGTCTTTGCCAACATGCAGAGAACCAGGTAAGTGCCCAACACGTCCTGGTCTGCAGGCTCAGCATCTGTCCGTCACATGGAGGGCCATCGCTGTAAGATAACCGAGAGGGGGGGCACCTATACTGACCAGGCAGTGACTGTCTGTGGGAAGACAGACGGTCGGAATGGGTTGTGCCGAATCCATCTCTCATCCCCGGGTCGAGAGTGGATCTGGGTAGGTCATTTAGCCCGCCTCCTCTGGGTTGCTCGTCTGAGGAAAAACTAGAAGCCTAACGAGGGTTCTAGAAAGCCTACTGACGAGCTGATGTTGCCACCTTCCTGTAAGAACTCTGACCATTGGGTGCGTCAGCCGGAGGCCCGGTGTTGCGGGGCCTCAGGAGTTCTGCAGGGGGCCATCCGTAAATTGCCGGAGCCCGACCCACGTCTGAGGCTGGATACGTGATGGCCTCTGTCTGCTTCCGTGAAGAACTGACATGCAAATTCTATCACGGTGTCGCTGAGGGACCAACCTGGGAAATGGGGGTTCAAGAAGTGGACTTCTAGCTTCCCACATTTCTGACAGGTTAAGGCACAGGTGGCACTCCTGGACCAACAAAGTGGACATCGCCCTTCCCAGAGCCTGCGCCGCAACTTCATAGCTCAGAGAACGTAATCGGTCATATATGCAGTTCCTGTAGCTCTAGGTTGGAACCACCCTCGTACAGATCTCATAACGCCTTGGTCTGAATGCCCACAGGATGGCCGTGGCGTGCAAGGCGGACGCAGCTTGTCCAGAAGCCATGTAAGCCTTGCCCAGAGAAAACGTACAGGTCCTGGACGGGAGCCGTGGGAGGAACCCGTTAAGCGGGAACCCTCTCCGCATTGGGAACCTTCAAGCCCCCTCGCTGGACCCCCATCGAGGGTTGTGTGGGAGGAGGAGTTGGTATATCGCGTTCTGACCTTTTTTTTTTTTTTTTTTTTAAACGGCCTTTCCGCGATTTCATCAACTTCTCATGCACTTCGGGAAACAGGCACTGGAAATGAGCGCACAGGTCGTTACCCAGATGTCTATTTATCAGCCCCTCCTTGGCCGCCCATTTTAGGCACGGCTGCCATTTTAGCGTCCGCCTCAAACTGAGAATCAACCCCCCGCAGAGGCTTGCTCAGCTGAAGCTTCAGCTTCAAACGGCTCACACCCTCCTAGTGATGCTGCTGCTGACCATTCCACCCGTTTGGGAGCTCTGAATAAAAAAGCCAGCCGTACTGAGATAGACTAACAAACTCATCCGGAAGCTCGATTGAGGGACGCGAGGAGCGAGAGGTTCGCGGGGTTTACCTGGCGGAACCTTCTTCACTTCATATTGCTCCCCATTGATGCACATCACAACGGTCTCGTACCTGAAAGTAGAAGGACCGGAGTGGAAAGCAGTAGAGGTGAGCGTAAAAGCACAGTCGAGGCTTCACGTAAAAGCACACAGCTCGCGAGCAAAGTGCGCCCATGATCACGTTTTCGCAAGCAAAACATGAATCAACAGCAAGCGCTGCATCAGCGTGAGCATATCCCAACACTGAACACAACAGTCGTGTCGATCCTTAGAGGTTTAGGTAAGCCGCAACCAGAAGGACACGGAGGGAGAGGCATGTTTAACACACAATCCCAACCGTGCCAGCTCCAGAGAACTTACTCTTTTAGGAGAAAGATTGCTCTTCAAAATCGCTGTTGAAGCACCCAGGGGAACTCACACAACACTTTTGTGTTTGAGAAGGGAGAGACCGCTCCTTGTGCCATAGATCCAACAATGAAGAGGTGAATGGTGGCGCTGATCACGGCGAGAGACGCTGCATTCGGCTCCGAAAACAGAACGAGTGAGCAGAGCATGCGCTGCCCTACTTATTCCCGGATGTACGGGCCGTGGCCAGCTATGCAAAATCTGCACACCCAATTTCATTGGCCTTTTCTCAAAACTGTCAGAGGTGTTTGGGCTCCCAAGAGCAACCCCTAGTGTCGTACACTTGACACAACGCGGAGTGTACGACGGATAGGGAACCCCGTGCTTCATATCCTAAGGTATATTTTTGTCTTTCTTTACTTTACATTTAAATGTACCAATTAATGTCTGTGGTTCACATAGACAATACTCAGAAGGTTTTAGGGATTTCTCAGGGATCAGCTGTTAATATCATTGTGAATGACACATCAATGCACATAAATTGAAATCAGTGTAAATGGCTCAAAATAATGACGTGTACCAAGCAAGAAGCAATAATAACAATAACAACAACAATAATAATAATAATAATAATAATAATAATAATAATAATAATAATAATAATTATTATTATTATTATTATTATTATTATTATTATTATTATTATTATTATTATTGTATGGATAAAAAAACTTTATTCGTTTGCAAAAGAATATATGATCTCCAAAATACTTAAATATTATTAATTGTTACCTTCATTTTAATGTATCTAAATTATATTAAAACCCTTTCTCAAGCTGCATGACATAGGTTTATTTATTCCTGACCAGTTAAAATGAAAAGTTGCCTCTTTTTCTTGCAGTAGCCTACATATTGTTGTCTTCAAGTGTACTCATGCCAACCAGTAAACATACCAACCTTCATGAATTTCTGATGCCCTGAGTGCTGCTTACAGCAATTTACAAAATGTCAGGCATTTATATTAATGGAAATAAGAGATAAAGGACGTTGTAGTGAATTTTGCTTTTGCCAATTTAAGGAGTTGAAATAGTGTAGTGATCACAAATGACGTTATAATTCTTGGATCACATGTCACTTAATGTGTGGTTATGAGTACATCACATAAGAAAGATCGGTGGGATCTCTAACTTGTAGAACCTCTTACTGTATTATCAGCACAAAGAAGACAGAAGTGTAATAAAAATAAATTTGATCAACAAAAGATAGACAAGAGTAATCAACAACTACTAAATGAAGACTATGAATGAGAAAGGAATAAAGTGCATAAGATGCATAAAATGCAAGTGATTCAGTTGGGTGTTGCTATGTCAGAGCTGTGTTATCTCATGGAAAGATAAACTGTTGCTACTCTGAATATTTATATTTAGATATTTTCTTTCTCTGTGGTTGAGTGAGCAGTCCCGTGGTGGTGACTTCTTCCACTGGTTCTGCTGGTAGCAGTACAGTGGGGAATAAGATCTGGAACACACAGATGTGGCCCTGAAGTAGGTGCTGAAGGATCTCAGCTTGAACACGCAAGCAAAAGTAACTGAAGTGAACCCTGTTCCTAGAGATCTACCTTCCTGCAGAGTTCAGCTCCAACCCTGATCAAACACACCTGAACCAACTAATTAGGATCTGAAGGAGCACTTGATAATTTCAGACAGGTGTGTTTGATCAGGGTTGGAACTAAACTCTGCACCCCTGTTCTAGACAGTAGACTCAGAATGTTGATCTGTTAGTGTCTTACCCTTGCGGGGCTCAGACTCAGAACTAGTGTATCTACTATTGTCTCACCGAAATAGTGTCTCACCTTTGCAGGTTGGAGACTCAGAACAGAGTTGTTTCTGTTGCTGCCTTTGTGGTAACAGGACTTAGACTCAGAACGGTTGTGTCTGTTGCTGCCTTTCCTGTAACAGTCCAGAGACTCAGAACAAGGAGTGTCTTTTGGAAGAGTACCTTTATCCCTTTCCGATGAGGAGGAGAGTGCAATTTGGCGCTCCTCCATTTCCATGGTGTGATTGGCTGGTTCCATCAGAGTTGGGGAACACATGGTGGCCCACCCTTCTTTCCTCCTGTGGAGTTTATTGGCACAGTACAACCACAAATTCAGGAAAGTGTCTTCTCACTTTATAAAAAAAAAACAACAATAGATCTGCCAATGTTACGAACACATTAAGTCCAAACTCATTAAGAAAACATTAAGTCATGCATGCATTCATTTGTCCATTAACAGCTGATTTGTGTAAGATGTTGCACTACACATCGCTGTCACTAAGAATACTTATTTCTCTGAATAAGTATAAGATGTGTGTCACATATCATGCGAGGAAGGGGCGAACGAAGACGAAGGTCAAAGATAAAGTCTTTATTATATTCCACAGGTTATTCCAAAACAGGTAAATCCACAGGAAGAGGGCAAATACACGCATACATTGACGTTGCCGTTCACATAGACGAGACCGGATGACAAACACAGAACTGAATGCAGTGTGTCACGTATCGTGCAAGGAAGGGGCGAACGAAGACGAAGGTCAAAGATAAAGTCTTTATTATATTCCACAGGTTATTCCAAAACAGGTAAATCCACAGAAGGAGGGTAAATACACACATACATTGACGTTGCCGTTCACATAGACGAGACCGGATGACAAACACAGAACTGAATGCAACTTATAAGACAGGTGATAACGATAAACAATTAAGGCACAGGTGATACTAGGTTAACTAATGATGACTAAATGAGGACAGGAAACAGGAATGACCAAATATGGGCACAAGAGGGAGAAACCATCATAAACAGCAGCCATATCACCCTGCAGCCCAAAACTGGTTGCCCAGTGAAGCTAAGCAGGGTTGAGCCTGGTCAGTACCTGGATGGGAGACGTCCTGGGAAAACAAGGTTGCTGCTGGAAGAGGTGTTAGTGAGGCCAGCAGGGGGTGCTCACCCTGCGGTCTATGTGGGTCCTAATGTCCCAGTGTAGTGACAGGGACACTATACTGTCAAAGAGCACCGTCCTTCGGATGAGACGTTAAACCGAGGTCCTGACTCTCTGTGGTCATTAAAAATCCCAGGATGTCCTTTGAAAAGAGTTGGGGTGTAACCCTGGCATCCTGGCCAAATCTGCCCATTGGCCTCTGACCATCATGACCTCTTAATCATCCCCATATTCTGATTGGCTTCAACACTCACATCTCCTCTCCACCAATAAGCTGGTGAGTGGTGGGCATTCTGGCGCAATATGGCTGCCGTCGCATCATCCAGATGGATGCTGCACACTGGTGGTGGTCGAGGAGATTCCCTCTTCTATGTAAAGCACTTTGAGTGCCCAGAAAAGCGCTATATAAATGTAAGGAATTATTATTATTATTAAACAGTCCACAGAGGTGTGACAATGTGTGTGTTGTTGTTTGCATCAGTTTAAGGTTTGAAAACATGGTTATGAATGGATTTGGATGGAACTTTGTGATCTCTCTTTGCTTCACCCATTGCTGCTGTGTCTGGAGATACTAAAGAATTTTTATGATGGTCACAGGCCAGACCTTAGATCAGTCTGTAGGTGGGTGAAGAGCAGAAACTGAATTTTGACCAATGAGAAGTCCAGTCCTTTCCAAGCTAGGTATCAAAGGTCTTGTTCTTGCCCTCTAAGAGGTGTCTGGCTGTTGTCCTAGCATTTTTATCTGATGGCATTGGACAGTTTGCTTATGTTAGTCCACCAAGATCCAATCAAAATGTAGCAAAGCTTTGTCCACTACTGTGGTCAGAGAGGGGCCCCACCATAAACTGGGCCCTGGAATGTGCTATCCACTACAATGTAATACTAAGACAACAGATTATTTTAGATCACACAGTTTAAAATCTGTGTAAATGGTTCAATAGATTAACTATGCATAACATTCATTATAGTTTCATAAAGTTTAATAAATTCTAAAACAAAAATAAGTCTAAGTCCAATCAGTTTAAAAGAAATCTGTGATCTCCAAAATACCTTCATATTCATATATGTCCTAATTTCAGAAAACATTTGTCAAGCTGTCAGACATGACTGCATAGGCTACATTGTGGTCCAAAAATAAAAAAAAAAATGAAGAGACAATATTATTTGTCTATTGTGATATGGTACATAAAATAATACTTCCATAGAAAGACACTTAAATAGATCCACTTGTATTACATTTGAAAAGAGACATGGCCATTGTAGCATAACTGTATCCTCTACACAAGGCCCCCCCCCCCCCCCCCCCCATATCTAGAGAGGAAGTCGGCTACAGCCATCTGTGCCCCTGGCCTGTGGACCACCTTGAACTTAAAAGGTTGTAAAGCTAGATACCAATGGGTGATTTGCGTGTTGGTATCCTTCATACGGTGGAGCCACTGGAGGGGTGCGTGATCCGAACAAAGAGTGAATTCCCATCCCAGGAGGTAATAATGGAGGGTGAGGATGGCCCACCAAATGGCCAGACACTCTTTTTCAGTGTTATCTGGTCTCTCTGTTTGAGAGCTTTCAGATACAGTACCAGCCACTCCTCTCCTCCGACCACCTGAAACAGAACTGCACCCAGCCCCCTGTCCAACGCGTCCATCTGCAACAAAAAGGTGAGATCAAAGTTAGGAAAGTGTAAGAACAGCTCGCTGCACAGGGCAGCCTTTACCTTGATTAGGGCCTGTTGGCACAGCTCTGTCCACTGGACCAGATCTGGTGCTTCATTTAGATCTGTTAGCAGGCTGGTGAGCTCTGAATAATTAGGAATAAACCTTCTATAATATCCTGCCAGCCCCAGGAACTGTTTCACCTCCTTTTTGGTCTTGGGACCTGGACAGGCTGCGATCACAGCAGTTTTATCAGTTTGGGGACGCACCTGCCCATGCCCCAAGTGGAAGCCCCGATACTGTACCCCCACATGTGCTATGCTGCCAGAGGATTTTGTCCATGAGATGCTGAAAAGCGGCGGGAGCCCCGAACAATCCGAACGGATGAGTAAGGCATTGGTGTAATCCGTACGGCATTGTGAAGGCTGTGTTTTCCTTGGATAGTGGTGATAAGGGGATCTGCCAATACCCTTTCGTTAAATCCAGTGTTGAATAAAAACGATCAGATGTTTGTAGAAAAAACCTCCATAGAGAGCTGCCCAAAGGTGTGGAGTCTCCCTAACGATGTCAAGCACCCCCCAGGGCGGACGACCATAGAAAAGTTTGAATGGGGAAAACCGAGTGGAGGCTTGCAGAACCTTCCGCACAACAGGGGCTCGAGTCATTTATCCCAATTTTTGGCGTCTTTTACAAACTTACCAACAATGGATTTTAATGTGCAATTAAATCGTTCCACCAAGCCGTCTGTTTATGGGTGATAGACACTGGGACTACAATGAGCCACCTGGAAAAGCCTCCACCGTCTCTCAAAGACACACACAAAATAAACGGTCTCTGGGGTAATCAGTCTCTCTCTCTTTCCCTGTTCTGCGGGGCGCATATAACTTGTCTCTCCACCAATTACTGGAATTAGAAACAGGTGCATTCCCACGCTCCCCTCGCCACATGCATAGGTAGGCCAATATGTTTGATGTTCAGTTTACATCAAATCAGCATCATGTCAAGGTTTTGACATCAGTTGGATTTGCATATTTGACCTGTTTTTGATGTCAGTTCGATGTCTTTTCAACATTTGTTTTTTTCATTCAGAGTAATTTTTAGAATGAAAGTTTTAGTGAATCATGATTTGTTTGGGCATTTATGCACAGGTTTCACCCAGAATAGTACAATAATGTTTGTTTTATGTTTGTTTGTTTACACAAAACAAAACACAAAAAAAAAAAATAGTTATAATGCAAATTAACTCATTCTGTAAATAAATCTGCTGTCAGATCTAGCTACCTGTCTGTCTATCTATCTATCTATCTATCTATCTATCTATCTATCTATCTATCTATCTATCTATCACTGCATATGGGTTTGAAACAACATGAGGGTGAGTATATTATGACAAAATGTTCTATTGAGTGAACTGCTTCTTTATTTACTGTGGGCTGTTTCAGATTTCTCCTGTGACCATTACACATAGACAACTTCTAATAAAGATAACATATACTGCAGGCTGTTTGTTGCACTGCAGAATATGTAGGATTTTTCACCATTTATTCTGACATTTAAACACTGACTGAAGCTTGGTGCATGGTTAAACAGTGCAGAGTGTGCAGTCAATTCCTCAGCTATGCACAGGTAGCCAGCTAGTAGCTGTTAGAGGTCAGCAACAACATGTATTGTCAGACTGACTAGGCTGAGATGCTACAAAGCTCCTAAATAATTCACATATCTACCACACAAAGGGCTTGCCCTGGCCCAATAACTTTTCAAACTGAGAAAAGCCGCTTTGTCAGCGCTGCCCATGGATTGTCAACTCACACCATTTCACATTTTTCGTCTTCATGCTCATGCCTTCAAGACCAGTAAACGAGCATGGAGGACGTTGTCTCGTGAGGATCTTGGGGGCAGGCCCGGTTCTATGGGAGTGCTAGAGGGTGCTAAGCACCCTCAAACGAAATCAATAGCACTCTCAGTTAAAGATGTAATAATGGCATTTTATTGTAGATTTAGCAAACTATCCACTGTGTTATGGTTTGCGCTCTGGAGATCGGCTTCTGTTTCAATGTGGTTTTCCTGCGTTAAGCAATCACATACATATCTGTTGATTTCTTGAATCAGAGGCGTTTAAATTACAATCCACTCACCGCTCAAATCCCCAGAGTTTTTGTTGAGGTGAAATTATTGTGTGCAGCTCCAATCATCTCATTATAACAACATAGATATGATGTAAATAAGAGATTCAAACTTAATTGATTATAACATATTTTTGATGACTGACAGCTTTTTAGTAATTACAAATGGACGGCATATATATATATATATATATATATATATATATACCAAAATTTAAAAACACAAGTAAAAATATATTCCACAATATTTAAAAATAAAAGTAAAATAATAAAATCGAAAAAGTAAAATAAAATAAAATAAGTGTATATCAAAAATGTAATAACGCATTTAAAAAATAAGCATGAATCGAAACCTAAACATTTAAACATTTAAAATCATATTGCACAAAACTGAAAACTTGCACACAAAACCATGTTTTCCTTTGTTATATACAGTGCTATTTGAACGTTTGTGAACCCTTTAGAATTTTCTATATTTCTGCATAAATATAATGCAAAACATCATCAGATTGTCACAGAAGTCCTTAAAGTTGAGAATCCAATCAAACAAACAAGACAAAAATATATACTTTGTCATTTAGTTATTGAGAAAAATGATCCAGTGTTACATATTTGCGAGGTGCAAAAGTATGTGAATCTTCTCTTTCTGTATCTGTTGTGACCCCTTTTTGAAGCAATAACTGCAGGTAACGTTTTAACGTTTAACCCTGTGATGTTGGTGGGTTTCCTCCTAAGAACTGCTTGCTTCAGGTCCTTTGACTCGGTCGTTCCAAAACATTACCTTTGTTCTTGTTAAACCATTTTTTTGGTAGAATGACTTGTGTGCCTGGGGTCGTTGTCTTGCTGCATGACACACTTTCTCTTTAGATTTTAGTTCATGGACAGATGTCCTGACATTTTCCTTTAGAATTTGCTGGTATAATTCAGAATTTATTGTTCAATCAATGATGGCAAGTCATCCTGGCCCAGATGCAGCAAAACAGGCCCAAACCATGATACTACCATCACCATGTTTCACAGATGGGATAGGGTTCTTCTTGTGCTGGACTGCAGTGTTTTTCTTTCTCTAAACATAATACTTTTTATTTAAACCAAAAATTATATTTTCGTCTCATCAGTTCACAAAACATTTCTCCAACAGCCTTCTGACTTGTCCACATGATCTTTATCAAACTGCAGACAGGCAGCAGTGTTTTTTGGAGAGTTGTGGCTTTCTCCTTGCAACCCTGCCATGCACACTATGGTTGTTTATTGTTCTCCTGATGATGGACTCATGAACTTCAACATTAACCAATGTGAGAAAGGCCTTTAGTTCCTTAGATGTTATCCTGGGGTTCTTTGCAACCTCGGAAACTATTATACATCTTGCTTTGGAGAGATCTTTGTTGGTCGACCACTTCTGGGGAGGGTATATGTGGTCTAGAATTTCCTCCATTCGTACACAATCTGTCTGACTGTGAATTTGTGATGTCCAAACTCTTTAGAGATGGTTTTGTAACCTTTTCCAGCCTGATGAGCAACAACAACTCTTTTTCTGAGGTCCTTTTTTTCTGAGATCTCCTTTGTTTGTGCCATGATTCACTTTCACAAACATGATCAGACTTTAATTCTTTAAATAAAACAGGGCATAAACTGACACCTAATTGTCATCCTATTGACTGAAAACACTGAAATTTCACCTTCAAATTAACTGCTAATCCTAGAGATTCACATACTTTTGCGACTCACAAATATTTAACGCTGGATTTTTCATAATAAATAAATGACAAAGTATATATTTTCATCCCATTAGTTTAATTGGGTTCTCTTTGTCAATTTTAGAAACTTTTTGGTCATATTTATGCAGAAATATAGAAAATTCTAAAGGGTTCACAAACTTTCAAGCAGCACTGTATATATGAATTTGTTATAGCTAAAAAGCCAGCTAAAAGCCATCTCGGTCAAAAATGAGATAATGATACTGAGTGAATGCTCCTGACACATAGTATACGTCCATCAAACACTTTTACTTCAAACTCGCTAAATTCCAGCCTCAGCCCAATCAGAAGTACCATAACTTACATAGAAACCTATACAACAGGAGTGCTCAACCCTGTTCCTGGAGATCTACCTTCCTGCAGAGTTCAGCTCCAACCCTGATCAAACACAACTGAACCAACTAATTAGGATCTGAAGGAGCACTTGATAATTACAGACAGGTGTGTTTGATCAGGGTTGGAACTAAACTCTGCAGGAAGGTAGATCTCCAGGAACAGGGTTGGGCACCCCTGCTATACAAAGTAGCCAGAAAGAAATGCTAGTTTTAAAGAAAAACGTCAGATGGACTTTTGCATCTGAACTCTTTATATATATATATATAGTCACGGGGTGAAGAATCACTCGACAAGGGTGGCTTCGTGAAACAATGCCCCGGAGGGTGGATTTATTTACAGTGCAAGAAATGAACAGAAAAAAGGCGAGCCGGTGCGGGGTGGCTGGTGCTCCAAGTGCTGCGTGTTCAACTCCGTGCGAAAGTGGATGTCCGTTCGTGCTCCAAAACCAAAGGTGGGCTGATCGGTCACTCGCTGCTTTCTGGGAAGAACAAGAAAATAGGAGTTAGTCCAGAGATGCATTCGGCTCGAGACCAGAGTCTGTCTGTGTGCTCCAGCATGCGCTGCTTAAACAGGCTGTGGTTGATTAGAATCAGCTGTGACCGATCAGCCTGTGGGGAGTGCGTGCAGGTGCCTTTGGTTGGTTGCCAGGGCGACGCTGATTCCTTTGTGGAAGCTCGTCACACTCCCCCCCCCAAGCGTCGTCCTGGTCCTGTGGAGAAAGGGAGACAGTAGGGGTGAAGTAAGGGGAGGGTGGGGAATGACCCCTGACAGACCTGTATAAGCTGTCCAGAATCGTGAGAGGCCATCGGCGTTCGCGTTGGCAGCCCCGGCTCGGTGTCGTACTTCAAAGTGGAAGTCTTGGAGCGCTAGGAACCAGCGAGTCACCCTTGCGTTGGTATCTTTGGCGCGGGCCATCCACTGAAGGGGCGCGTGGTCAGTGACCAGGGTGAACTTGCGGCCTAGGAGATAGTACCTGAGCTCCAAGACTGCCCACTTGATGGCCAGGGCCTCCTTCTCCACGGCGGCGTACTTCCTCTCGGCCGTGGACAGCTTTCTGCTAATGTAAATGATCGGATGCTCCTCACCTTCCTGGATTTGGGACAGGACGGCTCCCAGCCCTGTGTCAGAAGCATCCGTCTGCAGCAGGAAGGGGCAGCTAAAGTCGGGGGCACGGAGGACGGGAGAGGACGTAAGGGCCGTCTTGATCCGGGCAAAAGCCTCCTCCGTGGATGGGGTCCAGCATACTTTCTCCGGCTGCCCCTTCCTGGTCAGGTCTGTCAGGGGGGGCGGCTAAAGAGGAGAAGTTGGGGATAAAGCATCGGTAATAACCTGCCAACCCCAAAAAAGCTCGTACCTGGGTCTTGGTCGCTGGCCTCGGGGCGGAGTGGATGGCGTCTACCTTCTTCTCCTGCGGCCGGATGAGACCACGGCCCACCTGAAACCCCAGGTACTTGGCTTCTGAGAGGGCAAGATGGCATTTGCGGGGGTTGGCGGTGAGTCCAGCCCGCCGGAGCTCCGAGAGCACCCTCCGTAGCCAATCCAGATGTTCGTCCCATGCCTCGGAGTGGACCACCACATCATCTATGTAGGCGGCTGCATACGCCTGGTGGGGCCGCAAGATGATGTCCATCATTCGTTGAAAAGTGGCTGGGGCCCCGTGTAAGCCGAAGGGAAGGGTCCGGTACTGCCAATGGCCACTGGGGGTTGAAAAGGCAGTCTTTGGTTTGGCCGACGCGGTTAAAGGTACCTGCCAGTAGCCTTTGGTGAGGTCGAGAGTGCTGATGTACCGGGCCCTTCCCAGGCGGTCCAGCAGTTCGTCGACCCGAGGCATGGGGTACCCGTCGAATTCGGAGACTTCGTTCAGGCGGCGGAAGTCATTGCAAAAACGGAGGGTGCCATCCGGCTTTGGGACCATTACTATAGGGCTGGACCAGGGACTCCGAGATGGTTCTATTACCCCCAACTTCAGCATTTGTTGGATTTCTTCCTCAATAGCCTGCCGACGAGCTTCCGGGACTCGGTAGGGCCGTTGCCTGACGATGACTCCGGTGGGTGTTTTGATATCGTGGTGCACCACATTGGTCTGCCCGGGCTGAGAGGAGAACACATCCTGGAACTGACTGACCAGGTGCTGCAGCTCTGCCTTCTGGGCAGCCGCGAGATGGGGGTCGACATCAACAACCACGGGTTCAGTGAGACTCAATGCAGCTACTTGGTCCCGGGTCCCTACCCATTTCTTCAACAGGTTGATGTGGTACAACTGCTCCGCCTGCCGACGACCAGGTTATCTCAACCGATACGTGACTGGCCCGATCTTCTCTACCACTGTGTAGGGCCCTTGCCAGGCAGCCAGGAACTTGCAGGCGGAGCTGGGGACCAGGACCATGACGCGATCTCCCGGCTGGAATTCCCGTGGTTGGGCTGCCCGGTTATAGTGGTGTTGCTGCGCTTGCTGTGCCTTGCTCAGGTGCTCCCGGACTAATGGCATCACTCGATCGATGCGCTCCCTCATCTGACGCACGTGTTCAATGACGGTACGATGAGGGGCCGGCTGCTGCTCCCAAGCTTCTCTGGCGACATCTAGGAGGCCGCGAGGTTGCCGGCTGAAGAGAAGCTCAAAGGGGGTGAAACCAGTTGAGGCCTGGGGAACTTCACGGATCCCAAAGAGCACGTAGGGCAGAAGGAGATCCCAATCCCGCTTATCCTCCGCTGTAACACGTCTTAACATTTGCTTAAGGGTCTGATTAAATCTTTCCACCAGTCCGTCCGTCTGTGGGTGGTAAACTGTGGTCCTCAACTGTTTCACCCGCAGCAACCGGCAGAGATCCGCCATCAGCCGGGACATAAAGGGAGTTCCCTGGTCAGTCAGTATCTCCGAGGGGAGGCCAACTCGGCTGGCCAGCAGAAACAGCTCCTGGGCGATGGACTTGGCGGTAGCTTTCCTCAGGGGGACTGCCTCTGGGTACCGGGTGGCGTAGTCGACGATGACCAGGATGTGTTCATGGCCCTGGGCAGACCTTGGCAACGGCCCTATGATGTCCATTCCAATCCGCTTGAAGGGCACCTCTATAATGGGCAGCAGAATGAGCGGGTTGGGGGGAGGGGTCCTGGGCGATGTAACCTGGCAGGTCGGGCAGGCCTGGCAGAATCCTCGTACTTCAGCCTCCATACCGGGCCAATGAAAGCGATCGCGGATGCGTTGTGTGGTGTTGGCTGCCCCGAGGTGACCTGCCATGGGGTGTGAATGGGCCAGCTCCAGGACTGTCTCGGTTTTTCCTCTTGGCACAACCAACAATTTTTTCTCCTCCCCCCTCCGCTGCGCGACACAGTACAGCAGTCCCTTCTCAACGACGAAATACGGGATAGTATGGGGCCGTGGGAGGACGTCCTTTCCGTCCACGACTCGCACTTGAGTCCAGCAGTGCTTTAGTCGGTCGTCCTCCCGCTGTTCCTTGGCGAAAGAGCCCCCTCCAGTAGCCTGTTGGTACACATCAAAGAACAGATTAGAATTTTGGGAGGGGGACTCACCATCTCTCCCGCTGTCGGAGGCGAGCAGGACCGGGCGGTCTTCAACGATCCCCCCTGGGGCTGACAGGCTGAGTAGCGGCGGTGAGCAGCTGGTCGAATCTGGGCCAGTCCCTTCCCAGGAGTACGGCCACCGGCAGATCCTTCACTAGGCCAGCCTCCACCGGCCAGGCACCTTGGGGTGTTGAGATGGTGACTGTACGGGCCGGCACTTGGCGAGTGTCTCCATGCACGCAGGTGATCGGTAGGAAGGTCTTTTGGCCCCTTTCTGGATCACACAGCCGCGACTGAATAAGGGTGACCGCACTGCCTGAGTCCAGCAAGGCCCGGAAACGCTTTCCATCCACCGTCACGTCTGCTTCGGGGGCTCCTGATGGCACACGCTGATGAACGATGCAGCCTGCCAGCCACGCACGCGGAGGTGGCAGTGGTTCAGCACTGGGCATGGGCGCATCTCGCGGTGGGGGAACCATCGGCCTGCTGACTGGTCGCGGGGTGCCTTCGAGCGGGTGCCGCTCCTGGACCACCCTCCGGGGGAACGGCGGCACTCGGTCCTTGGGCTCGCGGTGATGGACCGCATCCGCCAGTTCGATCGCCTCCACGAGCTCCTGGGTGGTGGTCGGATTCCTCATCCCGACGGCTTGCCGGTGGGCACGGGGAAGTGCGCGGAGGAGGCGATCGACTACCACTCGTTCCGCTACCTGAGCTGCAGTGGGGTTTCCCTCCAAGAGCCAGTGCTGCGCGATTCGGTTGAGCTCGGCGGCTTGGGCCCGGGCTGGCACGCGGGGCTTAAACTCCCACTCGTGAAACTGCTGCGCCGCGCAGATGGGTGAGAGGCCGAGTCTCGCTAAGATCTCCCGCTTGACTTCATAGTATTCTTCGGCCACGGCCAAGGGGAGCGAGAAATAAGCTCGCTGGGCTTCACCAGTGAGAAGGGGTGCCAGCGCACGTGCCCATTCCTCTTCTGGCCATAATTCCCGATGTGCTGTATTTTCGAATACCTGGAGGAACGCTTCCACATCATCATCTGCAGTCATTTTTGGTAGCAGGCGCGTGGCTTGAGCGCGAGCGTCAGGCAGCGGAACGCGCTGGGCGGCGGAGAGCTGGATAGCTGTGACTTCCTCCTCCATCAGGCCCACGCGAGCGGCGAGATGTTCGGCGATCTGTTGCTGGCGGATGCTTACTTCGGCGAGGCATTTTAGCACTTCTTCCATGGCCGGGACGAGCGTGCCGCCTTCCCGATCCTGGGTACACAAACAGAGGAAAAAAAAATTAGGGCTGAGCGGTGAACTTGCCGGTGATTCTTCACAAATCTGCCTGCATTCTCCACCACATGTCACGGGGTGAAGAATCACTCGACAAGGGTGGCTTCGTGAAACAATGCCCCGGAGGGTGGATTTATTTACAGTGCAAGAAATTAACAGAAAAAAGGCGAGCCGGTGCGGGGTGGCTGGTGCTCCAAGTGCTGTGTGTTCAACTCCGTGCGAAAGTGGATGTCCGTTCGTGCTCCAAAACCAAAGGTGGGCTGATCGGTCACTCGCTGCTTTCTGGGAAGAACAAGAAAATAGGAGTTAGTCCAGAGATCCATTCGGCTCGAGACCAGAGTCTGTCTGTGTGCTCCTGTGTGCTTAAACAGGCTGTGGTTGATTAGAATCAGCTGTGACCGATCAGCCTGTGGGGAGTGCGTGCAGGTGCCTTTGGTTGGTTGCCAGGGCGACGCTGATTCCTTTGTGGAAGCTCGTCACAATATATATATATATATATATATATATATATATATATATATATATATATATATATATATATGAAGAGTTCCAATGCAAAAGCCTCTAAAAGCCATCTTGGTCAAAAATTATATAACGATACTGAGTGAATGCTCTCCACACATAGTATGTTCATCAAGTACTTTCAATTCAAATGCGCTAAATCCCAGCCTCAACCCATTCAGAAGTACAAGTACTTACACTGAAACCTATACATAGTAGCCAGAAAGAAATGCTAATTTTAAAGAAAAATGTCAGACGTACTTAGGCTTTTGCATCTGAACTCTTCATATATATATATAATTTTTTTTTTTTTTAGTGACAGATGCTATTTACATTAAGTGAAAATAACGATAGGTGCTATTTACACTAAGTGCAAATAGCAATGTATTCTGTTTACACTAAGTGAAAACAGCAGGACCAAGGTTGAGAAACACTGTGTTAGACTAGCCCAATTACACGTTGGTGGGTGGAGTAAACAGCCTCTGCCAACAAGGCAGGCTATTTGTACTTAGTGTTAATAGACACCCCGTTTTTACTTTTTGTATGCTTATGCTGTTTTTCACTTTGCTCTTGTTTCCATTCACTAAAAAATGTTGGGTAAAAAATAACCCATCTGTGGGTTACAAACAAACAAAAAATCATAAACACAAGTAATAAACAAAAGTAGTAGTAGTAGTAATAATAATAATAATAATAATAATAATAATAATAATAATAATAATAATAAATATAGGTGCAAGCAGCAATTACCGGGGTTCGAGCAAATAAGGTTGTCTGGATTTAAGATGTAGTGCAACGCAAAATATATGGCTAACACAATAAAACACATCCGTGATGGAGAATAGGCTCACAAACACAGAAATTAAATGATTAAACTGTTATATTAATGTTCATTAAGCATTACTACACACACACACACACACACACACACACACATTTTGTTGCACATAAGAGATTTGTGTATTAAATGGTAGGTGACAAAATGTTTAGTTCAAGTCTTGTCTTTTTAAGATTTTATATATCATTTTCAGGTTTCACTGTAATCATAATCTTGTATTATTGTCAAATATGATACATCTGTATAAATGAAGTGTTAAACTTTGACTAAATGTGACTTGAAATGTTATGACAGTGATTTAGTCTATGCATGAATTGAAATTAATTGAAAACAAACCATGAAAACACTGTTCTACTCATTTCAATGACCCATTAGTGGTCTTCTACTGACATCTAGTGGTTATAGTTGCAATTTCATGGCATTAAAGACAGATCTATTGTTTTTAAGCTTTATAACTGTTACATTGCCTAGTGCTAGTGTTTGTGAAAATATATGAGCATAATTTTTTTTTAGCAATTTGAGGCTAATTGCTATTGAAATGTTGTTTTTTGAAGCCTATTTAACTGTTATAGCGCCACCTATGCGCCGCTCTTCATGAAACTTTGCATGCCTGTTTAGCATCATGAAAGGGTGTGTGGATTTAAGATGTAGTGCAACGCAAAATATATGGCTAACACAATAAAACACATCCGTGATGGAGAATAGGCTCACAAACACAGAAATTAAATGATTAAACTGTTATATTAATGTTCATTAAGCATTACTACACACACACACACACACACACACACACATTTTGTTGCACATAAGAGATTTGTGTATTAAATGGTAGGTGACAAAATGTTTAGTTCAAGTCTTGTCTTTTTAAGATTTTATATATCATTTTCAGGTTTGACTGTAATCATAATCTTGTATTATTGTCAAATATGATATATCTGTATCATTTAAGTGTTAAACTTTGACTAAATGTGATTTGAAATGTTGTAACAGTGATTTAGTTTATGCATGAATTGAAATTAATTGAAAACAAGCCATGAAATGCACTGTTGTAGTCTGTTTAATGATGCATTAGTGGTCTTCTACTGCCATCTAGTGGTTAAAATTGCAATTTCATGGCGTTTTAAAAAAGGATGCTTTGTTTTAAGTTTATAACTGTAACATTGCCTTTTTTGCCTTATGTTGATAAAATTGTATGCTTGTGTAGAATCATATGATAATGATTTTACTTAGGTTTGTGAAATTTTGTTTTCTTTTAGGATTTATAGATTTTTGGGTACAGTAGATCATGATCTTGATCTAACATATTTAAAGAACAGTTGGATTGACAGCAATGGTCCTGGAGGCAAAGTTGTTGAGAATGAGGATCTGATATGATCTGATATGATATGAAGATCTAGTGGTTGTGTGAATATATTTGCATGTTTTTAGCAAGTTGAGGCCAATTACCATAGAAATTTTGTTTTTGAAGCCTTTTTAACTGTTATAGTGCCACCTATGGTCTGATCTTCATGAAACTTTGCATGCCTGTTTAGCATCATAAAAGGTTGTGTGGATTTAAGATGTAGTCCAATGCAAAATATATGGCTAACACACTAAAACACATCCATGATGGAGAATACACTGACAAACAGAAATGAAATAGTTAAACTGTTATATTAATGTTCATTAAGCATTACTACACACACACACACACACACACACATTTTGTTGCACATAAGAGATTTGTGTATTAAATGGTAGGTGACAAAATGTTTAGTGCAAGTCTTTTTAAGATTTTTATATAATTTTCAGGTTTCACTGTAATCATAATCTTGTATTATTGTCAAATATGATATATGTGTTTAAATGAAGTGTTAAACTTTGACTAAATGTGATTTGAAATGTTATAACAGTGATTTAGTCTATGTATGAATTGAAATGAATGGAAAACAACCTGTGAATAGCAGTGTTCATTTCAATGAGCCATTAGTGGTCTTCTACTGCCATCTAGTGGTTATAGTTGTAATTTCATGACATTTTAAAGAGATGCATTGTTTTTAAGCTTTATAACTGTTACATTGCCTTTTTTTTGCCTGATGTCTTTAAAATGCAGGCTTGTTTAGAATTGTATGTTGATGATTTGACTTAGGTTTGTGAAATTTTCTTTTCTTTTAGGTTTTATAGACTCGGGTACAGTAGATCATGATCTTATTATTAAGTGGCTATCTAAATGGTAGGGATGTGACGAGACCAGTCGGATTTCGCGAAATCTCGTGACAGTATCCTCCGACAACATTTTGCCATGTTTACATTAGAGCTGCACTATTAATCCTTAAAATATTGAGGTGTCGATTCAAACACCCACGCGATCTTATTCCTAAATGACAACGAGTTATCTATGTCTATTAGGACTGTTTCACATCGCCAGTGTCAGTGGAGTGTGAGAAGCAGGTTTTATCGCTGCCCATATTAATGAATTAGAAGGTCGGAGTAAATGTGAAAGCAGAAAGAGCAACACAAACAGTCTTTTCAACCACATTATAATCATTATTTCTGTGTTACAGATATTTAAATAATAGAAGTACTGGGATAAAAGTTTATAGTTTGTGTATAAACACTTATTGTCTACAGTAGCGATCAAAACGAAAGTATTTCAACACGTGTATCTATTGTAACGCTTATCCTCTTCCGCCAGGAGGTGGCGACAACTGCCCGTTTTAAAAAAAAGTATGTCATTGAACAATTCATTCAGGAGATTTCAATAGTCAAACAAGTCTTAATGAAGTGAGACACTGACTCCTTTATTGAATGTTTTTTTTTTTTTATTTTGTTTAAATGAATATATGTTTTTAAAAGACTTAAGCAATGAACAGTTTGTCAGAACCACTAGGAAACTGTTATTTTGTTTACTTTTCTAATCTTTTTTTCTCCAGAATCGTGAGAGAATCATAATGTCCAATTTATAAAAAAACAACTAGGATTCTCAATTTATCCAGAATCATGAAGCTCTTGTTTAAATGTTGTTTATTACTGCATATTATTCATTAAAATTGAAGTTTAATTTCATAAAGTTCAAAATGCACCTTAATTTTTTTGCATTTTGTGTTTTTCAGTTGGATAAAAGACTATTTTCCCTATATATTTCATCATTGAGGATTTCTTAAGAAAAGTTTAAAAATCTTGTCTCGTCTCGTTCTCGTGAACCCAATCTCATGTCTTGTCTCGCCTCATGGGATTAGTGTCTCGTCACACCGCTACTAAATGGCTAAATGGCTAAATCTAAATGCAAATGTTTAACTTTTTTTTTTGATAAATGTTTATCTAGAGAGTCCAGGCAATTTTACTGCAGTGGTTTTATTGATTTTGAGTTAAACACCTAGAACTAGTTCACAAAAGTAGGTTTTTTAAATAATATGAAATATTTAAAGAACAATTGGATTGACATTAATGGTCCAAGAGTCAAAGTTGTTCATCATTAGGAGATCTATCAAATGATATGAAGATCTAGTGTTTGTGTGAATATATGAGCATTTATTTAGCCATTTGAAGCCATTTACCATACACAGCTTGTGTTTTTGAAGCCTTTTTAACTGTTATAGCGCCACCTATGGCCCAATCTTCACGAAACTTTGCATGCTTGTTAAGAATCATCTGACACATGTTCTCACCAATATTCATAAAGTTTTGACTTTTTGTTTTGGTTTTATAGGCCTTTGGGTATATGTGGCCACACCCGTTTTGTAAATTAACCCGGTTATAGCTATCCAAAGGACAAAATTCAACATTTTTTTCATAATTATTGATCTAGAGAGTCCAGAGAATATTACTGCAGTGGTTTGAACGAGACTGAGCGAAAAACCTAGGACTAGTTCGCAAAAGTAGGTTTTTAACATATTTGTGAATATTTAATGAGCGATTTGATTGACAGCAATGGTTCTTGAGGCAAAGTTGTTCATTATGAGGAGGTCTATCAAATGATATGCATATTTTGTGGATTTGTGAAACACCACGTGATTACAGAGCCATAAAACTCGTTAGCGCCAACTAGTGGCCGATTTGTTTCAAAATTCTTACAGACCTTTAGGGCCATGAGTCGAACATGCCCAGTGAGTTTCGTTCCGATCGGCCTCCGTTAACCTTGTCTAATAGGTGCTCAAAATTCATTGGTCGATGGCGGCCATGTTTTTTGAGATACGCAAATGTTCTCATAGACCCTTATGGCACATTGGACAGAGACACTGCATACCAATTTTCAGGTTGATTGGACTGACAGTTGCGAAGTTATAGCCATTTTTATGTTTTTTCTCTATTATAGCGCCACCAAGTGGTCAAGCTCCGCAATTTTTTGGATTTTACCACATATTTAGATTGTACACATGTGTTCTGAGTTTGGTGATGATATGTCATTCTGTTCAAAAGTTATAGCCATTTTAGTAAAAGTGGCCCTGCCTCTTTCAAACGTTTTGGCGCCCCTTTGTGACCGTGAGTCAAAATTTTAATTTTTTTTTTTGATAATTATTGATCTAGGGAATCTGGAGAACTGTGCTGCAGTGGTTTGATCAAGATCGAGTGAATAACCTAAGACTAGTTTGCAAAAGTGGGTTTTTCACATATTTGTGAATATGTAATAAAAGACTTGATTGACAACAAAGGTTCTTGAGGCAAAGTTGCTCAGCATGAGGAGATCTATCATATGGTATGAAGTTCTAGTGTTTCTGTGTTTATATGAGCATGTTATAGCAATTTAAGGCAATTTACTTTTGAAATTTCGTGTTGTTGAAGCCTTTTTAACTGTCATAGCGCCACCTATGGTCCGATCTCCATGAAATTTTACATGCTTGTTAAGAGTCATATGACACATGTTTTCTCCAACTTTCGTAAAGTTTTGAGTTTTTGTTTAGGTTTGATAGGCTTTTGGGTATATGTGGCCACGCCCCTTTTGTAAATGACCCCGTTATAGCTACCCAAAGGACAAAATTCCACATTCTTTTGATAATTATTGATCTAGAGAGTCTGGAGAACTGCGCTGCAGTGGTTTGATTGAGATTGAGCGAAAAACCTAGGAAAAACTCGTTAGCGCCAACTAGTGGCCGATTTCTTTCAAAATTCTTACAGACCTTTAGGGTCATGAGTCGAACATGCCCAGTGAGTTTCATTCCGATTGACCTTCGTTAACCTTGTCTAATAGGTGCTCAAACTTCATTGGCCAATGGCGGCCATGTTTTTTGAGATACGCCAATGTCCTCATAGACCCTTATGGCACATTGGACAGAGACACTGCATACCAATTTTCAGGTCGATCGGACAAACGATTGCATAGGTATAGTCATTTTCATGTTTTATCAGGCTTATAGTGCCCCCAAGTGGCAGAGCTGTGCAATTTTTGTTATTTGACCAAAGATTGAGCTTATACACATGTGTACGAGTTTGGTGAAGATATCTCATTCCATTCAAAAGTTATAGCCAAATGTAAGAATTTGCTAACGTTAGCATAGAACGTTTTGGCATTCCTATTCGACCGTGAGTCAAAATTTCAACTTTTTTTTGATAATTATTGATATTCAGTGTCCAGAGAACATTTCTGCACTGGTTTGGTTCCGATCGGGCGAAAAACCTAGGACTAGTTCGCAAAAGTAGGTTTCGGACCTTCGGCCATTTTGCGGAAAAACCGGGCTTCGTACGAAAAATCTGCGCCGTACACTTTTGTGCGTATTGACCCAAGGATCGCAACGATGTAAAGTTTTTGAGTCTACGACAAAAAAAGTATGAGCTACGGCCAAAAATGCGAAAAAAGTTAGTTTTTTGCGCTGTAGCGCCACCTTTAGACCGATTGGGCCGGTTCTTTGCGCCTGAGTAGCGAGGAGGACTACTACCTTCTGACCAAGTTTCAGCTCTCTAGGCCTTACGGTTTGGGCTGCACGATCAGTTTTAGCGCGGAATAATAATAATAAAAAATATAGCTGCAAGCAGCAATTACCGGGGTTCGAGCATTAAGGCCTTTTAGGTGGTATGCAAAGTTGCTCAGAATGAGGGGATATATCATACAAATGTAAGTGTAAGATCTTGTGTTTGTGTGAATAGATGAGCATTTTTTAACAATCTGAGGCCATTTACCATAGAAATTTTGTTTTTGAAGCCTTTTTAGCTGTTATAGCGCCACCTATGCTCCGATCTCCATGACACTTTGCATGCTTGTTAAGAATCATCTGACACATTTTTTCACCAATTTTCGTAAAGTTTTGAGTTTTCGTTTTGGTTTTATAGGCTTTTGGGTATATGTGGCCACACCCCTTTTGTAAATTAACCTGGTTATAGCTAACCGAAGGACAAAATTCAAAATTTTTTTGATAATTATTGATCTAGAGAGTCCAGAGAATGTTACTGCATTGGTTTGATCGAGATTGAGCAAAAAACCTAGGACTAGTTCGCAAAAGTAGGTTTTTCACATATTTGTGAATATTTAATGAACGATTTGATTGACAGCAATGGTTCTTGAGGCAAAGTTGTTCATCATGAGGAGATCTATCAAATGGTATGCATATTGTGTGGATGTGTAAAACACCACGTGATTACAGAGCCAAAAAACTCGTTAGCGCCAACTAGTGGCCGATTTCTTTCAAAATTCTTACAGACCTTTAGGGCCATGAGTCGAACATGCCCAGTGAGTTTCGTTCCGATCGACCTCCGTTAACCTTGTCTAATGGGTGCTCAAACTTCATTGGCCGATGGCGGCCATGTTTTTTGAGATACGCCAATGTCCTCATAGACCCTTATGGCACATTGGACAGAGACACTGCATACCAATTTTCAGGTCGATCGGACCAACGATTGCATAGCTAAAGTCATTTTTATGTTTTTTCCACCTTATAGCGCCCCCAAGTGGCAGAGCTGTGCAATTTTTGTTATTTGACCAAAGATTGAGCTTATACACATGTGTACCGAGTTTGGTGAAGATATCTCATTCCATTCAAAAGTTATAGCCAAATGTAAGAATTTGCTAACGTTAGCATAGAACATTTTGGCATTCCTATTCGACCGTGAGTCAAAATTTCAACTTTTTTTTGATAATTATTGATATTCAGTGTCCAGAGAACATTTCTGCACTGGTTTGGTTCCGATCGGGCGAAAAACCTAGGACTAGTTCACAAAAGTAGGTTTCGGACATAACGCCATTTTGCGGAAAAACCGGGCTTCGTACGAAAAATCTGTGCCAGTGCACTTTTGTGCGTATTGACCCAAGGATCGCAACGATGTAAAGTTTTTGAGTCTACGACAAAAAATGTACGAGCTACGGCCAAAAATGCGAAAAAAGTTAGTTTTTTGCGCTGTAGCGCCACCTTTGGGCCGATTTGGCCGGTTCTTTGCGCCTGAGTAGCGAGGAGGACTACTACCTTCTGACCAAGTTTCAGCTCTCTAGGCCTTACGGTTTGGGCTGCACGATCAGTTTTAGCGCGGAATAATAATAATAATAAAAAAAATCTTAACAATTACAATAGGGTTTCAGCGCTACGCGCTCGAACCCCTAAAAATCCTAACAATTACAATAGGGTTTCAGCGCTACGCGCTCGAACCCCTAATAATAATAATACAGACCTGCTGGCTGCTGGACCTACTAGTGGAGAAGGCAGTGTGCTGAAAGGAACTCCTCCAGGAATATTAAAGACTGTGTGCCGCAAAAACTCTCAAATGGGAGCAGAGGGCTTTGGGTAGTTGATGTCATACATGTAAAAAAGTTTGAAACAGATCCACTGCTTGTAGTAAGGTCTCCTGTTCCATTGCCTCCCCAATGAAAATGGAAGTTGTGCAGCAATTCTGGTGTCATCCAGTAGCGTAAAACTTCATACATTTACTTTTTCCTCTGTGATAAGATGAAGCAGAAGAAGAAGCATTTTACAGATAAACGAGTAAACTAGTTAGAGCTGCTCAATTATATCAATCATAAACACAATGATTTTAGTCAATATTGAAATCACAGTTATTTAGCATGATTATTAGTAGGCGTTATGAATAAAGTCTTTCATGAAATTAGTCATTTTAAATATCAAGGAAGTTTCATAATTATTATTACTTAATCAAAAACTTGTAGTTGGTTAACTAATGTAAGTAAACTTAACCACACTTACATATTTGACTGATTTGGTTATTAAGTTTGGACTTGTAAGAATGAGCAAAAGTACACCGCTGCGAACGAAAGGAAGCTGTGCTGGACGGAATGCACCAGCAACACACTAATCATTTCACCTTGTTTTTTGTTTTGTTTTTTGTTGTTTTTTTCATAACTGATGGATGTCATAATTGAAATTGAAAACCTATATGTATCACTAATTTGAATAGTTTATTACCTTGAAATTAAATGTCAGAGATTCCACTTTGCAATTTTTCCTTCACGAAAGATTACATTGTCATAAGTATAAACACATTTAGTACAACACATAAAAAAAAAAAAAAAAAAAAACATGCAAATCTGTCATAGCTTCATAAGAGAAATTGCTGTAATTAGAGGCTATTCTAATATATGCATAACAATATTCAATATGAATAAACCATTAAAACACTGTTCTGTTTTGACCAGCAGGCATCACCGCTGCGACACTCTTTTTAGACTTTTCTAACAGAATTCATGGAATTTGAGCGCTTCTCACTGGACTAAGCTATTCTGAGCTGCTGCTGCGCTACATACTGGACCAACAAGTTACATGGTCTGTGCTGTGTGGTTCAAATGAACACCACTGTCTTATTTTTTTTTTCATTTTCCATTCCACATATATAAATGCAGAATAGATCCGCTATGCTGCTGCTGAGGCAGAGCAAGTACCGAGACTTGCTACTGCCAATTCATCCACAACATCCTGCTGTGAGCATGTAAGAAATATTGCTGCTGCAGATATAACATATATGAATAACCCCCATAGCATACATGAATCACCTCATAGCAGATCTATACAGCTGGGGAAGGTGGAAGGTTTCTGAAGCATGCTGCAAAACTGCTTGCAGCTAGCACTAGTCATATATTTGAATGTTGGGCAGTGAGTCCATTGGCTACTGATACAGGAGAGACCAATCAGCTGTGCCATGTAATAATGATGTCATTAGGTCAGATTGAGTTAGACCTATTGGGATTGCGCCATCTAGAGTTTCATGCCAGAACTCTGTATATCGCCAACAATTTAAACTTAGCATAATGGTAGATAGTGATTTGAGTAACATACTTAAGTTAATAGTATACTTAAATAGGCCTATATACATTTCACCACAGATTAATAACGTTCAGTTACTGAAATACATCTCTAAACAGTTTTGCTAGTCTTTCTGTTAATTTTTTTTATTACTGCCAGTGACCTAACTGGGATAGCTATTCATTTGCAACCAAGCTCATTCTTCAGAGTACAATACACTGACTATGTGTACAATACACTGACTAAAAATTTTACGTTCCATTTCAGAGTGTTTCTTTACATAATAAGAATAATGTTATAAGAGTTACATAAATCAAAAACTGATACTTACCTCATACTGATGCAGCAGCACATTCTTTTGTTGCCTGACTGTCAGTTACTTGTCGTCAGTTTAAAAATTGAACTGTTGCCACGGGAACCAATTTAACCCACCACTGGTTTATTACTAAAAATAACCCAACGTTTAAAAATATCCCCACATTTTAGAAAATAACTCAACATAGTGACCCAATGTGTAACCTATTGGTTGGAGTACAAAAATAACCCATTTTTTTTTGCTGTGGTTCTCTGCTTGCTTTTCTAAATGTTGCGGGTAGAGTTTTGTGTAAATCATGTACAGTTGCATCTCAAAAAATTAGAATATCATAAAAAGTTCATTTTTTAATTGTAACTTATAATGAAACCTTCATACGTTCTAGATTCATTACATGAAAAGTAGAACATTTCAAAAGTTTTTTTTTTTTTTTTTTTTTTTTTAATTTTGATGATTAGAGCGTACAGCTCATGAAAGTCAAAAATCCAGTATCTCAAAATATTAGAATATTTACATTTGAGTTTCATGAAATGACCATCCCTACAATATAAATTCCGGGTATTTCTTGTTCTTTGAAACCACACTAATGGGGAAGACTGCTGACTTGGCAGTGGTCCAGAAGACAATCATTGACACCCTCCACAAAGAGAGTAAGTCACGGAAGGTCATTACTGAATGGAGTGGCTGTTTACAGAGTGCTGCATCAAAGCATTATAAATGCAAAGTTGACTGGAAGGAAGAAATTAGGTAGGCAAAGGTGCACAAGCAACAAGCTTGCGGGATGACCGCAAGCTTGAGAATACTGTCAAGTAAAGCCGATTCAAACACTTGGGAGAGCTTTACAAGGAGCAGACTGAAGCTGGAGTTAGCGCATTAAGAGTCACCACGCTCAGACGTCTTCAGGAAAAGGGCTACCAAGCCACTTCTGAAACAGAGACAACGTCAGAAGCATCTTACCTGGGCTAAGGAGCAAAAGAACTGGACTGTTGCTCAGTGTTCCAAAGTCCTCTTTTCAGATAAAAGTAAATTTTGCATTTCATGTTGAAATCATGATCCCAGAGTCTGGAGGAAGACTGGAGAGGCACAGTATCCAAGCTGCTTGAAGTCCAGTGTGAAGTTTCTGAAGTCAGTAATGATTTGGGGTGCTGTCTGCTGGTGTTGGTCCATTGTGTTTTATCAAGTGCAAAGTCAATGCAGCCGTCTACCAGGAGATTTTGGAGCACTTTATGCTTCCATCTGCTGACAAGCTTTATGGAGATGCTAATTTCCTTTTCCAGCAGCCCCGTTGAGAATCTATGGGATATTTTCAAGAGAAAGATGAGAAACAGTTGATCCAACAATATACGGACAATCTGAAGGCTCAATAGTGCCTCAGCAGTGCCACAGGTTGGTTCACTTCCATGCCACACTTCACTGATGCTGTAATTTGTGCTAGGTGCAAGTAATTTGCTATAATATGTGCTGCCGACCAAGTATTAAATGCATAAAGGAACATACTTTAAAAAACTTGAACTTTTCTTTTTTGCAAATCTGTTTTTTGACTGATCTTAGGAAATATTCTAATATTTTGAGATACTGGGTTTTTGACTTTCATGAGCTGTAAGCTCTAATCATCAAAATTAAAACAAACAAACAAAAAAAAACTTTAGAAATATTTTACTTTACATGTAATGAATCTAAAATACATGAAAGTTTTTGAACTTTTTCATGATATTCTAATTTTTTGAGATGCACCTGTACTTCAGTCTGTGTGCACTGAATTTATTTAATACACAAGTTTCACAATTTGAGTTGAATTACTGAAATAAATGAACTTTTCCACAACAGTCTAATTTATTGAGATGCACCTGTATTCACCTCACATTGCAGAAGGCAGCAGCCACTATATGCACCGGCCTCGCGAAGTCACTGTTATTTGTGCCTAGCTCGCCTATACCTGACTGACAAGTCTTGTTATGGTTATTACTGTTAGAAGAGGATAATATGAGTGAGAGTTATATATGCAAATTCACAATTGTTTAGTTCACTGTGTATTGCTCATAATTGTTAATTGCCTGTAGGCAATATTTATCTTCAGCTTTGTCTTTCACGTACAGTATGCCATTGGTTGTTGTTAGTTGTTGGTTTTGTAAGATTTATCAAATTTTGTGTTACTCTGAAATTACAAAATGACATACGGTTAAGCATTCCACACAAGAAGAGTGCAGTTTTTCCTCAGCACCACTGCAGATGTTTATTGAAGTGTAGTAGAAAATCAATATGACAAGAAGTAAATTTTGAGTGAGTTTAATACTGTTCAGTTAGCTCTATTTTAATGAAGAGTCCAAACAAAGCCACAGCAGAATAGTGTCCTCCACCTGTGTCCAACACACAGCCTTTTCTATTGAATCGTATTAAATGATTCACCTTTTTTTCCTTACTGAATGAATCAGCCATTTGAATGAATGATTTAATCTCTTACTCTAAAGATAGTAACTTGCCGCCACCTACTGGCTGTTTTACTTTCATGTTGTTGCTATATTCAAACTTTATATATTTAAAACATTGATATCATTGTCACGTGTTGGCAGGAAGGAGAGCGAAGGAGACAACGGGGAGTCCAAACAAATATATATTTAATAAACGAGGCAGAACATGAGGAAAAACACAACATAAAAGTAACTGTGACCGGACAAAGAAAGACTGAACAGAACGGGATTTAAATACATGGACAAATGAGCGTAAATCAATAAAAGGAAACTTCGTTGCGTGGTGCTCCCCCACCCAAGACAAGAACCAGACTAAAATTCCTTCAGAATTCTTTTGTTCCTCAGATCATGCCCCTAGTTCACAGAATGACAGAGAGATTGTCCTTTTTACCTAGATATGCACCAAAATGATGTTTAAAAGGACTTATGAATGAACATCAGGCCATTGCATAACTCCCTACTATGTACGTTACCCACACATTTGTCTATTATGTTGTAATCACTCGTTGTGTATGTCCTTTCAATAACTATTGAATAGCTTAAGGGTTTATATTTGTGTTTGGTATGTATGAGTTTGAAAATTAATGCTTTGAATGTTTCCACCGATCAATTCTTTGTCAAATGTATTATATTCATGTTATAGAAATCATGGCCAAATTATACTCTGCAAGAGCGGGAAAATTCTGACCATGTGACTGATAAGATAACATGCTGATTTATGTTTTGGGAGGAGAAACATAGTAATATCCTGAGTTAAGACAACATCTAATTGGTCAAGACACCATTTTGGGATGTGTCCAAAGCTGAGTTTAAAACCAAAGGACACCATAAAATTTTGCTTTTAGCTATTGGTCTTAACCATGCTTTTTGCCATAATTTTTGCCGCTGCTTTTTGCGTTCTTTGAAAGCTTCCTGGCTTGCACACTGGCCACTCCTATAAAACCAAACCATGAGGAGATCGTCACATTTCTTTCTTTTACTTTAATCTTTTTCTTTCCATTGAGAGTTTCGTGTTCTAAGTTAAGTTTTGCCGCTAAGCCGTGTCTAGGCGTTGTGCTCGCCTCAAGACCTCAACCAGCGTACACACCCAAGACATCACTTCGAATGACCACCAACGTTCAGCCAATCAGCAACCTTGGGAAACCCCCTTTCTGCAACGACATCATCAAAAGGAAATCCATTAACACAAAGGCAATGCAAGTAACCTCCAGATTCTAGCTGAACTGGTGCATTTAATATAAAGTTATAGTCTCACTGAGAAACTCGATGCGAAGGTTAATTAAATGATTGATGGTTGTTCAGGTCTAAGCAATTGCATATACGTATGCTATAAAGTTGGGATTTCATATTTTCACTCTTCTCTCATTCTTTCCTCATTTTCTCTCTTTCTGCAACGTGTATGAATGTGTGAATGCGTGCCTATGTGTTAGATTAGTTTATATGTCTTAGGTTTTTCCAATAAATTCCTATTCATATTGAAAAGAGAAGCATCTTGTGTTTTGTGCTTATAAATTAATGTCTTAAACTGCCGACCTTGTTACCGTGCTAATAAATGGAGTTTTCACTATATTTTGGATATTAGTATCCATTGCAGAGTTGATGTTATACGGCTCGCTCTGTCAATCGCTTGGCGATTCAGTGATCCGCTGCAAAACGGAGATTCTGTTCAATCTTAAATGAGCTAAATTGGAGTGGAGCGGAGTGGATGCCAAGCATAAAGGCGAGCACTAAGTAACAACTCTACCAAAGCTTAAGAGAGTTTCCCCTAGGGCGAATGACGGCTGTCATTGACATTATCCCCTTCGCCCAGAGGCCTGAGCTGCATACCCGAAGACTTACCTGTAAGGGGTCAGAAATGCTGAAAGGCTTGGAATCAAAAAGGAGATTCCTTTAAGGGGATACAGCTAATGGCCTAAGGTAGTAACTAGGCCTGGCCTCTCACCCACGGGCTACCACTGACTCTGCATGGGTTTGCTCAAAAACTGTCTCACAAAACATAGGTAGCAACACCCTGTTCCAAAGATACATAGGTAGAGTGGGGCCCAAGGTGACCAGGGCCTGAACCAACTCAGAGAATGGGAATGAGGTCAAGAACGTAACCCATACCATACAGGATTTTAGAAAAGTGCGCAGTGTACCTAGCATGCACGTTTACCACCATGTGAATTTTAAGAAAGGGCCCAGAGACTAGCGTGTGCACTTACCATAAGCATGGATTTTAGAAATACCGTTACTTAGGAGCTTAGCCTAGGAGATGCTTCAACAGGTCCTAGTTAGCAGATGCTCAAGAGGTATCAGGAAGGATACATAAGTGCTGCGGGGCCCAAGGTGACTGGGGCTTGGACAAACTCAAAGAAAGGGTACGGGCTGGCAGCACGTTATCCCTACCATACAGGATTTTAGAAAGGATGCAAAATGCCTTATGTGCATCCATACCACAATGTGGATTTTAAGAAAGTGCCCAGAGACTGGCATGTGCACTTACCATAACATGGATTTTAGAAGTACCTTTACAAAGGGGTTCAAGAGACTCTATGTGACCGTGGCACTCTGAGGGCAGACCATCGCCTGGATGCTCAGCTTAGAAATGGGGTGCTCATAGATAACCCTTTAGGTGAGGGGAGCACTGCTAAACTTATCCAGTGAAGAGGGCAACTCAACAGGGAGGCAGAAAGAGGCCTAACAGCCTGAAGTTGCACTCTAACGTGGCTCCAGAGGGTAGGCCATGAGGGAGAACCTCAGATGCCCAGTTGGGGGGAAATGCTCAGGGCCAGCCCTCATGGTGAGGGTAGCATCGCTACACAAAACCAAAACAGACAACTCAGCAAGCAGCTAGTTGTTTGATAATTCTGCCATGGAGCTGATACACTTGACCAAAGCAGGTGGTCTGCGCTCAGGGACAGGTTTCTAAGTCCTGAGAAGTAAGGAGGAACAATTAATCTGCCCAGGGGTGGCGAGCTCATAAGAGACCCTCCCGCAGCATGGGGAGCATCGCCATGCCCTGACAAAGAGGCCTTGGAAAAGAGATCCAATCAAAAGGGATCAGACATTTCTGCAGAGATGAGTCCAGCAACTCGGTATGGCTGCAAAGCATGCAGCAGCGCCTACTGCCCTCGGGCTGTAGTGGGAATTCTCAGAGGGAGTATTAACTATTACCAACCCAAAGTGGTCCTCTGCTTTTTATCTCAATAGAAAGCATGAGCCCCGTTCTAACCAGACCTACAGAGCCTGAAAGAATGACAAGGGCCCAATCATGCATGGAGAGCTGTTGCCCCTCAGAGCCAGAGCACTCAGCAGAAACACCTTTCATTCACACCTCAGTGGAAAACAGTGTACTCAAGTCCACAGAGGAGCGACTTACTAGTCCACCAAAAGGTGGCAGTGTGAGGCTTGGGGAGAGCCACTCTGTTCCTACACGAGAGGGGGCCCCTGCTCGGATGAATTCATGATAATTGGCTGGATAGCCTGAAACAGGAAACCCCTCAGGGTGAGACATAGTGTCTCAGTCAGGTTGCCTCTAAGGCAAAGGTGTCCAGCCAAGGATGTCCAGGGGCATCCCGTGAAGCAGAGGTGGGACAAAGTCATTGTTTGGCAAGTCACAAGTAAGTCTCAATTCATTGCCCTCAAGTCCCGAGTCAAGTCCAGAGTCAAGACAGGCAAGTCCCGAGTCAAGTCCCAAGTCAAAGGCCAACAAGTCTCAAGTCAAGTCCAAAGTCCTACGGTTTGACTTTCGAGTCTTTTCGATTCTTTTTAATAAAATGTATACAGATTATGTATGGTTGTAAGATCTGTATTTATTAAACAAACCTTTTTTTATGAAAGAACATTGCTCAGATACATAAAAATACAAATGTCATTTTCTGAAAAAGTGCTGAACAGTGCTGCGTCTCGTCTCCACAGCATATTGCACAAGAACGAGTTGACCTTGTATTGCAAAACAGGTCTGAAAAACTGAACCAACTTTCTGAAATTGTCTTCACCTGAAAGGATTGTTTCAAAACTAAAATATATCCTTAAACTAAAAACCATGCCTTCACCCTCAAAACATGTACTTGGATGAAGAGAGGATCAAAAATATAGTCCTCCAAACAGTTTTACTTTACTTAAATGTATCATCACAAAAAATATACTTTTCAGTATGTTTAACTACTTTCAAAAGTGTAACCAGAACCTTTTCAAACATGTCTCCACTTTATAAAAGAAAATCACACCCCAAAAATCAGTGTCCTGACTCTCCAAAACTCTTTGTCACAAAATATCTACAGTTTCACAAGACAGTCCTTTTTTAACAGTGTATATGGGTCGTACAGTGTGATCGTACAGAAGCCTGGGCTCCAAAAAATATCAGGTCTTTATTAGAAAGGCAGAGTGGGTAGGGGTAGAGAGAGAGAGAGTGAAAGAGAGAGAGAAAGAGAGATTAGAGGAGGGGGTGGGGGAGGCAAATACATGAACATAACATGCTTTTCTGTCAAGGCCCTACACTGCATTGCATTTGCAAAAGATCAGATTGGCCAAAAGTCTGTCAGTCATTTGTGCACGATGGGGACGCAGAATGATGCCACCATGGCTGAAAACTCGCTCCACTGGAGCACTAGATGCAGGCACTGCCAAGACTCTGATGGCCACTCGGAAGAGTGAAGGAAGAGTTTTCATGTTCAGTGCCCAGAACAAAAGGGCGTTCTGTCCTTCTCCAATGTCAATGTAGTGACTTAGCTGTACTCCAGGCGTGGTCCCTACATCCCTTTTCTGCCTCTTATGGTATGCAGCAAACAGTCCCTCTCCTTCTCCAATGTCCTCTTGCTCTTCTTCATCAGGCAGAGGCACAGGTGGCTCAGTCTCTGCAGCATCTTGCAGGATCAATTCTGGAAATACATGTAACAATGACAGCAGAAACAAGAGAGCCCTTATTACACTTATGTTGGTGACCATGTTAGACTGAAAGATGTAATTATTGTTAGTCAATTAGATCAGATTAAGATCAAGTTGCATTAAAAAAAAAAGTTGCATTAAAGTCAATAATATTTACCTTTAACTCATTGTGCCACCTCTGCCTTGATGTCACGACTGACCAGTACATGGCGCTCCACCCACAGCAGAGCAGTCATTAAAGTAAAAAGTTGCATTAAAGTCAATAATATTTACCTTTAACTCGTTGTGCCACCTCTGCCTTGATGTCACGACTGACCAGCACATGGCGCTCCACCCACAGCAGAGCAAAGGCTGGATCCAAGGCCGCTGCTTTCAGGTAGATTGTGTCTGAAAACGGGGCAGTGATTCCTTCCTGAGACTGGGCCATTTTCACATTAATGAAAATCCCAAGAAATCTTTTTTTCAGGGACGTCTGGAGACTTCTGACCAGGCCGCTCAGGAAACGAACTTGAGGCTTCAGCTTCTCGAGGTGGTGATTGAGGGACAAGACAGATGGAACAACTGCACTGATTGTGATGACCTTCTCCCCCTGCATCAAATCAGTTGCTTCCCCAAACGGTTTCAAGGTGTCCACCAACTCCTTCAACAGATTCCACTCTCGTGGTGAGAATGACAGCTCCTTATGCTTATGCTTATGCTTTTCAAGAACAGCACAGAGCTTTAGGTGATCACACTGAAGGACTGCTTTTACTTGCCAGGGTTAAGTCACACCACAGCTCAGGGTCATCAAGATGATCTCCGTCATCACCATCATCCTCTTGTTCACTGGGGAAGCACACAGTGAATGCCTTTCGCATGTTATAATAATATAGTCCAATTTAGCTTTGATGTCATATTCATCACATATTGCCTCAAATTGGTCACAGATACGTTCAGCAGTGTGAGAGCCTTTGAAGCGGTTGCAGGCCAAGAGATTAGTCTTTAGCTGCACCCTCTCTGCGTCTTTCTCTACCCAGTTCACAGTGACGCCAAGGAATCCCCTATTCTTTCGGTCGGACCAGATGTCCACAGTGACTGAAACATGGTCAGTGTTGCTCAATTGAGTTTTTAATTTTAAACGTTTCTCCTCAGTGAGGCTTTCTGTTTTTGCGGTCAGTGTTCTGCGACACACTGGGCTATACTTACTGTCCAGCACTGACAGAAAGTGACGAAAGCTCTTTTTTTCCACAATGGACAGGGGAATGTTGCAATCAATAATCAAATCAGACAATATGGCATTGGTGATGGCTTTCTGCTGAGGGTGACTCATGCTGTAATGCCTTACACCAGTGTCCAGAAATTGAGAGATTGAGGGCTGTTGTGGTTCATTTAAGATGGTTCTGTTCATCTGGTATTCTTCATATCTGTAACAGGTAATCATACGAAACAACTGTCAGAAAATCCCTTATAGCCACACGTTGTATTTGAAACTACTCTTTACTCATATCAATGTCACTGTGTTAATATTAATTGTATTGTATAATGTATACTATATAATACATTTCAGTTTCAGTGTGTGCAATATTAAGAATATTTTCACTGCTTTAACTTGCCATCCCCTCAGGAAACTGAAGTCAAATGCTTTTTAGTTCACTCTCCACCACACTAGATTCCATTTTGCCTCGCATCACACAGAAATTGCAGGTCTGCTGCTGACTAATTCATTAAGTTTAGTTGTGCTATGTTATGTCTTCGGTGATCAACTTGTGATTAACCAAAATTACATAAACGACCTCAATGAGGCAGCAGTAGACCAACAACTCCTGTATGCTGCAAAGTAAAATTGAGTGAAATTGGTATTTTGTCAATTGAATCTCGTGTGTGCTGGAGAGATTGAGATGCAAATCCGTCTAGCAGCAATGTAAAATGGTAGCACATATTCTCAATGAAGTAGGCTACTTCATACAAACAACAACGTTGTTTTCTTCACATAACGTTGAAAGAACTTTGTTCTCTACCTTGTGTGATACACTCACGTAGGCTACCTCATACAAACAATCTGGCTTTCAAAATCCCGATCAGTATGAACCAGCAGGGGTTTGCAGATTATAGTGTTTGAAAGGTGACGTTGAGGAAATGTACAGTCTCATTGATATAAACATGCAGCTAGTAAATGACTTAGCTGATAAGGTAGTCTTGACATTCATTCAAAACTTACCTTTCTTTGTGCAACTTCAAGTGTCGAACAAAGTTGGAAGTTGTGGCATCTCCGTCTATAATCTTCGACCCGCATGTTTTACATACTGTAATTCGTTTTTTGTTGACCACCTCGTAATTTTTATAGCCAAACGAAACTACCTTCAGTATCATTTCGCAAACTGGCGCGTTCACGTTGTTGTCACGTTGGACACTGTCGAATCAAAAGAATCTACGGTATTTTGACTGGATGTCGTGCCGAATGCGCGCATGCTCTCTGTCACACACACGCGCACAGACACATAAACAGAGATAGAGCGGTCCGTGTCAACATACTTTTTATCTTTGGGCTTTTTTTATGGGAAGTAGCAAGTCTTTACAAGTCAATAGGCGCAAGTCCAAGTGAAAGTCACAAGTTATTTATGTTAAAGTCCAAGTCGAGTTGCAAGTCTTTTTATATTTTGTCAAGTCGAGTCTAAAGTCATCAAATTCATGACTCGAGTCTGACTCGAGTCCAAGTCACATGACTCGAGTCCACACCTCTGCCGTGAAGTATAGCTTCCAGAGAGCTTACCTGGAAGAAGGATCCGCAAGTCCTAAGATGCAGTGCTGTAATGGGGACCTGAAGGCCAATAGGTTTCCGCACAGACCTAATGACTGGCCACATCATTCTGGAGGTATCCAAAGGCAGATCCAGAATAGACAAGCAAAGCCATAACCGTAGTAAGTAGACAAGAGGGAGGGGGTACACATTGAGGACCTACCTAAACGAAAAGCAAAGCACAACAGACAGGTCCCAGAAATACAGCAAAAAAAGCTAGACACAAAGTAGCAGGATCGTTATTCACCCACCGTGGTTCCTGCGCATGACTCCAGTTCAGGAGGTTAAGTCCAAAGGAGCCTTAGTTCCAGACCATCAGTAAAGGTAGTTCATATGAAACACAGAAGCTAACCAAAAACATCATAGGTCCGGTAGGAAGCACGCAGGAAGTTCCCACCTAACCCCGGTCAGGTGGAGTTGATGGTGGTTGCAGGGGAATTAAGAAGGGGAAGATAAGGGCAGATGTTAAACCCCCCAAGGGAAGCGAGTAGATGTTCAGGTTTTACTCTGATCCAGGCAAGAAAATGTTGCCTCGTCTGGATCACATCCCTCAGGTCTTGCCTGTTTCCTCTCGACTTGCGCCTTCTCCTAGAGCCACCTGCAGGCGGGGGAGGGGCACAAGTCGCAACACTAGTCTTCTGTGCTAGTCTCTGTTCCTCAGAACAGGACAGACCAGTACCCCTGTCTTGTTCGGGCTCAGACCTGGACCTCTGAGGAATTAAGTTTTCACCTTTAGACCTGCCCATGGCAGTGACGGCCTGCTTAGTGGCACGGAAAGCGAGATCCGTAGTGCAGCGCAGCTCAGCCACCTCTTTGGGGGAAAGAACCTGATCTTTATCCAGGTCTTTCAGCAGATCAGCCTGGTAAGCATCCTGACCTGCTGCTGCATATGCCTCATTATTTAAGCGAGATATAACCTGAAGGAGCTTAGATGGCAAGGAGGGAGTCTTGAGAGAAGATGTCTCACCCATAGAGAGATAGCTAGCCAGCATCTCTTCTACAGGGGAAGACATCTTCTCATAGCCGTATTCATGCATCCCCTCAATGTTTGCATAATTAGCATGCTGGAAATTATGGATACGAGAATACAGTTTTTTCCATACCTTCTCAATCTCCATATGGAGATCAGAAAGAAACGTAAGACTCACTTGAGCTGGGGGGTTATGGTAAGAGAGGTAGCGTTCGTCGAGATGACCCCACGGCGCCACCTTCTTAGCCTGCTTCCACAGCAAGTCAAGCCTCCAGCAACTCATCATATGCAGGGCAGGAGGATTGACAGGGCTTAGCCTCAGCTTCTTCGCCCTTCTCGGACATCTCCTGCTCTTCCTGGGTAGAACCCAACAGAGCACTAGCCGCTGGATCCGATGATGTCAGGGTAACCACATCATCATTATCCAGCAGCTCACCCTCGTCCCCAGCCGACGAGCACGAGAGGGAAAGCCCTTTGTTTAACTCATCGGCTAGATCCACCTACAATCCCCACAAGCTCATTCTCCTCCGTGCCTCAGCAGCGGCGGGTCCCGAGCCGTTTTTCATAGAAAAACACTCGTAGTGCACACACAGATTGCCCCCTCAAGGACATCGCATGTGTGCTCTTTGCCCAAACAAAAGATGCAAAGATGCATGCGTGTCGTCAGGTGTCAAATGGCGAGGACACAGATCCACACTCTTCTTAAACGTCTTACTAGTGCTCGCCATGATGAAGGAAAGAAAATAGTTCTTACTACCAGAATGCACGCTTAGACAAAGCGGTAACACTTTACAGTAATTACCATGAATTCATGCATAAATTATGCATTACTTCATGCATTAATATGTCATAAATTATCAGGAACTAATATAAGTTCAAAGTCTTTCATTCATGACTTTATGGATGAACAACACCTTAATAAGACATTAACTAAGATGGGTAAATGATCATGATTTATAATTTATTACACATGATCATGATGTTTTCTTTGTACACAAAAAAATAAATAGGTAAATGGACAGACCCCAACATTGGCCAATCACAGCACATAGCATGTGATTTCTGTTGACATCCAAATACAGTAGTCATCATTAACTAAGCATTAGCTTCTCATGACTTCATCATTTTGTGTGGCCCCTCAACTAAAGTGGTGTCCAGACCCCAACATTGGCCAATCACAGTACATACGTGAATTCTGTTGACATCCAAATACAGTAGTCATCATTAACTGATCAGTAACTTCTCATGACTTCATCATGTGTGTGTCCCTCAACTAAAGTGGTAACCAGACCCCAACATTGGCCAATCAGAGCACACAGGATGTGAATTCTGTTGACATCCAAATTCAATAGTCATCATCAACTAAGCATTAGCTTCTCATGACTTCATCATGTTTGTGGCCCCTCAACTAAAGTGGTGACTTGGTCTAGAGCTCTGCATTTTAGCCCAAGCCTGGGAGTTTTCAATTCATTCCTGTGGAAGCTGAGCTTAAACGCTTGCACAGTGCATTGTGGGATCGGAAGTGGCACGGAGAAAGCATTGAGAGTGGCCGAGATTGTCAAAAAGGTTGGGCATTCCTCAACTTTATGCAAATCACAAGCGAAAAACACCGGGCGACAACCAATCTCTGTGAAAAGTAGGCAAGGCAAGGTTTTGACGTATGTTTCCGGAACTGTGTTTGTGGAACTGGTGGATTACTGAGCTGAAATCACATAACATTGAACAAGTCATGCAAAAGTAAATGCACTTAGCATGCTTTCATTATATGCTATGGCACCCTAGAAGGCACCAATAAAGTGTTTAGTTAGCAAACCGCTTTTAAAAGAAGAGCGTGGATTTGACGCTGTAGTGGAAACGCACCTTCACTCAGCAGCAGCAGCGGCGAGCGTGCTTTCAGCGCAGCTGGAACAGTTCTGCGTTCAAACGCATGTAAATGGGGTAAAGCTTGCCGCAAAGCACCGGCAAAAGTTATTACCATGAATGTGTCGGGGGAAACAAGTAAGGAGATTTTTTAATTATCTATCAATAAACTAGTGTTTTCTGAGTGTGTCGCAGGGATAAAGTTGCCGATCCTAACTCGCCATCTCCTTCTTAGACGTGCCCTTAGAGAGAAAAGCAATTTACAGATTAAATAATCAAAGAGTTTTTGTTTTCGATTTTTTTAATTCGTTAAAGGGGTCATCTGATGCTAAGTTCACTTTTACATGTTGTTTGAACATTAATGTGTGTTGGCAGTTTATGTACAAATCTACCCTATAATGATAAAAATCCATGCAGTGGCTTTTAATTAATCTGTAAAAATAATATCCCTTTTTCAAATCGAGCCATTCTCAGATGCCTGCCATTGTGGCGTCACACCGACAGAGGCCGCTCCCACGATAGTTGATTGACATGAGTGTCTTACCTTAGATCAGTTGTAACAGTCCGCCCTCTTTGTTTCAATGCCAGAGCAGGGATGTAAGCTAGACAAGAATATCTCCGATTGAGTGATTGAGGTGTTGTGTTGCTGGATGTAATAATGAACGTAGTGGTCGTCATTCACTCCTGACATCTGAGCCGCTGAAGATGCAGTGAATTACATTTGTTTGTGAAGGGAATGCGCCTCCCGATCTACATATATCCGTCCATGTTCGCGCAAATCATTCGTGATCTAGCTTCACTTACAGCAAAAGTGAGTACAAGGGTTTTTTTATGAATCTTTGCGATCGCCTTTCCTAATAATGTGCTAGTTAGCAAGTTTAGCGGCTAAACGCGCTAAATGTGGCTAAAGTAAACAATCTCTCAGAGCAGCAGAGAGAAGAGAGGGTCGGGACGAGCAGAGCTCATTTGCATTTAAAGCAGCCTCGACCAGAATGAGATGATTTTTGCAGCACTAATTTTGGCAACGTAAAGAGGGTGTTGTTTTACACTACCATTGAGAATTTTTTACCAAAGTATATTATAGACTTTTCATTAAGACCCAAAAGAATCATATCAAAAATTTGGCATCTGAAGACCCCTTTAAGTAATAATTTAAAGCTTTCTATAGATATATTTATCATGTCTGTGAGGTATGTATTCGCTGAGTTTTGATTTATTTTTGAGAAGTGACAGCGACATTTTTGTTGAGACGACAGAAAGCGCATCAAGTGCGATCATTTCCATGCACTAAAAATCTCCAGAATTTTTTGATATTATGATATTATCTATTTTTTTAAATATATTGCAGTTTGTAGCTTTTTACTGTAAACAAGCAGCCTGATTATACTGTACATTGCTGTCACAAAAATTCAAAGAATCAAACTGGGGTGTACATTTCCTGTGTCATTTATTTATTTATTTGTTTGCTCATCCGTTTATTCATTTATCCAAACTGCTTATCCTATGTAGGACAATATTTATTCTTAAAGATCAATCTATCCATCCAATGTCATTCATTCATTCATTTATTCAACTTAATTCATTCGTAACTTTGCTCTCTTTATTTAAACAGCCTGACTAGCCTGACGCAGCAACAGTAACTCAAACAGTAATGGGCCGGGGCTATCTGTTTGTCTTACCAGTGATACAGAAATGACACGCTTCACCTTTGTGCATATGCTAAAATGATTCATACATATATTTTCTCCATTACAGAGCTGTAAGAATGTGAAAGGTGAAAGACAGAGAAACATAATAATAATGAATTGCTCAGTGCACTGGTATACAAAGTCTACAAATTAAAGCAGGATGAGTTTCCTCTGCTGGCATTACTATTAACTTATATGCAGTCATAACTCAAACTTGAAGACTCACCTTGAAGGTGGTACCAAACCTCTATATCACTGTCAGCTTTATGTGAATGCACACTACAATATAATACATGTTATCAATGCTTATGGACGAATAACTCTTAATGTCACTTTTGTCAACAACTACTTATTATTTTATTTGTTTTATGTTTTTTTTTAGCTGTTGTTTCAGTCCCCCAATGGCAATTGCCTGCTAACTTTGCATGCGTCTTCACTTTTTCTGGGCCGCACTATCCCCTGAGCAAAAAAATTGTTTCAAAAAGGCAAGAAAATAACTGCAACACCTGGCTGGTATGATCAGGAGCCTTGCTGAACAATAAGCATCTCCATGGGGTTTTCATTAACGTACAGGGCTCAGCTGGCACAGCTACATTATATAAGTGTTGTCCTTGCTTTGAGTGGGGATGTGTCACTATTGAATGTAAGTGAATCTGGTATAATTATGCAAATGTTGCAAGGACATGCAGATTAAGGGGTAAGAAAAATAGCTCTCTGCATTACAAAACCTCAGTTCAGTTATGTCTGCATTGCTTCCTGGGACAATTTATTTTCCTAACCTGCTTTCTGCATGACCCCTGACCTTGATTTACACTGCCCTTAGTTTAAATGGAGACAGTTTTGAGGTAAAAAGTTTGGTGGAATCAAAGTATTGCTTTTTGTTGAGCAAACTAGCATGAGCAAACAACCCCCCCCCCAAAAAAAAAAAAAAAAAAAAAACACAGCACACACACACCCACCCCAATTCATTTTCAGAAATGAGTTTAGAAACGGACTTCACTTAAAAGCCTTTCAATCAAAAAACAAAACAAAAAACAAAACAAAACAAAAACAAAAAAAACAGTCAAGATCAGTCAGTTCACAGTTGGTCTAAACCAGTCGACCAATTAGTCTGACACTGCAACAGCAAATGCAAGCAAAATCAAAGTTTTAGCTAAACGGTTGAGCTACTCAGGCTATGTATACTGCACAACCCTTAACATGAGTATTTGATTGGCTGATCCGACATAAATGTGTCTGTTTTTATACTACATGTGGACTCTGAGGGTATTGTCTTGTATGCATTTGATATTCCACACACTGTTCTTGTTAGTTGTAAGCTCAGGCAGCCCTGAGGCTTTACATGAAACAACTGCTGACAGACACATAAAACATGGCCATTAGAAATACATGATATCAGTACCATATTGATTAGCAGCTAATATTAGAATTTTATTTATTCATTCATTCATTCGTTTATTCATTCGTTACTTTATGTATTTGTTTATTTGTTTGTTGTACTAATTAGTTGATATGGTGGATACTGATGGGGAATCAAAAAAAAAAAACAAAAAAAAAAAAACACTGGTATTGTGTAAAAGAGTTGTAGTCTGTCCAGCAGGGTCAAACATTGAGGTAGAGCTGCCTTTTAACCAATAGCAAAGAACTGGCTTATTACACCTTAAGCACAATGAACAATAAAACTGATATCTGATAAAAATCTGATTAATTCAGCTATTTATCAGCAGCATGGTAACATCCCAGAGTTCAAGAGTTTACTTTCAGTATCAGTGATTTTTATTTATTTATTTATTTTTTGACATGACACCAGCTTGTTTGTTTGAACACATTTTCTGTTGTTTATTCCTAATTTTAGGTTGCAATTAATGCAGGATGCGGGTCAAACAGACAGCTGTCACTGCAGAAAACCTCATGGATAACTCAAGCAGTTTGTTTAGACTCTTTTGTCCTTACTAACTAACACACAGTGTATTCATGGGAATGAAGTTTATGTAATGCCTGGTTAATAATTTATTTACGGTTAAGTTACATATGTCAGGGAATAGGCAGGATTCAGTTGCGGGTTCAACAGTGACTTTTATTAGAGTTAAAGTGCAGGGAAAAACGTGGAACACTTCAGCAGACAGTCCACGAACAATAGTCCAATATCCCGGAAGGGATGGGAGAAGTGGGCCGGCGGATGCTGCGACAGCGGTGGCAGAGACGAAGCCGATGAACCGGGACTCATTAATCCGAGTGAGGGCAGATAATAGTCCACGGAAACCTGGACGCACAAGGAGCAGCAGAACAAACTTGCAGCTAGGAGCACTGGAGCCTGAGCGAGACAAGACAAGACTCGTAACTATAATAGTTTTTGGCAGTCAGAACAAAGGAGTAAACCATAACAGTCTGACGAGAGACAGAGAAACACAGGGACCTATAAGGGAAGATAATAATGAGCTAAATGAGAACCCGGTGAAAGCCGAAGAGCTAACAAGCAAGAAAACAAGGGGGGTGGAGAATAACCACACGGACAACGAGCACATGGTGAGCTGTCAAAACAAAGACACAAAACACAACACAGCACAAACACAACAGCAAAGACACAGGTGATCAGACCCGAGACCCGACATTACCCCCTCCCCCAAGAGCGCCACCCGGCGCCCCAGCAGGAGGCTCACCTTGTCGCCGACGGAAGTCCTCGATCAACAAACGGTCCAAAATGTCCCGGGAAGCCACTCAGCACCTTTCCTCTGGACCATAGCCCTCCCAGTCCACAAGATACTGAAATCCTTTGCCACGTTGTCGCTCGTTGAGTAATCTCTTAACCGTATAGGTAGGAGAGCCATCCACAAGACGAGGGGGAGGGGGGGCGGGACGATCGCTGGCAGGATTGAGGGGAGATGAAAAGACAGGTTTAACCCTGGAGACATGAAACACAGGGTAAACCCGACCAAGAGCGGGAGGGAGCTTGAGCCTGACAGCCACCGGATTAACCACCTTGGTGATGCGGTATGGCCCAATGAATCTGGGTGCCAGCTTACGAGAAGGCGCCCGGAGGGGCAGATCCTTGGTAGAAAGCCATACCCGCTGACCACATACATAGGTCGGAGGAGAAGACCGGTGGCGATCGGCTGTTGCTTTGCTTCGTCCTGAGGTTCTGGCCAGAACCCCCCTGACCTTTTCCCAGGTGCGGCGGCAACGCTGAACGAAAGCCAGGGCAGACGGAACCGCAGCGTCATGTTCCTGTGATGGAAACAGAGGCGGTTTATAACCCATAGAACATTCAAATGGGGACATACCTGAAGCCGCCACCGGAAGGGAGTTGTGGGCGTACTCGATCCAAGAGAGTTGTTGGCACCAGGAACTCGGATTTTTGGATGTCAGACAGCGGAGCATTCTTTCGAGATCCTGATTGGCCCGCTCGCACTGCCCATTGGTCTGAGGGTGGAAACCTGAAGACAGACTCGCAGAGGCCCCGATCTGTCTACAAAATTCTTTCCAAAACTGGGAGGCAAACTGAGGACCCCTACCAGAAACCAAGTCAACCGGCAAACCATGGAGACGGAAGACGTGATCCACCATCAGCTGGGCGGTCTCCCAGGCAGAGGGCAATTTGGGCAAGGGGATGAAATGAACAGCTTTGGAGAAGCGATCCAACACAGTGAGAACCACAGTGTTGCCTTTAGAGGGGGGAAGCCCAGAGACAAAATCAAGGGCGATGTGTGACCAAGGATGAGAAGGAATGGGAAGAGTATGGAGCAGACCAGCAGGGGGGCGATTAACTGGCTTACATTAAGCGCAAGCAGGGCAGGCCAACACGAACTGTCTGACATCCGCAGCCAAAGTAGGCCACCAGAAACGCTAAGTTAAACCGGCCAAAGAAGAGCGCCCAATGGGTCTGGCGCAAGCTCAGCCTCTTGGCCGAACGGATATACTCGAGATTCTTATGATCCGTCCATACCAAGAAGGGCAGCGCTGATCCCTCCAACCAGTGACGCCACTTACCCAAAGCCAATCTTACCGCCAACAATTCTCTGTTGCCAATGTCGTAGTTACGTTCTGCAGGGCTGAGGCGACGAGAGAAAAATGCACATGGGTGCACCTTCCCATCGCAGGGGGAACTCTGAGATAGAACTGCACCAACCCTGACATCTGATGCGTCAAACTCGACAATGTACTGGAGCTCAGGATCTGAAACCAACAGAACAGGTGCAGAGATAAAATGGGACTTAAGAGTATCAAAGGCTACCTGAGCCTCCTGATTCCACCTGAAGGATACCTTAGTGGAGGTTAACGCAGTGAGCGGTGCAGCGATCTGACCAAAATTCCTGATGTACCGCCGATAAAAGTTGGCGAACCCCAGGAAATGCTGCAGAGCCTTACGGGAGTCAGGGACAGGCCACTTAGCGACAGCTTCTATCTTAGCTGGGTCCGGTTTGATCCCCTTAGAAGAAATTATGTGGCCAAGGAACGTAACAGACTCAGCATGGAATTCGCACTGCTCCGCCTTGACAAACAATTGGTTCTCCAAAAGGCGCTGGAGGACCTGTCTAACATGCTGGGTGTGTAATTGGAGAAAGGGAGAAAAAATTAGAACGTCATCCAAATACACAAAGACAAAATGATTGATCATGTCACCCAGGACATTATTGACGAGACCCTGAAAGACGGCCAGAGCATTGGTAAGACCAAAGGGAAAAACCAGATACTCATAGTGTCCCGAGGGGGTGTTAAAAGCCGTCTTCCACTCATCCCCCTCCCGAATACGCACCAGATGGTAGGCATTGCGGAGGTCTAATTTGGTGAAGACCCGAGCTCCCTGCAACAATTCAAAAGCAGAAGACATTAGAGGTAGGGGATACCTGTTCTTTACAGTAATGTCGTTCAAACCTCTGTAATCAATACAGGGACGCAGGGAGCCATCTTTCTTCTGAACGAAGAAAAACCCCGCACCGGCGGGAGAGGAGGAATGACGAATGAGCCCAGCATGCAACGATTCACGTATATACTTGTCCATGGCCTCCCTCTCAGGGCCAGATAGGGAATACAGATGACCCCTAGGCGGAGAAGTGCCTGGGAGGAGCTCTATGGCACAGTGGTGGGGGCGATGCGGAGGGAGCGAGGTGGCCCAGGACTTGCTAAAGACCGAGCGAAGATCGTAGTAATCTGCCGGGACACCGGTCAGGTCAGGAGGGTCCACCTGCAAAACACAGAGACAGGAGGAAGGACAGCACCTAAACAAGACACATGACAAGACTGGCTCCAGGCTAAAATAACATTATTGGCCCAGTCTACATGCGGGTTGTGCTGTAGTAGCCACGGTAGTCCTAAAATCAGGGGAGTCTTAGGAGAATTAATAATAAACAGTTCTATATCTTCTTGATGGTTACCAAAATGAAAAAGGCTTACACAGGGTGTGACGTGAGTAATGGTGGTGAGGGGATTGCCCTCTAGCGACCATGCCGTAATGGGCTTGGCAAGAAGGAAAGTAGGAATATTCCACTTGAGAGCAGAGGCAGAATCCAGGAAGTTCCCCTCAGCTCCTGAATCCAGAAGGGCATAACCTGTGTGTGAGTCCCCCTGGAAGCAGAGTCGAAAAGACAGCTGGGTGCGTGTAGCTGGAGAGTTTGAATTAGGAGAAGCACCCACCAGGACTCCCCGTTTTACTGGTGGGCCTTGGCTTGTAACGGGCACTGAAGGATGAAGTGGCCTGTCTTGCCACAGTAAAAGCATAATCCCTGGATAAGACGCTCCTGTTTCTGCTGAGGCATCAGCCGGAGACGACCCAGCTGCATAGGCTCAGCCTCAGCTGAAGCAGAATTAGTTGCATCGAGGGGAGGAGCCTCCAGGTGGCGCCACGGAGCAGTGGGTTGACGGCGTAGGCGGCGGTGGTTGAGTCGGCCCTCCACACGGAGAGCGAGATTAATGACATTATCCAACTTACGGGGAATATCCAAGGCAGCCAATTCGTCAGCGATGGCATGATCCAGCCCTTCAAGGAAACGAGTGCGTAGCGCCCCCTCATTCCAGCCGCACACGGCCGCCAGAGTCTGGAACTGAATAGCATATTCGGTGACAGAGCTCCTTCTCTGACACAGACGAGACAACTGAGCGATCAAACAGCCTCGCCATCTCCTGGCGAAAATCGTCAAAAGTTGCACAGCAGGGAGCCCGCAAATTCTAGACTGCAATTCCCCATTCCTGGGCACGGCCCGAGAGAAGCGTGAGAACATAAGGCACCTTAGCCTCCTCAGTTGCGTAACGTCGAGGTTGTAAAGAGAACACCAGAGAGTATTGCGAGAGAAAGGCTTGACAGGCATTTGGATCGCCATTGTAAACCGTTAAAGTGCAGGGAAAAACGTGGAACGCTTCAGCAGACAGTCCGTGAACAATAGTCCAATATCCCGGAAGGGATGGGAGAAGTGGGCCGGCGGATGCCGCGACAGCGGTGGCGGAGACGAAGCCGAGGAACTGGGACTCGTTAATCCGAGCGAGGGCAGATAATAGTCCACGGAAACCTGGACGCACAAGGAGCAGCAGAACAAACTTGCAGCTAGGAGCACTGGAGCCTGAGCGAGACAAGACAAGACTCGTAACCAGTGTTGTAACCAAGCAGTATAATATGATATTATAATAATTTAGCATTAAACTTTAGTAAGTAAAACTACTAGAATAACCATGTACGAATGCATTTGTCATGTTGACTGATCTTAGGACTGGTGGTGGTGCTTAAGATATTGTTTGTCATTTAGTGTATCTATAAAAAAGGGGGGAAAAAATAATACTGATAAAACTACTACGAATTCTACTACTAACAACAATATAAAATGCACTAAAGATTAATGATCTGCTGGGTTCATGAATATTAATTACGTTGTCTTCGTTCACTCGAACTGATTTGCTGAAATCAAAACAGGGACGATCATTGGTGAGCGCCAGCCATTTGCGCATTAGTTCCGCCTACTACCGGAAAAACCGGCAGTTCTTAGAAGCTGAAGAATTCCGAACAACCTCTGTTATTTTGAGAGGAAAATACAACAAAGAATATTGTTTACATATAGCACGTCAATTCTGCATGATATAAAAGACTCTCTCGCTCTGTATCTTTCTTTCACAACAAACCACAGCAAACCTCGTGATTCTGATTCTAAGAGAAAGCAACAGCTAGTTGTGTGCCTTCACACTAGAGTCTACGGTTCATCAAATACAGATACGCTACGCATCCATTCATATTAACAGAAAAATAAATAATAAGTTATAATAAATAATAGTAACGGCGCATTTCATCATCAGTAACGGTAACGGCGTTATAACGGGGGAAACAGTAATTCGTTTGATTACTCGTTACCGAAAAAAATAACTCCGTTAGTAATGCCGTTTATTTCTAACGCCGTTATTCCCATCACTGCTCATAACTATAATAGCTTTTGGCAGTCAGAACAAAGGAGTAAACCATAACAGTCTGACGAGAGACAGAGAAACACAGGGAGCTATAAGGAAAGATAATAATGAGCTAAATGAGAACCCGGTGAGAGCCGAAGAGCTAACAAGCAAGAAAACAAGAGGGGCGGAGAATAACCACACGGACAACGAGCACATGGTGAGCTGTCAAAACAAAGACACAAAACACAACACAGCACAAACACAACAGCAAAGACACAGGTGATCAGACCCGAGACCCGACAACATACTCATGTTCCAGAAACATTTAAAAGTTGTGTGTCTGGTGGTACAAAAAAAGTGGTATTACAAGAGAGCTTTTTAACCCTTTCAGACCTGAATTTTTTTCACTGAACAAAAAAAATGTTGTCCTCTTGATATTTGCTCTTCTCCAACATATAAATGAGTCTTGAAAAAAAAAAAAAAAAAAAAAAAAAAAAGATTTGTGCAAACTCATTTTTTATTAGATTTTTCTCATGTCCACTATATGGACACCAGGACTGAAGAAAAAAAAATCTGCATATTTTAACCATATTTTAACTCCATGGATCAGAGAGTCATGTCATTTACTTTGTGCAGCCCAGATTAATTTGAATTTTGAAATGCATGGTTTACAAATATTAATCTTCACACCTAAAAAAATTGTCATCATTTTCGTTCCAAATATGCATGTCTTTCTTTTTTCTATGGAACGTAAAAGAACAAGAAGAATGTTCATGTCATTAATCGAACCATAAAAGTTAAAAGTAGTCCACATGACATTATATTCCAAGTACTCTGAATTCATTTAATAGTTTTGTATTAGAACAGACCAACATTGCCGTCACTCTTCACAGATAATTAACCACAGTAACCGGATCATTCAGTCATTGAGTTCAACATGAGAACCACATGAGTCAGATTCATGAATGAACCAATAACAATCAGTGGATTAACTAAAAATATCCCACTCACAAGAATGAGTCATTCATGAATGAAGTCTCACTACTTTTCTCACTGAGTGAAGGATATCCAGGGCCAATGTCAAAATTTTAACTGGTTGATGACAAACTTATGTCTGTTTCTCACACAAAATAGGCTATTTATTGTTTGACTTCAGAAGTCTTAGAATATGCCTTACATACTCTTGTGTTGCTTTGTGTCCTTTTTAGAGCTCTAGTCAAGTCGAGTCATCTTTATTTATATAGCACTTTATACATTTTATATTTTTATATTTATATTTTTGTAACGTGGGGTTGTTTTTGTGTTTTGCTTCACGTTCATGTTTTCATGTCTTTTATTTTGAAGTTTTGCAATGTTCCTTGTTTGTGTCTTGCTTCCCTTGCCCTCTTGTATTCCTGCCAGTGGTTCCACTGTTCAATGTGTTATGTTCTGATTGGTTGTTATAGTCTGTTTGCTCATTTGTTTGTTCATGTCATGTGACCTGTATTGTTTGGTATAAGTAGCCCTCATGTTCCCATTGTTCTTTGTTGTGTATTGAAGTGTAATCCTGCTGTTGGTGAGTTTTATTCGTTTATGCCTGTGTTCATGCCATGCCAAGTCTGTTCATACCAAGTCTGTCAAGTCGTTGTTGGATCATTGTTTGTTTGGATTCACGTTTTCTCAATAAACTGCACTTGGGTTCATCTCAGCTCACCGATTCAGTTGAACATTTATTACGATTTTGTATTTATATTTTATGTTAAAGTACCCAGCGAGCAAAAAGTGGTCTAGAACACGTCTATAAGACGTAATTTATAGACATCCAGAAGACGTCCTCACAGGAGCCAGAATGAAAGTTTTTTTTATACGTCTTTTCTGGACATTGCATAGACGTAAATTAAAGACGTGCTACAGATGTAATTTATAGACATCCAGAAGACGTCCTCACAGGAGCCAGAATGAAAGTTTTTTTTATACGTCTTTTCAGGAGAATATTTAGACGTCAATTAAAGACGTGCTAAATACGTAATTGTTGGACAGCTAAAGGCAGCCAGAATAAAAGTTGGATTAAATGCTTTTTCTGTAGAAATGTCTAAGACAACTGTACTAACATGGAAATCCCATCTGTGCATATTTGCAAGGATCAAACTTTAAAAATGTTTACTTCAAACAGTGGAAGTGAGTTAGTTCTCACTAAGAAAAACCCAGTTACTCTTGTTAATGGTTGTCGCGTCATGAAACTTCAGACAGACCATACACTGTAAAAAAAAAACGGTAAAATACCGGCAGCTGTGGTTGCCAGAAGTTCACCGTAAAATATATGGTCACAATGTGAAATGCTTTACAGAATACTTTTTGATAACCCGTAAATTTTACATTTGAGAACTGCTGCTTGTTTACAGTACATTTCTGTTAAATAAAACAGATATATTGGAAACATGTTTACAGTAATTTACTTTAAAATAAGCAGTTGTAAATGTAGATTTTCTTACAGTAAACTGCTGTTAATATAATAAATATACTGTCAAACTAATTACATTCTATTTACATAACAAACACAATACAACTGTATAGAATATTATAGTATTTTATTGTAATGTTCAATTTTACAGAAAATTACCGGCAGCTGTGGTTGCCAGAATTTCACTGCAAAAAATACGGTAAAATACAAAAGGCATTACAGTTGTTTGCCACAGATTTTACAGTAATCAGTCAGGTTATTGGAATTGCTAAATTAACTAATAAATACTGTCTATAGTAAATCAAGGCACAAACCATAATTATTAGATTTTAAAGAAACAGATTCTGCACACAGGCACTGTGTTAAAACAGTCTGAGCTGATCCAATAACTTGACCAGTGTACTCACAAAGACGTGTTGATCTTGGAAATAAAATGTGTCCATATAAATTCAGGATAATCAATGATGAAATAAACATCAATCAGGGCCGCTTGTCTGGTTGAACAACAGTAATGAGTCCACACTTGACGGAAGACATGGGACTGAGTCAGTTCGAGAAAAATGTACTGCTTGAAGACTTGAATGTTGTCACTATTTCAATGTGGATTGGCATGATCTATCTGCAGAAAACAGACACAAAGACAAGTTAGTTCATAAGCAATATGCTTAAACAGAGATAAACTCAGTCTTCTTTTGTCAAATTGATTATTAATGAACTACACACAAGCAAGCAACACTCTGAATTATGCAGTCTACTTTGATAATCAATACGAGTATCAGGGCAAAAGACTGAAATACACACATCTACACCTATTGTAGCTGAAAAAATAAAGCACTGTTTATTTCATTTGTGCATTTGTACTGTGTATTATGAGGTGCCACGTAGGATTTAAATGAAACTTCGCTTATCAATACATACATAAAACACATGCATATACACCGAGAAACTACTTGCGTATACATGTATACTATTGGATGTTCAAAATATATATATGAAATACACATGCACACTAATATGAAATCCATACCAATACATCTTTTATTAGTAATGAATACATATACACTTGTGAATAACTTGTATATACATATTAACTTAACGCATGCATACGCTAATAGACACTCGCTTATACGTATAAACTTGATCCATGCATATACACCTACAACAACATGCACATATACATATAAACTCGCTGCATGCAGACACACCTGTACATACTCGCATATACATATAAACTTGATCCATGCATATACACCTAAAAACACTCGCACATACATATAAACTCGTTGCGCGCATATACACCCATAAAACACTCACGCAAACATACAAAATAAATTTCAGGTAAGACGCAGGCTTTAGTTGTGTATATACATATATGCAAGTGATTTTATATGTGGATGTGCGTTAACTTTTCAGTGCAAACGGAAGGCATTTCAGTGTAAACGGAAGCAGCGGCACTTCCGGCGGAATCTCCAGATGCCAGGGCATTTTAAAACGCTTAACATGACTTAATGCATTAAAATAGTGTTTTAAAAGACCTTTAATATAGCATAGGATGTACCAGGGGCGAATTTCCACTAGTCACTTTTCAAAATCCCGTTCAGCACCGCCGAGAGTTCGCGCGATCTTTCAAACAAAACCGAAAGTAAAACGCACATGCGCATTCAAAAGCAATTTTAATACCCCGCGTTTAGAGCGCGACTCCCCAATGCGTGCAAATTAGGCTACATAACATATCTAGGATGTTATTAGTATGTAGGCTATAATAGGTTGTGTAGTTGTCTATAGTTCTGTATCATGCTCGAAAAATTTTGGTCTCTATTTGAATTGTTTTAACTATGTTCTGTTCTACTTTCTGAGTATGAATTATCACATGCAGTAAAAGACAACAACACTCAAGCACCATAAAAAGTTTTGCTACAAACTCAACTGACTGGCTTAATTCTCTCCTGCATGATTTCATAAGTCTCTTCAGACCTTAGAACTGTACATGAATTATGAGCTTCTTGAACGTTTGACCTCCTAACTAAAGCTCTTTTTCGCAAATTTAACATATAAATAAAGACAGTATGTATATATATATATATATATATATATATATATATATATATATATTATATATATATATATATATAACAGTCCTAGTTTATACAGTCCTAGTTATAGTAGCCAAGTAGGCTACTCTCTCAATATTCAAAGTGCAAATAGAGACTACATTTTTCAAACATGATAGAGAACTATAGACAACTACACAACCTATTATAGCCTACATACTAATAACATCCTAAATATGTTATGTAGCCTAATTTGTACGCATTGGGGAGTCGCACTCTAAACGCGGGGTATTAAAATTGCTTTTGAAGGCGCGTGCGCGTTTTACTTTCGGTTTTGTTTGAACAATCGCGCGAACTCTCGGCGGTGCTGAACGGGATTTTGAAAAGTGCCCAGTGGAAATTCGCCCCTGGTACATCGTATGCTATATTAAAGTTATTTTTAAAACACTATTTTAATGCATTAAGTCACGTTAAGCGTTTTAAAATGCCCCGGCATCTGGAGATTCCGCCGGAAGTGCCGCTGCTTCCGTTTGCACTGAAATGCCTTCCGTTTACACTGAAAAGTTAACGCACATCCACAATTGATATCACTTGCATATATGTATATACACAACTAAAGCCTGCGTCTTACCTGAAATTTATTTTGTATGTTTGCGTGAGTGTTTTATGGGTGTATATGCGCGCAACAAGTTTATATGTATGTGCGAGTGTTTTTAGGTGTATATGCATGGATTAAGTTTATATGTATATGCGAGTGTGTACAGGTTTGTCTGCATGCAGCGAGTTTATATGTATATGTGCGTGTTCTTGTAGGTGTATATGCATGGATCAAGTTTATAGGTATAAGCGAGTGTCTATTAACGTATGCATGCATTAAGTTTATATGTATATACAAGTTATTCACAAGTGTATATATATTCATTACTAAGAAAAGATGTATTGGTATGGATTTCATATTAGATCTTTTTAATAGTAAAAATAAAATGATGAAATAAATATTTTTTTTATTATTCACTAATAGTTTGAACTGAGTGTTGTGCTTGAATCTACCTAGCATTTGTTACACTGAACTATACCACTACTTACCATTAATTGTCCTTGAGACTGCTGTCTTATTGGGTCCAGACTTGACTGAAGAGAGGTTGGACAGAGTCTCTTGCTCACAGGATACAATGTTCAGAAAACTGGAACTTTGAGCTGGTGCTGACATGATCCTCTTTGCAAAAAGGAGATAAGAAACAAAAAAAAAAAAAAAAGATAACATAAATAGTTAAGTGATATAACAAATTTTATAGCATTTACATATTAGCTACAGTAAGTGCTTTGCTTAGAAATATTAAGCAGGTTGTGTTATTTCCAACTAAAAAAGTAATCATCGTCAACATTATGTAAACAATGTACATGAATATATAATACATTTTACTCAAGATCTTTTACATGCATGCATACAAGCTTCACGAAGATGACAGAATGTGGTGAACGTGTGGTAATATTAATCTGTAAATGTGCAAGCAATTTTAGTAATATGATGTTAAAAGTTTAGAAAAATTAGCATAAACAATATTTTACACATCAGTTGAGATCAAGCATTAGGACCTCTGTTTTGAAATTAAAAACTGACATATGCACTGCTATAGAATGAAAGATTGTGAACACATTTATGTTGTAATAAAATACTCTTTAGAAAAAAAAGATTTTAGTTCCACAATTTTATCATATCAATGACAACAGAGTAAAGTTATTTGAGCAGCTGACCAAAAGGTAACATGTATGATCTGACAAATATTGATGCAGGGCAGTTACTTTAAAAGCTTATGAATGAAATGTACTCACTGAAGCTTAGCACTCTGAGACTTGGCCATCCCACATTTCTGCAAAGTTGGAAGCACTGAAATTTCCAGCTGTGCAAGTTAAAGAAAGGGTTAAATAATTAAATAGTACTTCAAAAGTTTTTGGTAAGAAAGTAAAAGAAATTAATGTATAACTTAAATAACATAAAACTTCCTGCTATTTATTCTTGAAAAGTATCGAAATCCAAATGGATACTGTCAGGAAAAAGAGATTGAAGAGGTCCTTGTTGCGTACAACACCTGGCATAACATAACAAAAACAGGTAAAGGGAAAAATATTGTCCTAAATAAGACAACATATTTTCAAGCATATCTTTCACTCTTTTAAATGCAGTTTGCAAATTACATGTAATAAATAAATGGCCACATTTAGTGAAAAACCAACAGTTGTGCCTCACAAGTGGCTAATCAGGTTCAACACAACACATACCATTATTGTAGCAACTAAAGTTCACTTCCACCTGTGTCCTGGTGCTGCAATCCTGATCTCTCTCCATTGTGTCTCTTGTTAAATAAAGTGGATACAGCAAAAACATGTCATTAAAAGTTAAAACCAGTAAATTAAATAAATACTGTTGATAAAAGAGTACAATTTCACCACTTTTTTTTTGTCACAAAGGTCCAGAAAGTTGTTTCCTCAAAGTCATCATCTACTGAAGTTTGAATGCAGTGCTTGAAATGTGTCAGAATTGAAAGACTTCAATTTTACACTAGTTATGAAAATAGCTTATACAATGTGTGTGTCTGTAAAAGCTATTTTACTTTTAGCAGAAAAATTTGAAAGTATTTACTTACTTTTAAGTAGATTCCTAGATCTTAGCAATGCCATCAGCCATTAACTTAATTTGAAAGGTTACAACAATCACTGAAAAAGGTGTCTGGAAAGTTTTCCAAAAGGTTTATTAACATCAGTATGTAAACAGCCAAACACTCTAAACTCTAAACTAAAATTGCTTTTTTTTTTTTTTTTTTTTTTTTTTTTAACTAAACTGAACAAATACAGCCTTTAACAAAAATGTCCAAAATGTTACATTGTTCTTAGGTAATCATTAGACATTAATAACTTTTACCAAAATGTGAAATAAGCCAGTTTACCAATTGAACTGAACCAAAAACAATGCTTATTAAAACATTAACATTAACCCAAAACTTAAAAGCATACTTTTTCTGTTAGTGGTTAACAGATAAGGTACAGTAAAGTGGATGCTGTTCCATACAGGTAGTGCTGTTTAAGTGTTTTGTCTTAACACTTCAAATGGATGTGACTGCACATTTAATAGCGGTAATGTTAACAGCTGTCCCGACAGTAATGTTAACAGGCGCATTAACATTATGTTTTCTGTAAAAATGAACCTTAAATGATGCATATGTACAGAAAGTCTGTTTGCAATCGGCTGCAAAGCACTTAAATAAACAACGTGGTTCATTTCGGTGAAGTTTGCAGTGTAGTACATACCCCCTCAATGATTTGACCGACTTGCCACAGAAATTGCAACATAACATCGCGTCTACAAGACAGGATCAATAACTACAACGACAGTTGTTCGAGAGTTTTACCTTTTTAGTTTAGAAAAGTGTTGTCGGGCTTGACTCGAAAAGAGATGTGAAGTCCCCAGAAGTCAAACAGTTGTGTTATCACGTATCGTTATTCCAACAGTTGCTAGGCGGTGGGCGAGCTAAAATGGCGCTGACCAAAAAAAATGACGTCGACGTTGTTAACGTTCGTTCAATGAGCGGTGCCCTTCCCCCATTTTAAATTAGTGCGCGTTCCCGTGCACTATTGTTTTTTTTTTAAATAAGCCCAGAAATGGGGAATGGGTTAAAAGAAGATGCACTTTGAAAAGACGTTATACTAAACAGATACACATGTAGCATGCGTCAGCAGTGCACGATAATGCCTTTCCGCTCACCTTCACAATTTGCAAGTTACCCTATATAATATAAATAAATAAAGGCATTATAGTACTCACCACTTGTATTGCATGCAGATCGGGCTGTGCAGTTCTCATGATGTCAGAAGTCGGGACTGGAAGCCGTCTTCTTCTTGTTGTTTTTTCTGTCTTCATGTTTGTTCATGATTTTGATAAATGTTTCTCAGTGTTTCACAGTTTTATGATAGGTTACTTTATTTATTTATTAATTTTTTAAAAATAGGCTTAGATCATGAAAAATAGGCTACTACACAGTTTTCAATAATTTACTTTTAAAGGGTATTTTTAATAGGATTTTTAAAACATGCTATCATGAATAATAAAGGATAAATAATAAAACACATTTTCATAATTTTCTTTTAGAATGGGCAAGTTTTTGTTATGTCTTGTGCTCTTTTATTTAGCTTATTCTATCTGATTTTATTTCATAGCCTATAGTGACAATTAAAAAATAATATGGAAAATCAAATATTTTTACAATATGATTACATAAAGGTCAATATATTTGTATTCTTAAAATTATCTCTTGACTTTTTTCAAGACATCCATTTTGTTTTTCGTTGCATTTTAACTATCAAATTTGATCCATATTTAAAAGAAAAATACACAAAAGTACAGTCAATTACAGAATATTTTAATTTTTTTAATTAAAGGGATAGTTCACCAAAAGAAAATTTAAATTATGTCATCTTCGGAAGAGAAATTAAGATTTTTTGGATTTAATTGTGTAATTATGGTGTAACGACCATTGCTGTCTATCTTAATTTGTGTTCCAAAGATGAATGAAATCTTACGGGTTTGGAATTTTCATTTTTGGGTGAACTATCCTTTTAAAATTGACTTATTTAACAACCATATACCATATGTTTAACATCTTGCTACAGTAGAATTTAAGGTATGTGTTTGTCGAATTTTTGAAGGTTTTATGTTGTAAATTCTATAGTACACATCAACAAAATGTGTTTTTACACAGAATTATACCGTTGATTTTAGGGGGATTACTTGCTTGAGAAGTTACGGTAGTTTTTAATTTATTTTAGCCAAAATTAATATTTTCACTGTAACAATTTGTGTTTTTTACATTTTAAGAAAGTAAAAATTTAAGTTATGTACTGTTTCTTAAGTTACGGTAATTTAATGTATGTAATACAGTGACATGCCATTTTTGTTTAAATAATCTTTTACTGTTGCTGCTTTACAGTTTTTTTACTGTAGTTTTCACAGACATTTTTTACAGTGTAGACCTAAATTAGATTTGAAAGAATACTGATAATACTGAATATTCAATTGAATAACTGTGTAGTGTATACTAGTCTTGCATTTTTGAATCTTATCAATATAATTGTAATAAACTGCTTACCATTTTCCTGTAAACCAAACTGATCACTCCCAGAAATCAACTATTTAAATCTCAAAATATATTTTTATTACTAATACTTAGCAAAACTTAAAACTAGAACAGTAGTATAAATTAACACAACACAATAAAACTTAAAACGATCGTGTTTAAGGGCTTGGCACTTAATCTGGAATGAAAGACTTTAGGAAATTAGTCTGGACTGAGGGACTCTGCAATTATGACAATGACGATGGTTGTTAATTTTTTTTTACAGTCATTTCAGATGTCTTTTTTGATTAGTTGACGTTTCGATTGTGGCCTTAACATATTTTCTGTCATTTATTGACTAAATCTGGATGTTTACGGACGTTTAGATTGTGGCCAAATTGGACATCTTTATTCACATAATTTGTCGAATAATTCTGGATGTCAAAGGACGTACAGATTATAGCCAGGATGAACGTCTTTTCTCAACTAAATCTGGTAGTCAGTGGACGTTTAGATTGTGGCCAGATTGGACATCTTTATTCACGTCATAAATCGACTAAATCTAGATGTCAATGGACATTTAGATTATAGTCAATATGAACGTCTTTTCTCAACTAGTACTGGCTGTCAGTGGACGTTTAGATTGTGGCCTGATGAGACATCGTTTCTCAGTGTCATTAATCGACTTATTCTGGCTGTCAATGGACGTTCAGATCATGGCCTGGACGGGCGGACGCGATATCAACATGTTTTGTATGTCCACAGACGTCACTTGCTCAGTGGGTAGCTTTACAGTGTACAACATTAAATAGATGTATGCTTGCAGGAACTATTATAAATGTAAAAATTGAGGCATGTTCTACCTGGGGCCAAATGTGTTTTAGAAATTTGGCAGAGCTGTAGTGTCTTTAGCCCACAATCCGTCTCCTTAAAAAGAACAGTAGGCTATATGAGGCAACCTGCATTTTCTTCTAAAAACTCATTAATGTAAATGATTTATGTCCTCTATGCAGACATGTTTTAATGCTGCTAACTGTTCAAGTTTACTTCTGACAGGCACATTGTGCCAGGTAGAAATGAAGAATGAAGAAAGTGCTTGCTAATTATTTTTGTAGATGAATGCATCTAAATGGAGTGATTTATAACAGTCCTGCTTATCTGCTTTAGCTGCAGTCTGATTAAGTTTTTTGGGATCACCTTATTGGTGCCAGAGGCTTTCCTGTCCTCCTCATTTAAAAAGGGATTATGTGATCTTTTCATGTTTTTTTTGCATGCATTTTTTTCCTCTCTATTTCCCAGATGAACATTTATTTATTGTTTCACAGAAATTCATCCAACCACTTTGTTGCAACTGTTTCTGAGGAACTACATTGTTTAGTGGAAGAATACTTTTTTTTTTTTTTTTTCCATTAATACCATTACATTTTATCTGCTCTGTTTTATTTTGTGAAACCTTACTACGTATATGGAATAACCGTTTTATAAAAACAATAAGCCCCGTGAAGCCATGGTTTACAGTGAATTTATAACAGCTAAGGGCATGATGTGAACCGGAGTGGCTAAAACCCCCTTAGCTGTTATAAATTCACAGAATTTTTTATGGGTTTACTGGTTATGATGGGAATTTTACTGGTTTTAATGGTAACTGTAATGGTGTCTGTTGGTCTCTACTGGTAATTGGTCACCTTATATTGGTGGCTTGTTAAAACCACTAAATCTTAATGGAACCATAGATCCACTAAATCTTAATAGAACCAACTTAATGTCCCAAAACACACAACAGGAAATAATCTTGGTTTTAATGGTTAAAAGTTGATGGTTTGTAATGCATGTATTGGTATTTGTAGTGGAAACCATTAGAATTTCTGTGATGGTTTCTATGGGGTTTGTTTTGTTTTGTTTTTCAGCAGGAAGGATAGACCTAGTTTGTGATTTGCTTTTAGTGACTTAGGAATCCTCTTCACTACTCCTAACGTTGACCAGAAGATTTTTTTTTTTTTCTCCCAGGTGTAGAGTATCCACCTTATTTTTACCATAAGAGTGGGTGCAGCCATTCGTAATTTTTTTTTTTGTGTCTGGCTTCCGGTCTCATCCACTTCCAGCTATTTTTAGCTGCACAAAAAGTTTGTTTTGCTGCTTGATATTGCAAACTGGTGTGTATTACCATATTTTTAATGTATCACCTTAATTATGAACACACTGGTTTGTAGTGCAAACTGTTTTACCGTTTACTGCACTTCGATATTCTTCTCGTCATTTCTCTATGGTAACTCACTAACAGTGATGGGGACTCGAGTTTGAGACTCAGACTCGAGTGCGACTTAAGTCGCACACACAGTGACTTCAGACAGAAGAAGAAGTGCTCAATGCAAAATATGTGATATGAGGATAAAAGATTCAGGCTCAACCACATCTAATTTTATCAGGCATCTGAAAAGGCATCCTGATAGGTCAGTAACGTTAAACATGTTTAGCTCAGCATTGACCATCTACCGTTAGCTTGCTTCTTGCTTTAGCTACGACCTAACATTACGGGAGGTTAACTCTGACTGTCTGTCTACTGTCTTCCTTATGAAATATAAATGAGCGTTTGTTTAACCCTTGTATTGTGTTCTGTAAAAAAACGTTTTTAAAAGTGTGGGAATTTTAGGTCCAGTGTACCTTTACTCTGTCCTCCTCCTGTCAGGGCCTGTGTGTGTGTGTGTGTCCTTGTATATGGTTTGAGGATACAAATGTGTACAGTGACATGGGTATTACAACGTAAACATGGTTTATGAGGACATCTGTGTCCTCATAAACCAAACGGCTTAAAAAAACATACTAAATGGTAGAGCTGAGCAAAAAAAATTATTTTTCGATATATCGTTTTTCAAAATGTAGTCGATTCAAAATCGATCCTCAAAGGCCACGTATCGATTTTTTTCTATATTTATTTGCACAAGCATTACACATAAGATTTATGTTAGTTACTAGTCTAATCCACTAGGTGTCATCCCCTTATTTACCTTGCGCTATGTTACAACGGAGAGTCCGTTATTCATTCATTGCTTAAAATGGCGGATTCAGGTGCGTTCCCGATATCAACCACACCTTCACATAAAAAGTCAGAGGTATGGAAGCATTTCACATTTCGCAAGCAAGATGAAGATACAGTGGACAAGAACACAGCTATATGCCAGATTCGTAACTCTGAGGTGAAATGCTGTAGTCATACTCAGGGCTCTACAGTGCGACCATTTCACTCGCATTTGCAACTAAAAATTACTGTGTGCGACTGTGAAATAATAGTTAGGAGCATCATGTGCGACTGACCTGATCAGCATATTTGTGTTTGCGCTCAGGGGAGATTTAAAGGTTTCTATGCGTTTTTGCAACGTTCAGTAATGTATCACATACATTTTATTGGTGTTTTTGTCATGTTGCAATAGCCTGTTTACACTGTTTATATACCAAAATCAAAGCTGATACTGTGTGCTAATAGATAAAGGAGTCATTATAACATATTACATGCTTTGAATTCCTTATATATAGCTATGCAGTGTTGGATGGGTCGCTGTACGTGATGCAACACTTATTATAACCAGAGACTTAATATAATAAAGAGACTTGAGACTTGACTTGGACGCTAGCTCAAAGACTTGAGACTTGACTTGGACTCTAGCTCAGAGACTTGAGACTTGACTTGGACTCTAGCTCAGAGACTTGTGAGCATCTCTGCTCACTAAGAACCCCGCCATCCCCCATTCCCCCGCTCATTTTGTGAGACAAATGCTGTTTGGGTCTATGCTGTTAATATGACCCAAACAATAAAATAAAAGCAGAAACTTCTATAGCAGTAATAAGATGACATTTCTTACTTGACTGCTGATTTTAAATGCTCTAGTGTGAAGATAAACATGGTGGATTGTGTGCTCCTCTTTCAGGGCAGGGTCTCTGCTAATACCCAGTCAACATTTGTATGTGGGGCCCATATGGGTATGAACTGGGCTGAAAAATGGGCCGCATATAGGATTGTACGCGGGTTCCATAATGGCCCCATGTTAACTGCCCACATGGATTTCATATTGGATTGCACTTGTCACAAAGTGGGACTTAACTGGGCAACATGCACAAGACCCATCTCGGTCCCAGCTTTTGTGTTCTTTATATTATTTTATAAATAAAATGTAATTGTGCACACAAATACAAGTAGATCCTTTACAGTTCCGAATAATGTATTACTCTTACCTTTATGAGCAAAAATGACGGAATATTTTAAATTGTTTCCACTGAAAAAAATTAAAATGATCTCACTGGTGCCTCCATGTCCTGCAAAGTGGCTTCAGCTTCCACTCTCCACACAAACGATTGAATATGTGCCTGATAGCGCACATTAATCTAGGTTTAATGTGTAAACTAACACTGTTTTATGCTTGAACTGTATATTTTAGGCAAGTCGTAATGATTTAAGAAGGCAAATTTGATCAAACAGACTATGATCAGTCTTCTGCTAACTGTGGTCGTTACAAAAAAAAAATTATATTTAACGAAAAAAAAATGCTTTAAACGTTTATTTATTTTTTTTCTAAATTAACTTGGGCTAATAAAAAACGAAAGGAAATATAATCACTTTGCCATTACATATAAAACTGAACTATTTTAATAGCTGAAACAGTAATATAAGCTGTTTTGGGAAAAGGGGGAAAAAAGACGGACTCGGGTCGAATTCTGATAAGCTGTTGGACAAGGACACAACCTCTCTTAACATAATTATTTTTTTGTGAACAAAGAAAACATCATGATCATGTGTAATAAATCATAAATCATGATCATGTACCCATCTTAGGTAATGTCTAAATTAAGGTGTTGTTCATCCGTGAAATCATGAATGAAAGGCTTCATGTTAGTTCCTGATAATTCATGACATATTAATGCATGAATTAATGCATGAATTTATGCATGAATTCATGGTAATTCCCTTACCATAAAGTGTTACCGACAAAGTAGTCACTGAAGACGAAGAAGAGGATGACGTATTCTCCCAAAGCCCTTTTATACTGTGGTCATGCCAGTAGCGATGTCATAGGCTGTCAAAAATGGACAAAAATCCATCTGCTCCTTTTTTTTTTTTCTTTTTTTTTTTAAATCTCTATAAATCATAAACAGTGTCTCAAAGCTTTCTGATAACAGAATCTGTCACACTTTACCAGACCCACCCACGACTGTTGACTGACATGGTCGTATACCACCCACTTTATGCTCTAATTCAGGGCTTCTCATCTATTATTAGAGCAGGGGTTCTTCAACTCTGGCCCGTGAGATCCATTTTCCTGCAGCGTTCAGCTCCAGCCCTAATCAAATACACCTGAACAAATTAATCAAGGTCATTAGGATCACTAGAAAATTACAGGCATGTGAGTTTGATCAAGATTGGAGCTAAACTCTGCAGGAAAATGGATCTCATGGGCCAGAGTTGAAGAACCCCTGCTCTAATAACTAAACCTTCACAGAATTTACCCTTCAGCTGTGTGCAGATATATTAGTTTATTATTTCTTGGATGTACAATCATTTGAAGCCGGGCTCACACTACAGGGTTTTTAGGCCTATTTTGCCCCGATTTTCCCCTCCCAAGAATCGGAGCAAAAATCTTGTTGAGCACCTCGATCGGTCCCGATGTTCGGCACGGATTATCTAATAATGTGAGACGTTCACAGAATCTTGCACCTTCCGATCTGCTCGCACACAAATCAGGGCCGCCCCGATCATATCAAACGTTTGATCAAATGTTTGATATTCAGGATTTTAAATCGGGATGATCACGGCTATGATTACGTCAGTACTTTCACAACAGCCAATACGCGACTGCAAAACAGCTGCTGTACAGTCCATTGGATAGTGGAGATGGAGGAAACTGCTTCTTATGTTTTTGTAGTAACACTGGCTGTATAATATGTTGAAAACATACCACAACCGCATGGAGCAAGGAAAGCTCTGGAATGAAATCGTCTCAGTTTTAAACATACCAAGTGAGTGCATAAAGCTGCTAGCACGCTAATTAATATTTGTAAACATTAGTTGCTGAAATGACGATCTGTTGCGTAAGATCACATGAGGCGTTCCCTCCAGCATGATAATCTTAATAATATCTTGTAGTGTGTGATGCGCCATGATTTTCAAATCTTGTAGTGTGCATATTTAAGATTTCAGGGAAGATAATCTGCAAAGATTCTCCTTATGTGCGCGCTGCAACCAGATTTCATAATCGGTTAGGATTTTAAAAATCCTGTAGTGTGAGCCAGGCTTGAGCCGTTACATGATAAACTATTAGTCACACATGGTGTTTAGCTGTGTTTTCTGCCCCCTAATGGCAGACCGCTTAAAGTTTTGCTGGTTGGAGGCCAAAGATCCAGCACCCAGCCAGAAGTCCCCTCTTCTTTATGTCATGTCTTATAACTGATAGTGTATAGATCACACAAACATGGTGGCTTGTCATTCATTTAATCATTCAAATTTATGTTTCTCTGGTGCATCTAAAATACTTTTAGACTGCTAAAGTTATTTTTTCCCTAATTTCCAGGCATCAGCAGGCATACTCATGAGGATGCAAAAACATTGTCATATATTGGTGACTGATGATCCAAAGCATGACACTCATTTATCCAGACATTTGGTTTGATACTAAATATATGATAATGAAATTAATCTGCAATGACTGCGTTTAGTTGAGTAATTTCACAGTTCACATCATGCACAACATGCATGCCAAATTGATTTAATAACTTGGGCTGCTATCCACTAATTTGTTTTGATGCAGTATGACTTAATTCTATGATCTGAAGTATTTACATCTTCATTGGATTATTGGAATATATAACCATACATAGTTCACCCATTTGGTGGGAGAATTAATTGGTTATTACACGTTTCTAATAAATTAGTCCAATTAAGTCAAGTCACCATTATTTATATTTCCAAAGCAGCTTTACAGTGATAAAGAAAACAATTATTCAATTATGTAAGCTGAATGTAATTCTGCTGTAAAGCAGCTCTAAAAAAGACAATGTAAACTGTTTTTTTTTTTTTTTTTTTTCAATTGAAATTAGTTCATTAATTATCCAGTTTGGTTCAATGACTATGCAAAGTCCTTTAACTGATTAATGGACTTTAGTTTATTCATCCATAAAGCAGCTCTGGGGAGAGGAAAAGAAAAAAAAAAAAAAAAAAAAAAACTTAGTTCAGATCTCATGCTGCTTTGATTACCTATGGCCGAATCACAGCCATGCTGATATAGACCGATATCCAGTGTTGGGAGTAAAGCATTACAAAAGTAATAATATTACAGTAGTATATTACTTTTTGCTGTAAGGCAGTAATATAATGCATTACTCATGAAAATTGTGTAATATTATTTCTCGTTACATTCTCAGTAACGCAAGTTACAACAACATATTTTAATTCAAAATTAAGTGGTGAATTTTCCAACACCGCAAAACAGCACCAGAGAAAAAAATCTGTGTGTAAAATACTTTGTCTATTTCCTGTTGCTGGAATTCGATGGTTAACATGATTGCCGAGATTCTGTGTGAGATGGACACACTCGAGTTTTATTCATTTCATCAGTGAAAAAAATAATAATGCATAATCAGGTGTAATCTACTGACACTAAGCTGAGAGAGAGAGAGAGAGAGAGAGAGAGAGAGAGAGAGAGAGAGCGAGCTGCGGGGTCGGAGAAAAGAATGCGGCGGACGAGCGTAAACGAGCAACAAAAAATAAGTTAAACTAAAAATAACAAAATCTGTTTTTATCAAATCATAGTCTATATATAAAATGAATGAATACGCGAAATATATTTAACTTAAATAGCCTAATTAACAGATTAACAAAACGAAAGGACAGGACTGAGTGACATATGCTGCTAAGGTTTGTGTGGCGCTGCGCTCGTCGAAAGTTCACGGAAAGAAAAACGAGATGACAGAAATAAAAGTAAAGGCACTGCAATTTCGAATGATCTGTATGATCAAAAATGACTGAGTACTTTTTTTTTTATTTTTTTATTTTTTTTTGTAGTTTGTTTCCGCTGTTCGATCGCCCCGGCGCCATACGCACACACATACAGCAAACGTTGCAGCCTGTTCATTATCAGAATAAAATACAGTCAACCAAACATATACACTGATTAATTAAAATTGTGCGTACTGCGCAGTACAATCCGTGTCGTTCAGCCTGAGGTCGGGCCAAACGCATTTTTGCTCATGTGAGGATGTTTTTTACGCAGTACAAAGCTTGGTTTACTAAAAATAATAGTTTAGCATTCAAATACATCGTGAATATGGACACATTCAATTGGATTCATGTCGAATGAGAGAGCTGCGTGAGAACAGCGCGTTTGCTTTCAGTTTCGCTTTAAATTAGCCTAATTCATTTTGGCTTGTTTAGCAACTTATACAGTGGGTACGGAAAGTATTCAGACCACCTTAAATTTTTCACTCTTTGTTATATTGCAGCCATTTGCTAAAATCATTTAAGTTCATTTTTTTTTCCTCATTAATGTACACACAGCACCCCATATTGACAGAAAAACACAGAATTGTTGACATTTTTGCAGATTTATTAGAAAAGAAAAACTGAAATATCACATGGTCTTAAGATTCAGACCCTGTGACACTCATATATTTAACTCAGGTGCTGTCCATTTCTTCTGATTATCCTTGAAATGGTTTTACACCTTCATTTGAGTCCAGCTGTGTTTGATTATACTGATTGGACTTGATTAAGAAAGCCACACACCTGTCTATATAGGACCTTACAGCTCACAGTGCATATCAGAGCAAATGAGAATCATGAGGTCAAAGGAACTGCCTGAAGAGCTCAGAGACAGAATTGTGGCAAGGCACAGATCTGGCCAAGGTTACAAAAAAATTTCTGCTGCACTTAAGGTTCCTAAGAGCACAGTGGCCTCCATAATCCTTAAATGGAAGACGTTTGGGACGACCAGAACCCTTCCTAGAGCTGGCCGTCCAGCCAAACTGAGCTATCGGGGGAGAAGAGCCTTGGTGAGAGAGGTAAAGAAGAACCCAAAGGTCACTGTGGCTGAGCTCCAGAGATGCAGTCAGGAGATGGGAGAAAGTTGTAGAAAGCCAACCATCACTGCAGCCCTCCACCAGTCAGGGCTTTATGGCAGAGTGGCCCGACGGAAGCCTCTCCTCAGTGCAAGACACATGAAAGCCCGCATGGAGTTTGCTAAAAAAACACCTGAAGGACTCCAAGATGGTGAGAAATAAGACTCTCTGGTCTGATGAGACCAAGATAGAGCTTTTTGGCCTTAATTCTAAGCGGTATGTGTGGAGAAAACCAGGCAGTGCTCATCACCTGTCCAATACAGTCCCAACAGTGAAGTATGGTGGTGGCAGCATCATGCTGTGGGGGTGTTTTTCAGCTGCAGGGACAGGACGACTGGTTGCAATCGAGGATGAATGCGGCCAAGTACAGGGATATCCTGGACTAAAACCTTCTCCAGAGTGCTCAGGACCTCAGACTGGGCCAAAGGTTTACCTTCCAACAAGACAATGACCCTAAGCACACAGCTAAAATAATGAAGGAGTGGCTTCACAACAACTCCGTGACTGTTCTTGAATGGCCCAGCCGGAGCCCTGACTTAAACCCAATTGAGCATCTCTGGAGAGACCTAAAAATGGCTGTCCACCAACGTTTACCATCCAAGCTGACAGAACTGGAGAGGATCTGCAAGGAGGAATGGCAGAGGATCCCCAAATCCAGGTGTGAAAAACTTGTTGCATCTTTCCCAAAAAGACTCATGGCTGTATTAGATCAAAAGGGTGCTTCTACTAAATACTGGGCAAAGGGTCTGAATACTTAGGACCATGAGATATTTCAGTTTTTCTTTTTTAATAAATCTGCAAAAATGTCAACAATTCTGTGTTTTTCTGTCAATATGGGGTGCTGTGTGTACATTAATGAGGAAAAAAAAAATGAACTTAAATGATTTTAGCAAATGGCTGCAATATAACAAAGAGTGAAAAATTTAAGGGGGTCTGAATACTTTCCGTACCCACTGTATACTTCATTCTTGCTTTGTTCAAAATAGTCTATAGACTAGGTGTTGTGTTTATTGTTTTTATATTATAACATTTTGCTTTATTTGCCTGCATTATTTATAAATGTAGTAATTTTGTGACCTACATACACCGGTATGTAGCCTATCTAAATATGATTTTATAATTTTATGCTATATAGACCTACCTCATTACCCTCCACTGTATGCATAATGAGCTGCAATAAACTACATTTTGGTATTTTAGTCATACTTCTGTGGATATTTTGGTGAAAGTAACTCAAAAGTGTAATGCATTACAATTCAGAGACAGTGATATTGTAATGTAACTAATTATTTTTAAAAGATAGTAACTAGTAATATATAACGTATTACATTTTGGAAGTACCTTGCCCAACACTGGCGATATCACATGACTAAGAGTGTGACATTGCATTTATACAATAGTTCAACAGCAGAAGAGCATTAAAAATAAAAAATAAAACAAAAAATAAATAAATAAAAATACGGAGTGTTTGTATGCATGTTGTATGCAGAACTTCTTTCTTTCTACACAAATCTCAAGTTGACAGTTTAATAGATGAGCCCAAGCCGAATGTCCACTGAGATAAGTAGTATCTGTCAGGGTGTGGGGTGTAGGGATGAGGTGAGGACTCAGTATGCAGAAAGAAATAGGGCTTTTCTTTATTAACAATAAAATAAAACCAAACAAGCAACAAAAACTGCCCCGTAGGGGAAAACAGACTGGCAAGGCTTGGGTAAGCAGGACAAGGCTAGACAAGGCAAAACAACACGAGGATACATATGACAACGAACTCGCAAAGGACTGCAAACACAAGGAGAATCAATAAGGAGCAAATGAGGAGGGTAACGAGAGAAACACAGGTGGGATAAATTAACCAATAACATTTAATTACATTTAATGTGCTTTGATACAGCACTCTGCAAACAGCCACCCTTTTCAGTAATGACCTTCTGTGACTTATCCTTTTTGTGGAGGGTGTCAATGATTGTCTTCTGAACCATTGCCAAGTCAGCAGTCTTCGCCATTATTGTGGTTTCAAAGAACAAGAGATACCCAGAATTAATACTATAGGGATGGACATTTAATGAAACTCAAATGTAAATATTTTAATATTTTGAGATAGTGGATTTTTGACTTTCATGAGCTATAAGCTCTAATCATCAAAATTAAAACAAAAAAAACTTGTTTACTTGTTTACTTTACATGTAATGAATCTAGAATATATTGAAAGTTTCAGTTTTTGAAATAAATTACAAAGAAAAAAATTAACTTTTTCACAATATTCAAACTTTTTTGAGATGCACCTGTGTGTATACTAATATATATATGTATATATAATATATGGGATTGTGTGATGATAAACATGCCTTTCCTTCCGTGCCCCTATACACATTCTCTCCCATCATTGTGTTCAGTGTTGGGCCATGCTCATGCTGAAGCAGCGCTTGTTATTGGTTCATGTTCTGCTCATGAGTTGCCTGCTTTTACGAGAAGCTGCGGCTCACCTCGACTGCTTTCTTCGCCGGTCCTTCTACTTCTGGGTACGAGGCTTCAGCAATGTGCGTTGATGGACAGAGATGGACGGTAATAGGAAGCAAGTAAAGGTTCCGCCGGGTGAAAACCCCGCAGACCACTTGCTCCTTGTGTCCCTCGGTCGAGCTTCCGGATGAGTCTGATAGTCTGTCTCAGCACGGCTTGATTTCCTATTCTGAGCTCCTAAAGGGGAAGAATGGGCAGCGGCAGCATCGCAAGCAGGGCGTGAACCATCTGAAGCTGAGGCCTCAGCTGAGCATGCCACTGCGGGGGGCCAAATCTCAGTTGGAGGCGGATGCTGAAATGGTGGCCGTGCTTAACGGCAGCCAAGGAGATCGGAATCCTGAATCTTCACGGCTGGATAATAGACATCTGGGTAACGACTGTCACGCTCATAAAGTTGACGACATCACGGAAGGCTCTGTTTTTCGGCCAGAACGTGATATACCAACTCCTCCTCCTTCACCACCCTCAATAGGGGTCCAGCGAGGGGGCATGCGGAGGTTCCCCAAGCGGAGAAGGGAATTGTGGTGCACTTCCCCACAAAACACCGCCGTTTGACGGGATCGCCCCAGGCTCCCGTCCAGGGCCTGTAAGTTCTCTTCGGACGAGAGCTTACACAGTTTCCTGTGGGTGTACCAGGCCAAGGTGTTACCTCCCCCCCCACTTCAAGCGGAAGTCGCAACCCTCCTGGGATAGAGCGTATCCCCTCAGCCGAGATGAAGAGGGGGTTTGTGTCAGCCCTCACTTCATGGTACCCAAGAAGGGTGGTGGATAGACCGATCTGAGACTTAAGAGTTTTGAATCGGGCCCTTCACAAGCTCCCATTCAAAACATCAACCCTCAAACACACTTTATGTGTGTCAGGGTTCAGGATTGGTTTGTGGCTACTGCATACTTCATGTTTCGATCCTTTCAAGACACAGGCCGTTCCACGGCCTGCCTTCGAAGGGCAGACATTCGGTACAAGGTCCTTCCCTTCAGACTGTCCCTGCCGCCTCACGGCTTCACAAAGATCGCAGAGGCTGCCCAAGCCACTCTCAGGGAAGTGGGTATACACATTCTCAACTATCTTGTCGACTGGCTGATTCTAGCACACTCAGAGGAGTTGGTTTGTGCTCACAGGGATGTGGTTCTCATCCACCTAGCCTGATTGGGACTTCAGGTCAACTGGGAAAAGATCAACTCTCCTCAGTACGGAGTATTTTTTTTCCTGGTTTGGAACTCGACTCGGTCACTATGACTGTACACCCCTTCAGGATTGTGCACAGTCAGTGCTGGAGTGTATGAGAACACTCGAATTTACAATCAGGGCCAGCACGGGTCAGGGCAAGCACGTGTCGGTCCGAACAGACAACACAGCGACTGTAGTGCACATCAGCCACCAGGGTGGTGTCCACTCCGTTCAAATGTTGCAACTGGCCCTCCATCTCCTATTCTGGAGCCAGCACAGACCTGCGTGCTACTCACATCCCGGGGCGAACTCAACTGTGTGGCTGATTTTCTCACAACAAGTTTTTGCTCCGGGGCGAGTGGAGTTGCTGTGCTCCACTCTCAGATTGTGGAGGTGATGTGCTCCACCCTCAGACAGTCCAGCCTTATTCGGCCAGGCACAGGTAGATCTAACGGGGGGTTCTAGTGGGTAACTTGGTTCACAATGGTTTTTCGGACACAAATAAAGCAAGTTATATCACAAACAACACTTATTATTTTTTAAATGTCTTGATAACCTAATTTAACTGAAGGCAAAACTATGAAATTAATTTAAGGTAGTTTTCATGCTTAAATGCAGAGTAGAATGAGCAACTTTACAAAATCGGACAGCTGAATTCCAGGGTTGTATGTGATATGAACATAATTTTGAACAAACGATATGGCTTTTTCAACATATATAATGTGATTGGGAAAAACATAATTGTGTATTAGAAAATTAAGCATCAGGGCTTTATATTGATGAAAATATATTTCAAAAAAATACTTCACGGACATGAGATGTACCCACAATTATTTTCACACAGTCACCTGTCTCACCAGCCACAGTCACTCATTCCCAGTCACCTGCCTTCTAATTGGACACACCTGGAACCACTTACCTGCACCACATATAAGTACATGCACTCCACTCAGTCAGCGGCTGGTCTCGAGGTCTCTACGGTAGGAATACCTACCTGTCTCTGCTCATCTTCCCAGGATGGATCGATGCGAGGATTTCTAAAGAAACTAAGCTAAGAGGATTACACAAGAGATAAGACTTTGAACCTTATATTGCTATATGCTTCCACCTTTTGGATCTCACCTCCCTTTATGCCTTTACGTTGGAAGCTTCTGAGTTCATTAATAAAAACCTTGTTTATGACACTTACCTCATCTCCGCCTCTCCCAACTGTGACAGAAAGTAATCACTGACCATAAGAACTTACAATATCTCAGAGAAGCCAAAATACTTAACCCTCGTCAGGCCCGTTGGGCACTCTTTTTCACCCAGTTCCGTTTTACCATCACCTACCGACCAGGAAACAAGAATACCAAAGTCGATGCTCTGTCCCGCCTTCATCAACCTGATCCAACCGGACGAACCTGAATCCATCTTACCTACTTCAGTGTTTGTGTCTCCTATCACCTGTGCACTCGTCAAATAGAGGCTGCCACTCGAACAGAACCTGCTCCCCCGAGAGGTCCAGAAGGGAATATCTTCGTTCCTACCTCTCTACGACACACCCTTCTGGACTCGGTGCATACCTCCCCGGGATCTGGGCATCCAGGCAGCTACCGAACCCTCTCGCTCCTCAAGAACTGTTACAGGTTGGTGGCCCAACATGGCCCAGGATGTCGCTCGATATGTCAAAGGATGTTTGGTCTGCGCCATCACTTCAACACCTCATCATCTGCCCGAGGGCAAGCTGGTGCCTCTGCCCATTCCTCGCCAACCCTGGTCCCACCTAGGTATCGACTTCACCACCGATCTGCCTCCTTCCAATGGATGCACCACAATCTTTGTGGTAGTTGACCAGTTTTCAAAGGCTTGCATGCTAATCCCCCTACACGGTCTCCCTACCGCTCTCGAAGCCGCAGAGGCTTTATTTCAACATCTGTTCCGAAACTTTGGACTCCCTGAGGATATAGTGTCAGATCAGGGGCCTCAGTTTATATCCAGGGCCTGGCTAGGATTCTTCCAGTTGTTAGGAGTCTCCGTCAGGTTGTCATCGGGATACCATCCTCAGACAAATGGCCAGACCGAACGGAAGATCCAGGAGACTGGGTAGTATCTCCAGGCCTACTGCCACGAACATCAGGACACCTTGAGTCAGTTCCTACCCTGGGCTGAATATGCCCAGAACTCCTTACGGCAAGACACCACTGGCCTAACTTCCTTCCGGTGTGTGCTTGGCTTCCAGCCACCACTGTTCCCCTGGTCTAGGGAGCTTTCAGAAGTCCCAGCGGTAGATTACTGGTTCCAGGAGGCTGAGAGGGTATGGGACTCAGCTCACGTCCATCTCCAATGGGCAGTTCGGAGGCATAAGGACAACGCAGATGCGTGTCGTTCCGACAATCCCATCTACCGAGCTGGAGACCGCATCTGGTTGTCCACCGGGGACATCCACCTCTGGCTGCCCAGTAAGAATATATATAGGTCCTTTCCCCATTGCACGTCAGATCAAGTCCAGTTGCACTTACCTGACAATTATCATATCTCGCCTACCTTCCACGTTTCCCTGTTGAAACCTTCTGTTCTCCCTCCATCCACAGAGCACAAGACTCCCCCTCCTCCGCCTCTGCCCCAGATCATCCCCGATAACATCTTCAGAGTCCACGAGATCCTTGACTCCCGGCAGCGAGGCAGCAACCTTCAATACCTTGTAGACTGGGAGGGGTACGGTCCCGAGGAAAGACTGTGGGTTGATAGAGATGACATCATGGATTCCTCTCAGACTTCCACCAGGCCCATCCGGACCGTGCCGCTCCCAGGGCACGTGGTCGTCCTCGTCGTCGGTCCCGGGCATCAGGAGACACCTGTGGGGGAGGGGGTAATGTCACACAGTCACCTGTCTCACCAGCCACAGCCACTTGTTCCCAGTCACCTGCCTTCTAACTGGACACACCTGGAACCACTTACCTGCACCACATATAAGCGCATCCACTCCACTTAGTCAGCGGCTGGTCTCAAGGTCTCTACGTTGGGAATACCTACCTGTCTCTGCTCATCTTCCCAGGATGGATCAGTGCGAGCATTTCTAAAGAAACCTTATATTGCTATATGCTATATGCTTCCACCTTTTTGATCACACCTCGCTCTATGCCTTTACGTTGGAAGCTTCTGAGTTCATTAATAAAAACCTTGTTTATGAAACTTACCTTGTCTCTGCCTCTCCCAACTGTGACAATTATAGAATGACCTATATACAGTGCCCTCCACTAATATTGGCACCCTTGGTAAATATGAGCAAAGGTGGCTGTGAAAATAAATCTGCATTGTTTATCCTTTTTATGTTTCATTCAAAAAATTCTAACCTATCATTGAAGTGAAATAATGGAAAGCAGGGGGAAAATCTTATTATGAAATAAATGTTTTTCTCTACTTCGTGTTGACCACAATTATTGGCACCCAATTATTGCAATGTCCTTTATTCAAGATAACAACTCTGAGTTTTCTCCTTTAATCCCAGAAGAGTTTGGAGAACACCTGACAAGCGATCAGAGACCATTCCCTCAAACAGAATCTCTTCAGATCCTTCAGTTTACCAGCTCCATGCTGGTGCTTCTTCTCAATTTAGTTCACCTCACGCATTTTCTATAGGGTTTAGGTCAGGCAACTGGGACAGCCATGGCAGAAGTTTCATTTTATGCTCAGTGACACTTTTTTGTGTTAACTTTGATGTTTGATTTGGATTATTGTCCTGATGGAAGACCCAACCACAGCTCCGTATAGAACTTCTAACAGATGCAGTCAGATTTAGATATTTTATCTGTTGGTATTTGCTAGAATCCATGATGCCATGTATCTGAACAAGATGTCCAGGACCTCTGACAGAAAAATAAGCCCACAACATGAAAGATCCAGCAGTATATTTAACCGTGGACATGGGGTACTTTTTGTACCAAACCCATCTGGTGGGTTTGCTGCCAGAAAGCTCTTTTTTTTTTTTGTTTCATCTGACCACAGTAGCCAGTCCCATTTGAAATTCAAGTTGTGTCTGACAACTGAATATGCTGGAGTTTGTTTTTGGATGAGCAAGGAGAATTTTTCTTAAAACCCTCCTGAACAACATGTGGTGATGTTGGGGCTGTTTGAATTTTTTTTTTTAGTCTTTTGACCCCAAGACTCAACTAATCTCTGCAGTTCTCCTGCTGTGATACTTGGAGAGTCTTTGGATACTTAAACTGTCCTCCTCACCATCTATTAGGACGATACAGACACACATCCTTTTCCAGGCAGATTTGTAATAACTTTAGATGATTGGAATTCTGAATTATTGTCCTAATGATGGAAATTGGGATTTTCAATGCTTTAGCTCTTTTCTTACAGCCACGTTCTATTTTGTGAAGCTCAACAATCTTGTTCTGCACATCAGAACTATATTATTTGGTTTTATTCTTGTGATGGATGGTTAAGGGAATTTGGCCTTTGTGCTCCTCATATTTATAATCCTGTGAAACAGTAGTCATTCTGGTGTGCTAAATAAATGCAAATATGAATGGGAATATACTTCAGAGATATTTTACTCATTATAATTTCTCAGGGTGTCAATAATTGTGCCTACCATGCATTGGAGAAAAACATTTATTTCATAATGTAAGTTTCCCCCCACTTTTAATTGTTTTACTTCAATGAAAGGTTAGCATTTTGTGATTTTTTTTTGAATGTAAGATCAAAAAGATAAACAAAGCAGATTTATTTTCATATCTGTCTTTGCTCAAATTTACCAAGGGTGCCAATATTAGTGGAGGGCACTGTATATATATATATGTGTGTGATGTGATTTGGGAAATCCTGTCGGATAACACACTGGGACATTTTCAGGAAATTCGAAAAATAGGTTGAATGTCAATTTTTTATTTTATTTTATTTTTTTTGTCAAAATTGGGTTTTCATTAAATTATTATTCTATAACATCTTGTCTATCATCTCTGAAAATATCTTGGCTAAATTCACTTGATTAGTTCAGAAAAATTGCGATTTATTGCAGCAAGAAGAAATGACTCTTATGTTAAGAATGCGCTGCTGAGGTGCTTTCCCTTAACACCACAGAAACAGTTAACCTATCAAAATAAACCACGTAACATATTTAATAAAGGTGTATCAATGCACATTCTCCGCCATCCTGTGCAAACTATGGCACGCAAAGTTATTTATTTATTTTAATATCGTGAGATGGCGGAGTGCAACAATGCAGTCTGAAGTACTGTAGCTGCTCATTTAAACGATTTTACTCGTCTCATTCTGCTCAATCTTGGCGATGTCAGTGCCCTAAACGGTGTTATAATGGACTATTTCACATCCAGAGATGAAGGATCAGATGATGAAGTTACTAAAGAGGAGGCGTCCGATGACAGTCTGTTTTATAAACAGTACGTGAACAGTTGCGCTGTGCTCGCTTTTCTAAACTATAAGGTACATTATTGTGCTATCTAAACATACAAGGGGTGATCAAAAGTTTGGAGATTATGTCCATGAAAAACTATGTAAAACAGACATTAGTCTGTTTGTGTAATAATGCAGTATAGTACTCCTGACTTGACAGACAGCTCTCGTTAAACCCGTGAAGTGAAATTGAAAGCCATCTCGCTTTAAACCTGTTTTTCTCAAAATTCCATTCCTGAAAATCATAGCTATCAGCCAACTTAAGATAGCCATAACTTTGGTTTTGTTCAAGCTATGGACAAAATAAAAACGTTTTTTCTTTTCACAGAGGACATTTGAACCAATGTTTTATTTTGAGTAGTAGATTGCACTGAAGCCTGAATGCTGTATTAGATGCAGGTTATCACACATCCATATCATAACTGTCACACAACAGAAAGGAACAGAGATAATATAAAAGCAACAGATGATCATTTATTAAGCAGGTAAGCAGGCACAGGTTAATGATAATAGCAGGATACTAACGGCTGGATGAGATTGGAGGGGCAGACGGACAGACAGGGATGCTTAGAGTCTTGAGTACTTAGAGTCTGGCAGCAGCTCTAAATGAAATGATACTGAAGGATTGTGAGGAACCAACTGATATAGGGAGTGCTGATGATGAGTGCCAGGTGTTGGGGGATCAGTATTCTGGTGATTGGGAATGAGTAGGCAGGGCGAGGGAATCTGGAGCTGGCAATGTTGACTCCTTCAAGTTAATACTCCACATAATACAATAAGCTTTCAGTGAAGCAACTCAATGTTCCTTCGTTACTAGCTCTAAAATTACATTTTGAAATTAAGGCTGGAATACACTACACATTTTTCCCCCCCCTTGTGCCCAAATTATAGTCTGGAGAAGTTGACGTTACTTGCCAAAAGTCAGAGCCAGAATGCAGATTTGAGTTGACAAATTTCCTAGGAAGTCATGTAGTGTATGATGGTTTTCTGTAGATGAATCACTCACTAAGGTTAAATTGTAAAATTGGCAAATCCACTCACACCTTTTAAGAACCATATATATTTGCATTCTGTAAGAAGTTACCGACAAGGATGTACATAGGACAGACAAATTTATACAGTGTTTGATGACTTTAATAACTCAGTGTCCAAAACAAAATAAAGAACTAAACCACACATCTTTGACTATCGCCTAAAAATAAACTGTGTCTCTCTGTTGTAATGGTGAATGTGACAACGCGTTGGTGGATCCAAATGCAGGCTTTATTGAAAAAACGTGGTCAAACAGGCAGGGACAAACACCAGCAAACAATATAATCCAAGGCAGAGGCCAAAGAGTACTCCACAAACAGACAATGGTCAGTGCAGCAAACAATCATGAAACAAGGAAACAGTCCAGGGTCAAAAACACCAGGCAAGTAAGAAACAAGGAAAACACAAAAGAGACACGGGACAAGGATGGCTAGGATTGTTGCTACAAACAAACAATACTTAGCTGTATGTGTGTGTGTGTGTGTGTTCTGGTATATATGGTTTATGAGGACACAAATGTGTATAATGACATGGGTACTACAACGTAAACATGGTTTATGAGGACACTTCCTGTGTCCCCGTAAAACAAAAGGCTTAAATTCAAAAAGTGTGCACAGTCTCCTGTGAGGGCTAGGTTTAGGTGTAGGGTAGGTGTAGGGCGATAGAAAATACGGTTTGTACAGTATAAAAACCATTACGCCTATGGAGAGTCCCCGTAAACCACAAATGCAAGAGTGTGTGTGTGTGTGTGTGTGTACGTGTGCAGCTTAAACACTCCTATTGAAGGAAAATGGGTGAAGTGCGTAATTGGCTCCTAGGCAGAGGGTATCTGGGAATTGGATTCCCGAATGAATGGCAAAGGTATGGGATTGAGTGCCGTCTAGGGGAGCTCATGGACACTCCAGCTGGAGATTGTGACATCTGTAGACAGTCTATTTTCATCTTAGTTTCAGCAGGCAGAGGCATCTCTGTCCTTCAGAAGTTCCTTCCTTTATAACTTCTTGATTATTTTGGTATTAAACAGAGTTGGGGAAGGAAATGACTTTCTGATGAAGTGTAATACTTCTTGGAAATGTTACACCTACTCTGTGTTTGGCTTAAATTTTAATCTTAACGTCTGGATGATGAAATAAACATAAAACATATGGATAATAAAGCTGCTGCTCTGCTTAACTGATGCTCCTTTCAGCCTTGAAGCATCTGATTTAAAGACTAACAGTGCTGTTGATTGGCTCTTTGCTCTATTCTGCAAAAGTGCACTCTAAAATCATTACAACCCTCACAAAGCAGTATAAAGATGCTTTTGGTACTGATGAAATTTTGTCCAAAATTTTAGTTATTCTGGTGTCAAATCTCTCCCAGCTGCTCTGTGATTACAAATTTGTCTTATGTTCATATCAAGTCAACATGTCTCTATGGTAACTGAGGAATGAAACAAATAAATGACACAGCAGCTGTGTGTTTTTCTTTCTCTTCCTTTTTCAAACCAGCTAATAGCCTATCAGTCTGATGTTTGTTATTTGACAAAGAGACTGCAGTGTATTGTCATGGTAGTATAAGAGGTTTATGCATCTAACTGACACAGAAATTGAAATTTCAACCTGATTTTATGTGTCAGGTAACACACACACATATTGATATGAAACAGTATAATTATGCTATTTTTGTTGAGCTACATTTTAAAGTTCTCAGTTTCTGCAGTTGTACATATGTTTCATTTTGTTATTTTGAAGCGCATCTCTACAGATTCTTAGAAAGGCAAACAGTATTTCAACATGAGAAGCATAAGAAACGTCTCAGGTTATGTATGTAACCATGGTTCCCTGAGAAGGGAATGAGGCACTGTGTCCTTTAGCGGTTGCTATGGGGAACAGCTTCGGTGCGACTGGTGTCTGAAGCATACATTCAAAACTACAAAACTTTGGTCTGCGACAGCCTATGACTTCACTACTGGCGCGACCACAGTATACAAGGGCGCCGGGAAAACATGTCATTTGCTTCTTCATCTGAAGCTTGCATCCAAAGCATGACAAGGCTTCTAGAGGACGCAGTATCTCGTTCCCTTTTTAGGGAACCATGGTTACGAGTAGAATGTCACATACTGTCATCTCGAAATTCCGGTAATTACGATATGGCGTGAACGCAGCAACATTATACCCTACGGCCAAAGACCTAAGCTGCATAACCAAAAGACTTACCTGTTAAGGGTCAGATATCCTGCACCCAGGGTAGAGCACGAAGGCTTTGAATCAGAAGAGAGATTCCTTTAAGGGGATATGGCATCTAAGACAATAAACAAGACCCTGGCCTGTCACCCAGGGGGCTACCGTCAGCTCTGTATGAGCTTGCTGGCTCAACAGGTTCTTGGTAGCAACACCCTGCTTCAGGAAGGTATCATCAGGATACACAGGTAGAGTGAACCAACTCATAGAAAGGATACAATGCTGTCAGCATGTAACCCTTACCATACAGGATTTTAGAAAGTACGCAGGATGCTTAGGGGGTCATCACTAGACACCCTATGTGACTGTGGCAATGGAATATGGAGTGCTGTCATTTGATCAAGCTCTGTCCAGTGGATTGTACTTTTATCAGCATGCCAAGACTCATGGGACGTGGTGGAGGACTTGCTGTAGTTTTTAAAAAACATTTTATTTGCCAGTCCATGAGCACTGGTACGTACTCTTCATTTGAACTACAGATGATTAACCTCCTGGGGTCGACGGTGGCGCCGGCGACGCCAATTGCATCTTTTCATGACAGGAGCAAATAGAACCTAAAATGCTCGTTCATTTTTGATTGTATATATAAGAGTAATAGATCATTTAAATCTGTAAGGAGTCTACTTTTATATGTGTACACTCACAGTATCAGCAAAACAGTATGTTTTTGCAAAACAAAGAAAATAAACAGGGTGCGCATTCAGCAGTTTTAGTCTCCACACGTATCATTTTGAAATGCGTCATTAAAATGAACTGAAACTCAGCGAATACGTGACACACACACATGAGAGAGATATCTATAGAAAGCTTAATATTTTTACTTTTAGATGAAGCCCCTCGTACTGAAAACAAATATTTTCTGATGAATCCGTATGAAACCACGATGTCCAGTCTCTCCCGTCTGCTTCATTATTTTTAATTAGATCATGCCCATGAGCTACTTTCCCTTTTCATATGATAATCGCCACGTGAGGGTGTGCGCCAAATGTATACACCCACATCACCGTAAACAAAGGGCCGAGACTTTTCTTCCAAGTTCATCTGGGCTACTTGTCCTTTCTGGAAGAAGATGCGCTGTGAGGAATAAGAATTCAGAGGAAGAATACGATGTGACACACAGCGCGATCCATCAGAGGAGATATTTACACGAGTAAGTGTTTCTTTTATTAGCCTACTTGCCTTAGTTGTTACTGTGTTACTGTGACAGAACTTGTACACATTTTACTAGTTAAGACTTTTTTTCAAACCATAATTCATGACTACAGCAAGTGAAACATTATGAAGCATGTTTCATTTCATTGCTTCAAAGTGTCTAACGGCGCCAGGATGTTTTTTAACTTTCTATACAATAGAAAATAATGCGATATAAAGGTAATATTGTTTACACTTACGCTTAACAATAATAATATAGTTTCCCAGATATAGAATGTTTTTGTATTGTGTAATACATACAAAGCATGCTTATGTTTATGACTTAAAGATCATATTATTTATTTATTTATCGTATAACAGAAGATGTCTTATAACAGTGTTTACACTGAGTGTATGTTTAGACCATATTTATCAATACTCTGCTCTCTAATAGATGTTTAAAGTGATAAACAATAATGATTCGTTTCTCAGATATAAAATTTCCTTTTCACGTTAGTACAAATGTGTGAGTCTATGACTACAAAATTCATACACTATTGTAGTGGACAGCACATTCCAGGGCCCAGTTTATTGGTGGGCCCCTCCCTGACCACAGTAGTGGACAGAGGTTTGCTACATTTTGATTGGATCTTGGTGAACTAACATAAGCAAACTGTCCAACGGCATCAGATAAAGATGCCAGGACAACAGCCAGACATTTCTTAGAGTGCAAGAAGAAGACCTTTGGTACACAGCCCGGGAAGGACAGAACTTCCTATTGGTCAAAATGCAGTTTGTGCCCTTCACCCACCTTGTGACTGATTCCTAAGGGTTTGGCCTGTGACCGACCATAAAAATTCCTTAGGACCTCCAGATGCAGCAGCAGTGGGTGAAACTAAGAGAGATCATGGAGATCCATCCAAATCCATTCATAACTAGGTTTTCAAACCTTAAATCTGATGCACATTACAACACACACATTTTATACTTATTCACAGAAATTAGTATTCTGTGTGACAGCTACAGGTAGTGCAACATCTTACACAAACTCAGCTGTTAAAGGACAAATGAATGGATGCATGACAGTTCAATCTTTTCCTATCATGTTTGGACTTAATGTGTTCGTAACATTGCCAAATGCATTCTGGTTATGGTTTGGGAAGTGAGAAATGCACTGGTAAACCTTTAGTGACACTTTTCTGACACTTTTGTGTTTGGACTATGCAAATAAATTCCACAGGAGGAAAGAAGGGTGGGCCACCACGTGTCCCCCCACTCTGTTGGAACCAGCCAGTCACAGCACGGAAATGGAGAAGCGCCAAATTGCAATCTCCTCCTCATCGGAAAGGGATAAATCAACAGGGGACGTCAACAGAAACACCAACGTTCTGGTAGCCCACCAGTTCTGAGTCTGGTACAGGGAAGGCAGCAACAGATCAACCTTCGTTCTGAGTCTGAGCCTTGCGACGAGGGTGAGACAATAGCAGAAACGCCTCAGTTCTGAGTCTCCGCCACATCCAGGGGATGTTACACAAAGTTCTGAGTCTCCCGTTCAGAGAGACAGTAACAGATACACTGTTCTGAGTCTGCAGCCTGTCAAGCAAAGGACTCCAACAGGACAACCTTCGTTCTGAGTCTCCGGCCTGCAAAGGTGAGACAATAACAGCTACACCGTTCTGAGTCTGCGACCCACAAGGGTGAGACAACAACAGATACCAAGCCTGAGTCTCCAGCTTTTGAGGCAGCAACAGATATGACCACATTCTGAGGCTCCAGCCTGTGAGGAAAAAGATAATCTACGTTCAGAGTCTTTGTCCAGCGAGACAACAACAGATGCAGTGTCCTGAGTCTTCATCCTGGAGAGACAAAGCGGATTGACCAAGTTCTGAGTCTCTAGCCCAGAGAGGCAGAAGACACACATACATTTGCAGCAAGGTTAAGCTCCGGTGAGCAAACCTCCACTTCAGGTACTTTTGCTTGCGTGTTCCAAGCTAAGGATCTTCAGCACCTACTCCAGGGCCACATCTGCGTGTTCCAGATTTTAGAACCCTTGGTGCTCCAGGAGATCAGCATCCTACAGCACTTCATCTTCAAGGCTGTCAAAACAGATTCCTGCTCCTTTCCCCACTGTACTGCCACCAGCGCAACCAGTGAAAGAAGTCACCGCCACCGGACTGCTCACTCAACCACAATTTACATTAGATATTATATATCTGACTGCAGCTGATAACAAATCTTACACATTTGTTTGATGCATAATAAGGTTCTTCACCTTATTTGTTTCAGAGTAGCAACAGTTTATCTTTCCAGATAACATAGCTCTGACATAGCAACACCCAACATAATCACTTGCATTTTATGCATCTTATGCACTTTATTCCTTTTCCATTCATGGTATTCATTTAGTAGTTGTGGATTACTCTTGTCTATCTTTTGTTAATAAAATATATTTTATTACAACTTGTGTCTTCCTTGTGTTGATAATACAGCAAGAGGTTCTACAAGTTAGAGATCCCACCAATCTTTCTTATGTGATGTACTCATAGCCACACATTAATTGACACGTGATTCAAGAATTATACAGTATGGTTGCATATGCGGTAGTGGCGCTCTCAGACCTCGCGCTGAGGTGGGCTCATGGTTCAAACTGGGAATGATAGGTCTCATAGCTAACCCTTGTATAGAGGAGAGCAGTTCCCAGCTCAACCAGAAGGCAGCACTAGATTAGAAGGGGATGTTTAGCAGGGCCCAATGAGAGAGCTGTTACCGGCCAACGTAGTCTGAAGAGATATTACTCCTCAGAGCCATAGCAGTCGACAGAAACACCTCTCACTCAAGCCCACTCCTCGGAGGGGTGACTCACTGGTTCGACCATAAGGGCAGTGTGACATGAAGGTCCAGATGGGCCTCCATCTACTGTACTGCAGAGTGGAGTTAAGCAGCTGCTCAACACCTCAGCGAGAGGAGCTCTAACTCACATGAGCTCCTGTTGCATGATGCATGATGGTTGTGGTGGATAACCAACATCCCAGAAAAACCCTAGGTCCCTACTCTGTAACAAAGTCAGAAGCACAACAGACAGGTCCCAGAAACACTGCAAAGAAAGCTAGTAAATAGATTCACACAACCACTAGCCAAAAGGATGAAATGGATCATGCTCACACACCATGGCTCCCGCACATGACTCAAGTTCACGGATATATATAGAAGACAGAGTTCGAAGAAGACTTGGGTCCGGACCATCAGTCAGGTGGTTCTTTGAAGCAAAGAACCTGGCCAAAACATCATATGTCCAGCATGAGAGACTACAATGTAAGTACAGGAGGCTCCTGGTAGTGGGCATGATTTTTTACACGGTCAATTATTCAGATGAGTAATTTTCATCTGCACCTTCTACCTCTCCTTCCACCCTTTCCACCCTATTCTCCACTCCCTCTCTGGCCATGTCTTCTTACAGTGTCTCCTCATGCTCTTTCCACTACACCAATGCCCTCCTCTCGAGTCATCTTGTCTCCCTTTCCTTCTACTCTCCTCTTTTCTCACATGCTCATTTCTACTCAGTTCTTTTCCCTTTCCTTCTCTTCTCCTCTTTTCTTGCATCCTCCTCTCTGCTCATCTCTTCTCCCTTTCCTTCTCTCTTCTTTTCCCACTTCCTCCTCTCTGCTCATCCCTTTCTTCCTGTTCCACTCTTCTTTTTATCTCTTATTACACTCCTTTCTCTATGCACTCCACTCCCTTATGGACTTACACACCCTCCCCACCCCCCTCCCCCTTTTGTTTTATTTGTATTTATTTCATTTTTATTTCTTAGTATTATTTGTACTATTATTATTATTAATGCATATTATTTCCTGCTCTTTGTATACTTTCCCTTTTATTATTACTCTAAAGCAATTGTGAAAAATGTGTAAACAATTAGGAAACTGCATTTCCTGTGTTGTGTGTATAATTAACTGAATAGTTATCAGTTTATGTCCAGTCGAAAAAATACCATGTTCATTTGATATAATGACAAATTACAGAGTTTTGTTTGTTGTGTTTGGACAAATGGTACATAAACGTTTGTGATTTTAAAGTATTGGTTGGTTGCATTAACTATTGTGAAAACATTTGAGAGTTTTATGCACATTGTTTTGCGAAAAATTATTTGTGTGATTTGTTAATTGTATGAAATGAATGAAAACGTACAATCTGTTTAGGACAGATCACTGTTCAGCTCACTGTTAACTGTTTTGAGAACAGTAACCTGAGTTTGGAGAAATATCAAATCAATTGAGAAAAACTGATTTGTGTACAGATCTTATGAAACAGGAGACAATTCCTTTTGATGCTTTGAAACATTTTACCAGTTTATCAGTGACATTAATTTATTAGGTAATCATAACTAAATCAATTAAAAATCAATTAAACCTTTAAGGTATACTTTCAACAGAGGGAGCAAAAGAAATTGCAACGTTATCATATAATTCAGTAAATCATGTTTTAACCTTTTTTTGTGTGTGTGTGTTGCATCATTAATGTGTTAAAATTTGCAGGCAAACACTATGTTTGTCCCCAAAACACTATACTTACATACAGACAACTGGCCTACTGACACTGAACCCTGCAAGACCATGCTGGTGAACCAGCATCACCAGCTCCATTTTGCTTGAGAACAGCATGGATATGCTGGTCCACCAGCTAGACCAGCATAAACCGGCCTGGACCAGCTCTAACCAGCATAAAACAGCTCTGACCAGTTTGGAATCCATGCTGGTTTATGCTGGATTTTTAGCAGGGGCATGTCCTTGTTTGACATTTGAAAGGACTAATGTTGAGAGCTCAGTGGCACATTTGTTTTAAAGATTTGGACTTTGTGAACTTTGAATTACTATTGGGTGTTTTGTGGTTTGCACTTACTAAAAGAAAAATGTTAAGACAGTTATCAAAACTTACTTTGTCTGGCAGGTCTTCTGGAAGAATTATTGTCCCATGCAAACCACATGATTAATAATATAAAAATACATATTTATTTATAAAACATTTAAGGTCTAATGGTTTCTTTAAGAGACTCAGCATCCTGAAAACTCAAGTCTTGGATCTTACTAGCAGCAGTATCTGTCATCAAGAGTCCCATTTATCTTCACAAGCCATTTTTGAGAAAAGCTGTGGATATTATACAAACATTTAAATCTAGAGGGAAATTAGCTTCTTGAAAAGATAATGTTGTGTTGACAATAAATACAAAAACATGCAATGTACCAATACAATTTAACTTAGAGCAGCATTAGCCTTCATTAATATACATCACAAGTAAAGAGGTCTAAAAGTCTATTCCAGAAGTTTATGTCATGGCAGCTGAAGGATTAGAGTAAAACATCTACTAAGCTAATGGTAAAGGATGGCAGGGTGACATTAACTGCTACATTGTGGCAGATGAGTCAGCTTTGTTTACTAAGCTTTTAGTGTTGCAGTGCTGTTCTTGAGCTCGAATTTGAATCTTTATCATTGCAATAGGCTCTCCAATAAAATAAAACATTTAAAAGAATAGTTTACCCAAATATATAAATTCTGTCATCATTTACACTTTAAATCTTTTGCAGAACAGAAGAACTACTCAATGTTTTGCAAAAATGACGTATTTTGCAAAGATGATAAAATAGATGAGCCCCAGAGACATCCCCAGCGAAGACCTTGTCAACTAGACGGCCATTGGCACAAGACCACAGGAACCAGATGAGTCCTCTGCGAAATCTGACTTTGCCACAGCCTGGAATTAAACTGCTGGTTTTATCTGGCCAGAGGAGAATTGGCCTCCCGACTGAGCCTTGTTTCTCCCAAGGTTTTTTTTTCTCCAATTCTGCCACTGATGGTGTTTAGGTTACTTGCTGCTGTCGCCTCTGGCTTGCTTAATTGGGGACACTTAATTTCCAGCAATATCATCAATTTATTTGCACAGATACTATTTGAACTGAACTGAGCTAGATGATGACATCACTGAATTCAATGATGAACTGACTTTAACTGAAAATTTAGTGTTTACTATTGTCCTTGGTGACACTTCATAATACCTTTCATTAATAAATCATTAACAAACATTATGTCATGCTTAACAGATCATTAGTTAATATATATTCACACATCTAGAAACATAAAATGTTTACTAATAAATGTATTAAACATTACCTAGTAATTAACATTTCATGTATATTAAAATGCTTACAAATGTCACTAAACTTCTAATTCACATGATCATGCACATCTTGAAAATCTACAAATGATTTTAACAGATGTTATACAATGATTAAAAGCTTTTGTTAATGCACAATATTTCTGTTGTTATTAAGGTGTGATATGGGGGTAAAGTTAGGCTTAGGCTTTGGTGGTATGGGTAGGTTTAAGGGTTGGGTAAGGGGTCAGCAGTGTACAGGGCCTATTTGATTACTAGGCAACACGATTCAATCTGTTTATATTACATTTTGATACATGAAAAATAAACTATTTTCTTGAAAATTAGTTTTTTTTTTTTTTTCTGTTGATGTATCATTCAAGGAATATTCTGTTTAATGATACAAATAGTATACCTATATTGAGGTAATAAAAACATATTTTGCACCCAAATTACAATGTGTTATGTGTTTACCAAGCATTAAGCTAAACTGACTACTAACCACCCTTTACATAAATGTTGTTACAGTAGCTAAAAGTCTAGTGTCAATAAAAATACTAAAAAAAAAAAAAAAAAAATCAGTAAATGTTTATAAACATTTACAAATGATGAATAGTCTCAACTTTAGATTGTGTACTGTAAAAACATTAACAAATGATTAATAAATGATTTAAGATGTGCAAATAGTACAAATCTTTACAATATATTAAGACCAAATATATGACATTTACAGGTTGTGATTATGAGTTAATGTGTTAACATGAATAATTTGTGTAATGCTTAAAATGACTAAGCTATATTTAGCTATATTTTCACATATAGCTAAATTTCACAGCTATATTAAGCTATATTTTCACATTTGTAAATGTAAAAATGAGCATTAGCTAATATGTGAACTGAAGTGTAATGACATTTGCATTCAAAAGTACATTAACAAATAAACTTGTAATCATTGTATAGTTTCTGTTAAAATCATTTGTAGATTTTTAAAACACATTGAAAGTTTAATGATATTTGTAAATATTAACTAATGATCCGTAAAGCATTATAATCATGTTTGTTACTGATTTATTAATAAAGCTTTTAATAATTGTAAACCATGTCAAAATCATTTGAAGACTTTAAAAAAAAATGCATGCAATGCATCATATGAATATCATATGAATTGAAAGTTTGATAGCATTTGTAAGCATTTCAATTTACATTAAGTAATGATCTGTTAATCATTTGGCATTGTTTAATAAGGTGATTAGTTAACGTTAGCAAGCACATTATCTCATATTTCTAGATATGTGAATATATATTAATTAATGATTAGTTGGTAACACTTTGTTTTATGGTTTCTTAATTAGTTGTGTATTAGCATGCATATTACTAGAATATTAGAATATTCTCATGAGAAATGTTTAGTGATATACAGTTACTCTATATAATGCATAAATAAAAATAATTATTGACAGTAAATACATTACACTGGAAATTACAGGTCGAGTTTTTGTGTGGGATGGCATATTTTTTGCAGTATGGTTTTTTGTATACTGGACCTTTTTTTTTTTTTTTTTTAATGTATTCTATTGTACATTAAAAACTTGCATACTGCAGTATATACTGGAGCATATTCCTTACAACATTCTGTGTGCTATTTCAGAATAAGTTCTCCAGTTTGTTTTTCCTGTGTTGAAGCTCAAATTTGTCATTTTTATCATACAGTCAAATATTCACAGATTAAACACAATTAGCTGCTGTTTTGTTTAATTGTGTGCAATTAATTTAAGCATATTGAACAATTCAGGAGAAATTTGACCAAGCCATTATGTTTAATTAACATTTAAACTGGACTGCCACTTTTGTAGAGAGCTACTTAATTACTGACAAATCAGGCAAAAGTGCAGTAAAGAAATCATCCAAGTGACCTGAATGTAAAAAAAAAAAAAAAAAATCACTCCGAACAGCCAGTCAGTACAGAATCATGGAACACATGGAATACATGACACAATTTCAGTAACAATGGATTTCAGCAATGCATGATATTATAATGATAATGCACTCTGAAAATACTTTACAGTTAAATAAGATTCATATGAGTCACAAGCCACAATTAGAACCTCCTGTCATGCGTGATAAATGTTCATGAATAATGCATCAGGTGCAATAATTATTGTTTGACAATGCCAAGGTTCAGGTAGGGTTCACTGATGCAACCATGGTTACAGATGCTTTAATTGTTAGGGAAGAATTTATTTATTTTTTCTCTGTCATTGACTTTTGAAATGGCTTGGTTTGCAGTGTATATATATATATATATATATATATATATATATATATATATATACTGTCTTCCAAATTCAAATTTAAAGTTATGTACATGCAGTACAATATTGAATGTGGGTGGTAGATTAGTGCCTGACTCTAAGAGCTTGCAAGGGGAAATTTGCTAGTTCAAGCTCTGCAAAGAAACAAGCAAAGGCAAACTATCAGATAAATCTGTAATAAGTGTACTATAAGTTGCTTCGGATAAAAGTGTCTCCTTAATGAATACTTTCTAAAAGTGGGTGGTACCCACAGTCATTGCAGTATCCTTTTTTAAGTTTTTCAGCTGTCATTGACATGCTGCTGCATAGTCAGCAGGAATCCTATCTATTCCATAATCTTTTCTAGCCATTAGTGCCACTCATGAAATCATTTCCCCCGTGAGGTTGCCATGGTTTCCGGCCCTCAACACAGAACATGTTATCAATTGTCACCTTAACACACCTAATTTTACAATATTACATGGAGGTCATGAAAAACATTTCATATAAACAAACAAATAGATATTGTCACGGTTTTGTTGCTTCTGTATCTTACGACCTCTGTATCTTACGACCTAGTCCTCATGTGTCTTCATTGGATTTGTGTCACCTGCCCGTATTCAATTATGTTGTTACCTTTTGTGTACTTATTCTCCCCTCTTGGTTCTGTAGGTTGTCCGAACTCGTCAGTTTGTGCTAGAGTGTATGTGTGGATTTTGCCTGTCATTTAAAAAAAAATAACATATATTGAACTCTTTGTCATTGTCTTTTTTGCCTTTTTGATTATTACACACACTTTAGTGTTTAGCAGTTCAGCAGTTAAGTTCAGCTATATTTTTTGTTCTTTTTTTGTGCATTATCCACAATCCTGCTGTTCTTCTCCTCTTGCTGAAGCAAGAGGGAACGCTCCCTTGAGGACCATAAAAGGGACTTTTTAGACCTCGCTTACCACTCTCAATACCCGGATGACTGCCTGATCACATTTTATCAGATGGGACTTAACAACGCCACAAAGGCGTTGTCCGGGAAAGGTCCTCAGGGGAGCTTTGCCGTTTTTGTGGAGTGGGCGCTGGTGAGCAATGATTTACTACTCACCATCTTCTATCCTAATGAGAGACTCACCAGCCCCACTCCCAATTCAGAGCCCAGCCAGCTTTCCCCCCCTGAAATGGAGCTAAAGCTTGAGCCCACCGCAGGCACGGAGCCAGAGCCTGCTGCGACCAAAGCATTAGAGGCCGTAGCGTGAATTATCGCCCCGCAGCTTGAGCCCAATAAGGAATCTGACCAGGTGTGCGAGCGGGCAACAACACCCGTCCCAGTGGGGACTCTCATGGAGTATGAAGGCATGGAGGAAGGCCCCACCCACATCCTTGCTGCTGAGGGTGAGCTGCAAGTTATTTTCTTCATCTCTGCCCAGCCTTGTCAGTCTGTCTTCCTTATTGGTTCTAGCCAGCCGTGATTTTTTGGAGTTTCCGCTGGTTTTGTCCAGCCCTGACCCTACTGAATCTCCAAAGCTCCCACACATCCTCCCTATCCCACCTCCGCCTTGTGATTCTGTTTTTCTCTAAATCCCTAGTCTAGTATCTGTCTATCGGTCAATTCAGTCTCTGCCAGCTGCATAAGCTGCAGCTTATGGCACTCCAAAGGCTCCACCTTTGTCTTCCGTCGCTCTCACTCCACTGTGGTCTTCCGGATCCCTGCCTCCTGCTGCTTCGCCTTGGCCCTCTGGATCCTCATGGTCACCCAGGCTCCGCGTCTGCTCGGCTCCGTCTGGAACTCATTACCGAATAAGATCGATGAACTGGCTGCGCTGGTGAAAAGTGTTAAGATCTACAGAGAGGGCAGTTTGATGTGTGAGTGTGAAACGTGGCTCACAACAACCATCGCGGATGCTAATGTGGAGCTACACAGCTTCAGTACAGTCAGGGCGGATAAAGACACGAAAACTTGCGGGAAGGGGAAAGGAGGAGGACTTGCTTTATATGTGATCACAAGGTGGTGTAATCCTGGGCATGTGACTATTAAAATCTCTAGCTGCTGCAGGGATATTGAACTTCTGGCTGTAAGTTTGCGCCCCTACTACTTGCCTAGAGAGTTTGACATGCGATTGTTGTTATTGTTTACATACCTCCACGTGCTGATGCGGAGGTAGCATGTGATGTCATCCACTCGGCTATTGCTGAATTACAAACCCAGCACCCTGAGGCACTTGTGTTAATCTTTGGTGACTTTAATCATGTGACTTTGGACACAACACTACCTGCATTTTCCCAGTATGTAGACTGTAATACCAGGGGAAAGTGAGGAGCTCACCCACAACCACATGCTCATTCAGGAAGTGGTCTCCTGAGGCAGAGCAGGCTCTGAGAGACTGCTTTGGAATTACAGACTGGGATGTATTGCAGGGGTCGCATAGTGGGAACATTGAGGAGGTTGTTGATTGCACTACTGACTACATCAACTTTTGTATGAACCTTGTTGTTCCAGTAAGAACTGTACGATGTTATGCTAACGATAAGCCCTGGATCACTAGTGAAATTAAGGGTCTTCTGAACCAGAAGAAGAGGTCCTTTAAGAATGGTGATCAGCAGGAGCTTAAACGTGTGCAGAAGGAACTCAAAGTCCAGCTCAGGGAGGCGAAGGAGCAGTATAGGAGGAAGTTGGAGCAGAAGTTACAAAATAACAGCATGAAGGAGTTGTGGGAGGGGATTAAAAGAATTACTGGATGTGGCTCATAGAAGGGTAACAACATTGAAGGAGATGTGGAGAGAGCGAACCAGCTGAACAACTTCTTCAATAGGTTTGATCACCCCAATTTGTTTACATCGTATAATACTACACCCTCCAACCCCCCTCCCCCTTCTTCTCTCTCTCGCTCCCTGGATACCAACTTTAGTATGAAGGAGGGTGTCACCTTAGCCACGATCACGACAGCCCAGGTGTGCAGAGAGCTGAGGAGGCTTCGTCCCAGCAAAGCAGCTGGTTCGGATGAAGTATCCCCATGATGAAGGTCTGTGCGCTGGAGCTGGGTGAACCCCTACAGCGCATCTTCAACCTGAGCCTAGAACAGGGAAGGGTTCCTTGACTGTGGAAAACATCCTGCATCATCCTCAAACCACACCCTGGAGAGCTGAATGACTACAGGCCGATTGCTCTGATGTCACGTAATAAAGACCATGAAACGGGTGCTGCTACACTATATGATGCCACAGGTCCGCCATTCCCTTGACCCTCTGCAATTTGCATATAAGAAGAAGGTGGGAGTGGAGGATGCTATTATTTATTTGTTACATCGATCCCTCTCTCACCTGGACAGGGGCTGTGAGAATTACATTCGTGGATTTTTCCAGTGCCTTCAACATCATCCAGCCTCTGCTCCTCAGAGAGAAACTGAAAGAGATGGGAGTAAACTCACACCTGGTGGCGTGGATTACAGACTATCTAACAGGCAGACCCCAGTATGTGCAACTGAGGGACTGCAGGTCTGACACTATGTTTAGCAGCATAGGAGCACCGCAGGGGAAAGTGCTTTCTCCGGTTCTGTTTACCCTGTACACGTCAGACTTCCAGTATAGCTCAGAGTCTTGCCACATTCAGAAGTTTGCGGACGATACTGCTATTGTGGGATGTATAAGGAATGGACAGGAGGAGGAGTACAGGAAACTGATTTGGGACTTGCACCTCAATACCACCAAGACCAAAGAGATGGTGGTGGACTTCAGGAGGCCTAGGCCTAAACTGGAGTCCGTGACTATCAACAATGATTGTGTGGAGATTGTTAAGAGTTACAAATATTTGGGAGTGCAGTTGGATAAAAACTGGACTGGACTGCTAACTCAGATGTTCTGTACAGGAGAGGTCAGAGCCGTCTGTACTTCCTCAGAAGTCCTTTAACATCTGCAAAAAGTTGTTGCAGATGTTTTATCAGACTGTCGTGGCGAGTGTCCTCTTCTATGCAGTGGTGTGCTGAGGAGGCAGCATTAAGAAGAAGGACGCCTCACGTCTGGACAAACTGGTGAGGAAGGCAGGCTTTGTAGTGGGTACAGAGTTAGACAGCATGTCATCGTTGGCAAAGCGACGAGTATTTAGCAGGCTCTTATCAATTATGGATAATCCACTGCATCCACTGCATAGTATCATCTCTAGGCAGAGGAGCAGCTTCAGTAAGAGGTTGCTGTCACTGCCTTGCTCCACTGACAGATTAAGGAGGTCATTCCTCCCCGATGCTATACAGCTTTTTAACTCCGCCTGGGGAGGGGGAGAAAGTCAACGCTAATTTTCTCCAGTGTTTTGAATAGCATTAATAATTGTAATTTGCACACATTACACATTTTGCGAGAGCGCTGGTTATTCACTCCCCCCACCTTCAATCCCTGCCGGACCTGGGACTCGAACCTGCAACCTTTCGGTTACAAGCCCGACTCCCTAAGGCTTTGACTGTATATTATTGCATGTATTATATGGCACATAGATGTATGCAGTGGACAACGGTCGTTATTCAGAAATATCTGACTGCTGAATGCAGTGATTGACCAATCAGAATCAAGTGTTCCAGAGAACTTTGTAAAAATACTGTATATACTCTACATATTTCCAATTCATGCTACAGTAAATAATTTGTTAACACTTTATTTTAACATGACATACAGTAATTATTATGTTACATGTACTAATAACAGTAGATTATGCATAATTACAATCAACTAACCCTAATCCAAACCCTAAATTTTAACCTATATTATGTGGTTAATTAATATTACACATTACTTAAATAATGTGTATTGATTATACTGTAACAATGTCATTTTAAAATAAAGTGCAACAAAGATTCCTAACCAAATGTTAACAAGTGTTTAACTTTGAGAAATTTGCCCTTCACCACTTTTTCTTTTCTCAAGTTTATTGATTCAGTTTAGGTTGCAACTCAATTCATAAATACAAACTGTATACATTAAGGTATAATAAATTTAATATAGACAGCTGACATATTTATTTGCATCAATAGATTTCTTTCTACAACCAAGTATGTTTTGCATAGAATATGTGAGGATTTTCATCACTGTTACCTCCAAAAAAAAAAAAGCTTCCAGTCATGACAAAATGTCAAACAAAAAGTTAAATGTCACTGAATTTTTGCAAAGTGTTCACCAAGTTTAAAGTTTGAAAGACCAAAAAACAGGATAAAATGCTGCTGGAAAAAAAAATGCTGCTGGAAAAAAAAAAAAAAAAGCCCCAGCTTCAACCAAAGGCTGTTAGTTTTGCAATATTAGCTGTTTATGTAATCCAATTATCACATTTTATTTACACATATGTATACATGTGAGAGACTCATCCAGTATAGCCATCACACATTGAAAGCTAGGTTACACTAGAGCTGAGTTGTAGTTTTATTATCAAAAAATATATGAAACATTTTGTGCTCCTCATACAAAATTGTACATACACATTGCTCAGGAGTAGCGTCTGTGTTAAGCAACATTTGGGAGAAGAGAGGAAACTAAATGCTATATATATATATATATATATATATATATATATATATTTATTTTTTCCTGAACACGTAAATGGCTGTAGATAAAACCTTTACTTAGCACAAAAGTTCATCAAACATGATATGAGCACATCAAACAATATAAGTATCTATCCTAAAGTCCTGCTTTCAGTTGAGTCATTCAGTACAGGGGAAAACTCAAACATATAAACTATACTACCTCCAAAAAAAAAAAAAAATCACTGGGCTGTCTTGTCTGTCATTGGCTTCTGTCTTTTAGTATCATGCAAGAGTTCATTACAATAGTGCTCACGCACACACACACACCACATCAAATTTCAAATTCTCCTAAAAATAAAAACAGAATGAAAATTATTAAGCCCTTCTGTGAAGCCGTGTTGTTTCCTACAGGGTTCCCTGTGTTCCTGTCTCCTTTCAGTACCCATAGCATTTAGTATGTTAATAGGATGTCAACAATTGCTAGGGGCTTCCACTTTTAGACAACACATTGATAACAGCTGATAGCACAGCTGATAGCATAGCTCACTGCTGCAAATTTAGTAGGCAAGTAGCAATGAATTATAGTAAGAATCAAATTAGTTACGTTTTTTTTTTTTTTTTCTTCATATTTTAGAGAAATATTACCAATTGGAGTGTAAAATGTAACACAGGAGACAAGATTCAGTTTTTTATAGGGTCAGTTAAGATCAACATGTGTCATGTGTCAAAACAATGTGCCATTAGAATTTGCATTCTTCCATACCATGTATATGTACACTATTGTTCAAAGGTTTGGGAAGGTTTACTTCAGCAATAATAATACTTAAGCAATAAATTACTCAATACAATAATGATTAAAATGGTTAAATTCAGCAAGGATGAATTATTGATCAAAAGTGACAGTAAATATTAATAAACATTTTTTAATATTACAAAAGATTTCTATTTTAAATAAATGCGATTTTTTATTTATTTATTATTATTATTTATTTATTTATTTATTTATTTTTTTTGTTGACATTTTTATTCATCACAGATTCCTGAAAAAAAAGTATCATGGTTTCCACAAATGTATTAAACAGCACAAGCATATCAACACTGATAATAATAAGAAATATTTCTTCATTTATAAAGGGTAATGTGTCAGTGAAGACTGGATTAATAGCTGCTGAAAATTCAGTTATGCCATCACTGGAATAATCACATTTTAATGTATATTAATATAGAAAATAGTTATTTTAAATTTTAATATTTGCTTACTTTTCTTTACTGTATTATGATCAATTAAATGCAGCCTTGCTGAGACTTCCTTCAAAAACTTCTTACAGACCCCAAACGTTAAACAGTAGTGTATATACACTGACAGTGAAAAGTTTTTGGACAGTATTTTTAATGTTTTTAAAGAAGTCTATTCTGCTCTCTCCTGCATTTATTTGATCCAAAGTATAGCAAAAACAGTAAAATTTTGTACTACTGAAAATAACTGTTTTCCATTTTAGTATATTTTAAAATGTAATTTATACCTGTGATTTCAAAGCTGAATTTTTATGCTCATTACTCCAGTCACATGATTTATTTAATGAATAGAAAGTACAGAAGAATAGCAGTTAACATTATAAATGTATTTATCATCACTTTTGGTCAATTTAAAGCATCCTTGCTAAAAAAAAAAAAAAAAAAAAAAAAAGTAAACGACTGTTTTAAAAAAAAAAAAAAAAAAAAAAAAAAATTAATAATAATAATAATAATAATAATAAATGTTTCTTGAACAGTAAATCAGCATATTAGAATGACTTCTGAAGGATCATGTGACACTGAAGACTGGTAATGATGCTGAAAATTTATTTCACAATATTACTGCTTTTGTTGTATTTTGGATCAAATAAATGCAGGCTTGGTGAGCAGAAGAGACTTCTTAAAAAAAAAAAAAAAAAAAAAAAAAAAATAATATATTTATATATATATATATATATATATACACATATATATTAAAAATCTTACTGTCCAAAAACTGTATAAAAACAATCTTGTAAATTGGGAAGTGTGAATGTTCAATTCCTACAAAAGCTTATTTTTATACAACAGAATGACGGTTTTGCTTTTTGGTTTGAATGTCTCTGGTTTGTTTAGCACATTTTAGAGGTCAATTGTACAATAAGAGCAAAATTCATAACACACACAAAAACATTAAAAAAACATCTACATATCAAGAAAGTGTTTCTACCAGTCTCAGCTTTTCTTCATTGTGTGGCAAACCAATAATAAACTCTGAAACTAAATCTGAAATATTCTCTTCTCTTTTCCAAATTAAAGCAGAAGTTAGCTCATACTGCATGAGTTTGGGGTCACTGGTTTCTCAACAGTTTTTATGCAATTAAGCTGCATAAAAATGTTGTTAATTTGTGGGAACAAAAGGCAAGTAAAAATAAAATAAAATAAAAAATAAAAGTCAGTGGGGTGTGCTTCTTGCCACGAGTGCATTGAATTAAGGCACAGGCACTGTTCTTTTTGAACAGAGTGGGTGCATGGGTTATATCCCAGTGTAAGCACAGTTTGGGTATAGGTGATCACGTCATGAGAGGCATCCCAGATGGTGGACTGTAGATGTAGAACTTGGGTAATAATACAAAATACGATGTTAAAAATAGTTTAGACCTCAAAACAGAAGAAAATTGTCATATTTATGTGGCGTACACAAGATAAAGCACCCACACTACTTTCCTCAGCAAAAAATATATTGATTCTGATTGAAAAAAGGACTCTAATGAGTAAAAGTGAGGTATGCATCGGAATGGCGACTGTCATGATACGTCAAATGGTTTTCTGGTGATCACCTTGAAAGTTTTTCGTTCAAACATTGTTTTACAAAGTATTTTCATGTATCTTGAGAAAATCCTTTTCAGTTCTTGTCAACATTGGATTCTTCAAGAGGAACGAGTCCTCTGTATGTATGAGTGTATTGTAATTGTGTGTGTGTGTGTATGGAGAGGATCTTGTGAATATCTAGAGGCATAAGTTGCTGCTGATCTGGCAAGTGGAGCCAGTTCCTGCTTGTGATACGAAGAGTTTTCCATTGGGACAGACACACACCTCAAAGACAGTCTGTCTAGTTCCAGAGGGGGAGGCTTTTCCCTCTGGCAGACGCAGGAGCTTGATTTTCTTGGCATCCAAGCTGATCTAAAGAGAGAAGGGAGGAGGGTTTAATTTTTTCATTGTTTCATATTACTTCTACCTTATATAAACATTCCTTTAATCAGTTTATGCCAGTTTCCATGAAAATACACAATATGTACAAGCTCAGGGGCTTTTTTTTCATTCATTCATTCACTCTTGGGACATGTCTAAAAGTCTGTTTGCCATTTACTGTATACTGTATAAACATCTACATTAAAATCAAATGATAAAACAATATTTTCCGTAAATGTAATTACGTAATTTTCAAAATTATGTTGACATGATTTTCAAGACCTCTGAGGTTGACAGGCCAAAATCACTATTTAAAACTAGCTACATTTCATGCATTTCAATTAAGTTGCATAATGTATAATACAATGGTTCTCACTACAAATAAAGATATGGGACTTGTCAAGTGATTTGATTTGAAAAGTGCCTTATAAAGTGGTAAAGTTTTCTTCCAGGTTTATTTTCCATCTAGAGCTCTCAAATTGTAGTTACAAAAAGAGCAGAACTATCATTTTATTGAACAAAATCTCCCATCTCACAGGGTGTTCATCCAAAGTCAAGTCCTCTAACCCTTCTACATCCAACCAATTGTAGTAGTTTCAGTGACATAAGCACTCCAGCAAGTCTCGATTAGACATACTTTTAGCCCTTTCCCTGAGCTGAACCTGTCTCATTTCTCACTTTCTATTTTTCATGGGACCCTTGAGAAAGCATGTATTACCAAGGCTGAGAGAGAAGCTAGTAAAGGTATAAAAAGGTAAGAGGAGTCATTACTGACAGCCTCAAGGAAGCATTCCTGTCAAATGACCTGTAACACTTTTTAAGCAGGGGTCTCAGCTGACTTCCCCAGACATCTGCTACCGAGCAAATTTGAGCAAGGGAGGGCTTTTTTTCCCCCTCTGAGGTGGCTGATGTGCAAACCTCCAGTCTAACTGTGGCAGAACTGTCAAGGGGGCACTCGAGCCGGTGGAGGTGTCTGTTTCTCCAGGTAAAAAAGGAGCGACAAATGAAAGTGCTGAGGGGTACTGGAGTGGAATATGTGACAGATGGGAGAAACTCAAGAAAGCATAACCTGAAACTACCAGAGCTGATTCAAGCCTGGTCCCTTGTTCTCACTGAGTCTCATTTATCTATCAATCTGCAAGTCCAATGGCAAAACCCAGGGATGTAGCAATTATTATAAATGGGGGGCATGTCCCCCATCACTATTTTAGAAATTTCTGCATTGGTTCCATACTGTTTGCTAGAAAGCAGGGATAACTGTCACACTTTGGTAATTTCTTTAAAATATTTTTCTACTAAAACTTTGGAATCCTCAACTTTGATATGTTAGCAGATACGAGCTGTGCTAAATAATTTTGAACTTAATCAAGTTGTACAACTAAAATAAAATTACACAAAGCACTGATATTCTGTGTAATTGTAATGGGGTCTGTGATAAAAATGAACTTGATGCAACGAGTAGTGCAAAGAGTGTCTTTAAAATGCACAATAACATCAGGATATTTATTTATTTGTTTGTTTGTTTGTAATATTGCTGTCATGAAAAAATGAAAACCAGAGGACAACCCAAAAAAAGCAGTGTTACTAAATGTAACATGAAATAACTTTACAAGTATTTCTCTTATGTATTGTAAATGAGCCTGAAATAAACAAAATAAAATAAAATAAACTAAACTAAACTAAAATAAAATAAAATAAAATAAAATAAAATAAAATAAAATAAAATAAAATAAAATAAAATAAACCATAGGAATTATGTTTGAATCTTTTTTTTTTTTTTTTTTTTTTTTTTCAATCATTGTCACTGAAACTGTTTGTTATATTGGGAGGAAGAGAATAATTTAAATTTGCTTCTACAGGTCAGATGGAAGCACATTTCAGCCTACAACTACAAAAAAAAAAAAAAAAAAAAGGTTAAAGGTTTAAAATAAGAAATAAAGTCACACTATGAAAGTCGCAATTTCACCAAATAATGTTGCAGTTGTGATATATAAAGTCGCAATTGTGAATAATAACAATAAAGTCATAATAACCATTTTATTTAATATCAAGCAGAAAATGGACATCCATAGATTATATTAATTTTTGTTCATCTTTCTTTTTGTTACGAATCTGGTCGGTGTCCTGCGGTCCGCTCACCGCCAGACGTCGCTCTCACCCTGTCACTATACACAGACTGCTGCACTACACCCCGGACTACATCTCCCAGTATCCATCGCGCTGATTGCATCAGCACCCGTGACCAATCAGCAGCGCTATAAAAGCCCCGGTCTTTCCCCATGCAAGCCACGGAGTGTTGTTGTTGTGTTTTCATTGTTAGCGTTTCCTAGTTCCCTTGTTCCTTGTTCCTTGTTCCTTGTTCCTAGTTCCCTTGTTCCCTTGTTCCTAGTTCCCTTGCTCCTTGTTCCCTCGCCTGGCCATCTCGTCTCGTCTGTCTCGCCACCTGCCCATTGGACTATTGCTCGTGTCACGGATTCTTCTCTCTCGTCTCGCCTCCTTATGGATTACGTTCGCCCCTGTTCGACCCACGCCTGTTTCACGGACTTCTTTGTGCCTAGCCCTGATATTCCTGTTTACCGTTGTTTTGACCCTGCCTGTTTTCGACCATGCATCTGTCTCGTCCCTTTAATAAAAGCTTGCATATGGATCCGCTCGCCTCTTGTCTCACTCACTCCGTAACACTTTTTTTTTTTTTTTCATGCCTTAGTGACTCCCTCTGCTGGGAAATCTATTTTTGTGTAGGTTTTTGGAGTTGGATGTTTTCACAGAGCAAATACTACATATTAGTTCCCCTTCTAGCATGTGTGTCTGAAGCACCTGTGAAACAACACCAATCCCATTGACCCAGGTAGCCTGTGACGTCGCAGGCGGATGCCCGGAAGCATAAGAGGGCGCCTTTTGGCGAACCTTTTTTTCTCCCTTTTCAAATTTCATATCACATGAGAAAAGCATTTATTTTCCATAAAAATGAAGGAAATAATCAAAAAGGTGAAAATAAAGTATCGGGTAGGGTTAGGGTAGGTGCAGGGAGGGCTTTATTGGCCCAATAAGGTGGCATTCAATTTGAATTAAAATTTACACTCAATAAGTTATTATTGCATACTGTTTTATAATGTACTACAATACAGGGGTGCAGATAATTGCCACTATTTGCAGTAAGTATAAATAGCAGAAAATCCTGCTACTTTCACTTAGTGTAAATAGAATTTGTTGCTATTTCTACTTAGTGTTAAATAGCATCCATTGCTATTTGCACTTAGTGTAAATAGCATCTATCGCTAAGAAAATATACTATTTTCACAGTGTAAATAGCATCTATCGACATTTACAAATATGCCAAAACATAATGATTATTTAACGGATCATTTATCAACACATCACCAGTCTGTGCAACTTAATCATGGATATTTTCTGTCAGATAACTGTCATCTACATGCACAGTATTACAACATGAATGTTTAACTTAATGTCCGATTCCCTCTGAACATGAGAAGGAGACAAATATCAAAGGAGCACTTGTTTTGATGACAACCTATGGCAGACGGAAGTGTCACAACTCAGAGTACATTAACCACAACATCAGAACAACTGGCAGTAACAGCATCAGGACAGAATGAAGGACAGTTACCTCTCCATCTTTTGACTCCAGGCGTAAATCACTCCTACAGGTTGCTTGGAAATCACCTGCATCGGCTTCTATTTTCACTCCTTTAGGCGCCTCCATGTATAGGGAACGTGTAGGAGACTCCAGCCTGAACAGAATACATATCACAAGATATATTATCTATATAAGACTTTCAAATCAGTTTAAAATAGCCTAAAAATGTTATAGCAATGAAGCTGATGATTTCAGAGGGGGGCTCTGCAAAGTGAAAAATTTCCTGGATGTATATTAGGGTAGCCCTTATTTTTGGATTTTTGAAATCTTCTGCTCTCACCCTCCCGTCAACTCTCCAAGTGTCATTTCCCCATCCAGTCTCCCTCTCTCTCTCCCACTTCACCTCTTGTCCACTCACTGTCCTATTGAAATAAAGGTATAAAATGCCAAAAATAAAATCTTTAAAAAAAAAAGGCATAAAATGCCCCAAAAAAACAAAAACAAAAAACAAACAAACAAAAAATTACAAAGCTGCAGATAAGAACCTATCCAGTAAGTGAAAACTGGATTCTGTTGCTCTCTGACAATCTGCATAATGAACTAATGAAATAATTAAGTTCTTCAGTCATTGAGAGGAGTCCCTTGTACTCTTGGATACACCTGGTACCAGGTACCAGGATTTTCATTTAGAAAGAATAAATCAATAAGTTGATTCTGTTCTGCATTTAACACATCCAAGTGCACACATACAGCAGTGAGTAGTGAATACTGCTCAAACACACCCAGAGCAGTGGGCAGCCATTTGCTCCAGCGCCAAGTGGAGCAACCAGGGATTTGGTGCCTAGTTCAAGGGCACCTCAGTCGTGATATTGAAGGTGGAAGAGAGTGCTGTACATTCACTCCCCCACCGACAAATCTGACTTTCTAACCATCAGGCCATGACTGCCTCTCATCTGACATAAGAAAGTGATCAGTGAACAAAAACTTAGCTAATATCACCAATCCGCTCTTGAAGAATTTGTTGATAAAAAATATACTCTTTGAGCATACCCAAAATGACAGATTATCTAGATGGAATTTTGCATACATGACATACTTCCAGTGATGTAACAAATGAAGGGGTGAGAGGTTAACAAATGTTAAAACAGGTTAAAAACGTGATGCGATCTGGAAAAACCGTCGGATGTCATGCTGGGATGTTATCAGGAAATCGAAAAATAGGTTGAATGTCAATTTTTTGTCAAAATTAGGTTTTCATTAAATTATTATTCTATAATATCTTGTCTATCATCTCGGAAAATATCATGGTGAAATTCACTTGTTTAGTGCAGAAAAATAGTGATTTATTGCAGCAAGCAGAAATGACTGACTTTCTCTTATGCTATGAATGTGCTGCGGGGGTGCTTTCTCTTAACACCACAAAAACAGTTAACGTATCAAAATAAACCACGTAACATATTTAATATGTTCAATATTAAAGAGTGTTCAATATTAAAGAGGAGAGTGTATCAATGCACATTCTCCACCAGTCCTGTGTAAACTACAGCATGCAAAGGTTTTTATTTATTTATTTTTTAATATCATGAGTTGATGGAGAGCAACAACGAAGTCTGAAGTACTGTAGCTGTTCACTTAAAATGATCTTACTCGTCTCAATCTGCTCAATACTGGTGATGGCAGTGCCTTAAACGATGATATAATAGAGTAGTTCCCATCCAGAGATGAAGGAGTCCAATGACAGTCTGTTTTATGCATTATTCGTGCTATCTAAACATATAAGGGGTGATCAAAAGTTCGAAGACTATGCCCATAATAAACAATGGAAAATAGACGTTAGTCAGTTCGTGTAATGACACAGTATAGCGCTCCTAAGTTGACAGACAGCTCTTGTTAAACCTGTGAAAGTAAAAGCCGAAATCGCAACATGATATATATATACATATACATATATATATATATATATATATATATATATATATATATATATATTTATATATGTATACATAGTAGTCAACATTTGAAGTGGATCAAAACCGTTAATCAAAGTTGTCCTAAAACCAAAACAATATCCGTACTTGTCTTATGACAACTTTGATGAACTTTTTTTAATCCACTTCAAATGTTCACTTAAAAAAAAAAAAAAAAAAAAAAAAAAAAACATGCATTAGGGCGAAATAGACCCACATATGGCCTTTGTGTTCCTCATATTTATAATCCTGGGAAGTCATGGCTGGACAATTTTATGCTCCTAGTCACCCTGGTGTGCAAAAATGTCAATTTGAATGGGAAAATACTTCAGAGATATTTTACTTATAACAATTTCTAGGGGTGCCAATAATTGTGGCCGACATACATTGGAGAAAAGGTCCATTAAAGGTTATAATTGTGTGAATTTATTGAATGAAAGATCAAAAAGATAAATGATGCAGATTTATTTTCATAGTCCCCTTTGCTCACACTTACCAAGGGTGCCAATGTTAGTGGAGGGCACTGTATTAGTATTTCCACTAATAATTAAGAAAAAAAAAAAAAAAAAGGTTTTACACAAGTGCTTTTCATTTTTAAAGGGAACTCTGGGTATAAAGACCTGTATAGCTTAATATAATATAAAAAATATGCAATAATACTGAAATATGTAAAAATAAAGCAAATCTTTAATGCGTGTAGAGGCAGAAGTACCTTTTGTTTTCAGTTAATATGATAAAAATGTGTTGGTAATATGCATAATTCAATAATATGCAAGTCTATAGTATTTCATGATTAATAATATCATTTCTGAGCTTAATTAATGGTTAAAACGTTAAAGGCTTACTGTTATTCATGTTTTATGTGATTCAGTATATTTAGCAAAAAGGTACACTTCCCCTTTAAGAACACTTGCGTGTTTTTCTTTTTTTTTTTGCGAAGAGCAGTCAGTCAGAGCCTGATACTGGAGAAGCTAACGGTTTTCTTACCTGCTCTTTAGCGATTAGTTGCTACAAGTGTGTTAGCCAGCCATTTCTTTTGTTTTGCAACCCTGTGGAATAAAGCTGGAGAATTTTTATATTTTTCTTTACAACAAAAAATCGTTTCCAGAGTGGATTTGTTTACCTGCACAATTGGGCAAGCTACAGACACTACCTGTGGAGAAGCAACTTTTACTAGCTACAGACTGCAGAGTAAGCCACTGCAAGAAATCAAGCTCTTGATTTAAACCTCTACATTAGTAAGAAAACCGCCTTGACTTTGGAAAAAGAGCCTTTGGAGAGGTTTGTGGAGTGATTTATTCAAGATTCAACGAGGGACCCGGAAGAATGTTCCCTATCATCCTACCGAAGCCGCAAGTGACTCGTGAGTAGTTAGCTGATATGCTAGCTAGCAAGTGGATCTAGCATCGTCTTTGCTGCTTTGTGACTGTTGGTTAGCAAATGGAACCTGTAATTACTGGAAGTACTGACCGCAGAGCAACTATGGCGGGGACAGGAACAGACGATACGGTAGGACTAACTGAGGAAAAAAAAAAGAGAGTTGTTAAACCAACACTTAAAGGACTGAACATAAACTGCAAATGAAAATATCTTTAAGAAAAGCTATATCGGGTCAACTTACTGAGAAAAGGAATGAACTGTATGCGTTAATGGATGATGATGCGAATGCGGAAAACATTGGAAAGGAACTGTTGGCTGGATACATGGAACTGATAAAGGAATTCAGTGAAATAAATGAGCAGGTTAAAGACCTATTTTGCCAGACAGGATATGAAGAGAACATGAACACAGATCAAAGGGATTGGTTCGAGCCAAGAAACAGTGAGTACACAGACTTTGCACATGAAGTGAATTCATGGACACTAGCAGCTAAGATACGCCAAGAAGAAGCTAAAAGGTTTAGTGATGGGATAAAACCAGAAGATAGCGTGTCAGTCACATCCAAGAAATCTAAAAAATCCAAGTCTGTCAGTGCTGCGTCAGCTACGTCGTCAGCTCGTTCTGAACGCTTAAAGGTGGAGTTAGGAAAGGCCGCTCTGCTAGCCAAATCGGCTACATTGAAGAAGAGGCAGGCTTTAGAAAAACATGAACTACAGCTCAAGGCTGAAAAGGAAGAGTTAGAGCTACAAGCTGGGCTCGCTGCAGCTGATGCTCAACTGGCCGTGTTAAAAAAATATGAAGGCTCAGAAGTGTCTGGCAGATCCAAAGGAAGTAGGATGGATGTTCTAGCGTCTACTCCAGTGAAATACGATGTCAACTACAGTAAAGGTGGTAACAGCGGTGGTCAGCATAGCCACACAATAAGAAGAGATGCAAGTGACCATGTTATACAAGCTCCTGTATACTCAGTGGACAATTCTGTTAATACGGATAATCTGGTTACTGTCATGCAACGCCAAAACGACATCACTGAAAGTCTAATAAAGCAGCAGAAGCTCTCTACATTACCACCACAGAACGTCCCTGTCTTCAAGGGAGACCCAATTGAATATCGCCTCTTTGTGAGAGCGTTTGAACACAGCATAGAGAGTAAGACTGAAAATAGCAAAGATCGTCTTTACTATTTAGAACAACACACTATTGGGCCGCCTAATGACTTAGTGTGCAGTTGTTTTCATATGGACCCAGAACAGGGCTATCCTGAAGCCAAGAGACTTCTGAAAGAACGCTTTGGGGATAAATACAAGATATCCATGGCCTACTTGGACAAGGCTTTAAACTGGCCTATCATAAAGACAGAAGACAGCAAGGCACTCGAATCTTACGCCCTCTTTCTCACAAGCTGTAGTAATGCAATGGCAGACCTTGAATACTTGGATGAAATGGAAAACGCTGCGAACATGCGCACTATCATTGCAAAGCTCTCTTACAGACTGAGAGAGAGATTCAGGAGTGTTGCCATAGACATTCAGAAAAGGCAAGATCGACGGACAAAGTTCAAAGATGTTGTAGAGTTCATCACCATGCAAGCAGAAATGGCTTCTCACCCTGTGTTTGGTGAAATCCCAGGACAAACAAGACGCCAGACAGACATTAAAACTGAAAGGACAAGTGGAAAGAAAAACATCACAACACTGGCCACTGAAGTAAAAGCACAGAAAGTAGAGAGAGCTGTTTGGGACAGAAACAAGAAAACTCAGGAGAAAAGAATAAATGTGGATAAAGCCTTTAATAAACCTTGTATTTTCTGTCAGGGAGACCATACCATGGAACAATGCAAAAAACTACAGAAAATGTTTCACAAAGAAAAGTTGGAGTTCCTCAAGGGCAAAGGACTTTGCTTCAGTTGTCTTACAGCAGGACATATGAGTAAGGCCTGTGAAGAAAAGAAGAGCTGTCAGATATGTTCAGCAACACACCCTACACTCTTACACATAAAACAAAAACCCAAAGACTCAACAAAGGAAGAGGTTTCGAAGGAGGAGCCTAGGGACGAGTCTCCGAAGGTGGTCAGTGGATTTGTGGATGCAGGGGACACAAGCTCTCAGACTGGGGCCGGGGGTACTGATAGCATCCTCGCCATCGTTCCTGTGAGAGTAAAGGCAAAGAAAGGAAACAAGGTGCTGACTTGTTACGCGTTCCTGGATCCAGGAAGTAACGCTTCCTTCTGCACCAACAAGCTGGCAAATGACCTTCACCTGCAAGGAAAAAATGTGAATATCCTACTCACCACTATGGGAGAACAAAAGGCAGTCTCCTGCAAAGCAGTACCTGACCTGGAAGTAAGCAGCCTAGAAGGTGATGACTTCATCGAGCTCACAGAGGTTTTTGCACAAAAGGTTATTCCCGTGAGTAAAGAGAATATTCCTACTCAAGAAGATGTGGATAAGTGGCCACATCTGCAAGATGTACGAATCCCTTCCATCAATGCAGATGTCGGTCTTCTGATTGGAACTGATGTGGCGAAAGCCCTTGAACCAGAGGAAGTAATCCGCAGCATCAAAGATGGACCGTATGCAGTACGTACAGCCCTGGGATGGACCGTAAATGGACCGCTGCGTGAAAACATTAGAAGTCGGACAAAACATGGACGCCCACAGATTAAGATAAATCGCATCTCAGTGGCTCGACTGGAAGAATTATGGGCTCAGCAATACAAGTGTGATTTTCCGGAAAGCGCTCAGTCAGAGCAATTGGAAATGTCCAAGGAAGACCAGCTTTTCATGGATCGAGTTTCGGAATCAACCAAGCTGGTTAACGGCCACTACTCAATCGGTTTGCCGTTGAAGAACAAAGATGTGAAAATGCCCAATAATAGAGTAGTGGCAGAGCAACGAGCGCTCAACTTGAAGAAGAAGCTTCTGAGAAACCAAACGTTCAAGGAGGACTACGTCAACTTCATGAACGACGTCATCAGCAAGGGCTATGCGGTAAAGGTACCAAACGAAGATCTAAACCGGAGTGATGGAAAGGTGTGGTTTATACCGCATCACGGTGTCTACCACCTTAAAAAGCGGAAAATGCGAGTGGTATTCGACTGCGGGGCTTCTTACCAAGGAACCACACTCAACAAACAACTACTGCAAGGGCCTAACATGACAAGCAGTCTTATCGGCGTCTTAACAAGGTTTCGTCAAGAGCCAGTCGCAATAATGGCGGATGTGGAATCAATGTTCCACCAGGTGAAGGTACCACCTGAAGATGCCGACCTTCTCAGGTTCCTGTGGTGGTTGGACGGCGACGTCTCACAAGGGCTGCAAGAATACAGGATGGAAGTCCACTTGTTCGGCGCCACTTCCTCGCCAAGTTGCGCGAGTTATGCTTTGAGAAGATGTGCTGAAGATAACAAGAGCAGTTTTGATGCAGCAGTAGTGGATACAGTTTTATGTAACTTCTATGTCGACGACTGTTTGAGATCAGTTGCATCCAAACAAGAAGCAGTCAAGCTATACCAAGACCTGAAGGCCATCTGTCTAAAGGGAGGATTTAGACTAACAAAATGGATGACTAACAGCCGGGATGTGTTGACAAATATTCCACAAGAGGACCGAGCTACAGAAGTCAAAAATCTCGACTTTGACCAGGAATCACTCGCCATCGAGAGAGCTTTAGGGGTCCAGTGGTGTATCCGGTCGGATCAATTTAAGTTCCACGTGAACATCCAGCAGAGGCCTCTCACCCCAAGGGGAATCTTGTCAATGATGAGTTCAGTCTACGACCCACTGGGGATGTTGTCTCCCGTCACTCTGCCCGCCAAAAACATCCTGTAGGAATTGTGCAGACTGCGAACAGGATGGGATGACGCAGTGCCAGACTATCTCGCACAACAATGGTCAAGGTGGATGGAAGAGCTTCAGCAACTCACCAACGTTGGAGTGGACAGGTGCTTTAAGCCACCAGAGTTTGGAGACACGGTGGAGGCTCGACTACATCACTTTAGTGACGCGAGCGAAACAGGCTATGGTACTGTGACTTATCTGGTTCAGAAGAACAACAACAATCAAATACACTGCTCGTTTGTCTTGGGAAAATCAAGGGTTGCCCCTCTTAAACCCACGACTGTTCCACGGCTGGAGCTGACGGCAGCTACCTTAGCTGTGAAGGTGGATATTATGTTGAAGAAGGAACTGCAGCTTTCGTTGTCAGATTCCAAGTTCTGGACAGACAGCACCGCTGTACTTAAGTACATAGCAAACGAGAACATCAGATTTAAGACATTTGTAGCAAACAGGGTCGCTACAATCTTACAAGCATCAAGAGTGGAACAATGGAGCCACATCAGCTCGCAGTTGAATCCAGCCGATTACGCTTCCAGGGGACAAAGAGTGAGTGTTTTCGTGCAGAACGAGGTGTGGATCTCAGGGCCAAGCTTCCTCAGCAAGCCAGAAAGAGAATGGCCAGGTAAGCCTGTTCAGTTAGAGGAACTCAGCTGATCCTGAGGTCAAGAAAGGCGTACTCGTTAATGCAACAACAGTAAAAGAAAGCGCTGATGTAATGCAACAGCTAACAGAATACTTTTCTTCCTGGATACGACTAAAGAAGGCAGTGGCGTGGCTCATTCGAGTCAAAGTAACCCTGGTAAACCTGTCAAAGAAGAGAAAAGAAATTAATGAACAATACAAGGACCAAGAACGAGTGAACAAAGAACTGACAAGATACAAAATGAGTCTCAAACAGACTTACCTGACTCTGGATGATCTGCGTCAAGCTGAGCTGGATATCATCCGCCATTGTCAGCAACAGAAGTTCCAAGAGGAAATATCTGCTCTTCAGAGAAAAGAGCCTGTCAAGAAAGGTAGTCGAATCTGCAGACTGAATCCGCAACTTCAGGAGGGAATCCTTCGTGTTGGAGGTAGACTCAGTCGAGCATCCATGCCGATCGAAGCCAAGCATCCTATGCTCTTGCCTAAAAACCATCATGTGGCTGATCTGATTCTCCGTGAAGCACATGAGCGACTGGGACACAGCGGACGCAATCACATCTTGTCTCATGTACGTCAACGATACTGGATTATCGACGCCCCCTCGACGATCAGGAAAATGCTGTCTCGCTGTACTACCTGTCGAAGGCAACATGGTGCAGCAGGCACACAAATGATGGCGGACTTACCAAGAAACAGAGTTGTACCGGACGACCCACCTTTTACCAGAAGTGGAGTTGATCTGTTTGGACCATTCAATGTGAAACGAGGAAGATCATATGTAAAAAGATACGGGGTTATATTTACCTGTCTTGCAAGTCGTGCAGTACACATCGAAATGGCGACATCACTGGAAACAGACTCCTTTATTCATGCTCTGCGTCGCTTCATCGCAAGGAGGGGTCAAGTGAAGGAAATGAGATCCGATAATGGGACTAACTTCGTTGGAGCTGACCGCGAGCTGAGAAAGGCTATAAAGGAGTGGAATACTTCACAAATTGAGAACAGCTTGCTCCAGCGCGATATCAAATGGATATTCAATCCTCCTTCTGGATCACACCACGGAGGGGTGTGGGAGAGAATCATCCGCTCCATAAGAAAGATCATGGTTGCTACGCTGAGAGAACAATGCTTGGATGAAGAAGGTCTTCAAACGTTCTTCTGTGAATGCGAGGCTATTTTGAACAGTAGACCTATTACTACGCCTTCAAATGATATGAACGATTTGGAAGCTCTCACCCCACAGCACTTGATGCTGCTCAAGTCTCAGCCAAACTTACCACCGGGACTATTCCATACAGATGACAATTACGCGCGTAGAAGATGGAGGCAAGTTCAGTATATGAGCGATCTCTTCTGGAAACGCTGGACCAAAGAGTACCTTCCTCTACTCCAGAAAAGACAGAAATGGAACCACCCATCACGGAACTTCATCCCAGGAGATGTAGTCTTGGTCGTCGACGAGTCAGCGCCTAGGGGATCCTGGCTGATGGGAAAGATTGTCAAGACTATGGAGGATGAGCATGGAATGGTTCGCAAAGTTCGAGTCAAGACAAAGACTAATGAGCTTGAGAGGCCAATAACAAAGCTCTGCTTACTTCAAGAAGCAGCATGAGAAGGACTGTTACATACTTGATTGAAAGTGTTGTTTGCTTTGTGTTATTGAGAAGAAAGACTTTCTTCATTTAGGTTGTAATTGTTTCTGTCCTAGAAAGCAATTAAGGGCCGGGTATGTAGAGGCAGAAGTACCTTTTGTTTTCAGTTAATATGATAAAAATGTGTTGGTAATATGCATAATTCAATAATATGCAAGTCTATAGTATTTCATGATTAATAATATCATTTCTGAGCTTAATTAATGGTTAAAACGTTAAAGGCTTACTGTTATTCATGTTTTATGTGATTCAGTATATTTAGCAAAAAGGTACACTTCCCCTTTAAGAACACTTGCGTGTTTTTCTTTTTTTTTTTTGCGAAGAGCAGTCAGTCAGAGCCTGATACTGGAGAAGCTAACGGTTTTCTTACCTGCTCTTTAGCGATTAGTTGCTACAAGTGTGTTAGCCAGCCATTTCTTTTGTTTTGTAACCCTGTGGAATAAAGCTGGAGAATTTTTATATTTTTCTTTACAACAAAAAATCGTTTCCAGAGTGGATTTGTTTACCTGCACAATTGGGCAAGCTACAGACACTACCTGTGGAGAAGCAACTTTTACTAGCTACAGACTGCAGAGTAAGCCACTGCAAGAAATCAAGCTCTTGATTTAAACCTCTACAATGCGTTTTCTACTACATATTTTAGTAAGAGACATCATTTATGCTTTATTAAGCCATACAAGTCTTAACCCATTTGTGCCCAAATTTTTCTGAATATATGTCAACAATAAAAATACTTATTAGTAACATGAAAATTATCTTTCTTTGGGAGGGTTTGCCTTCACCACATTTCTTCAAAGTAGGGGTAGGAAGTTGACAGCCTAATGTGACAGGAAGGAAGTGAATACCTTTTTTTTTTTTTTTTTTTCTTCCTTGAAATCCTTTATTTGGTTGTTTACTTGTATGTCATTTAGAAATAAAACATGGATAACATCTAGAAAAATAATTAAAAAAGGAAAATGACAACTATAAACTGTGGCAACTAGTTGCCGGTGGGCTTAAATGGCTTAATACGCAGGGTACCCTTTAGCTTATTACTGTAGCTTTGCTAAGCAAGGCTGCAAATTACCAATAACAATAGGAAAGATAAGGAGACCTAACTCAGTAGAGATTTGAATGAAAAAAAAAAAATATATTACTTAAAAATTATTTTATAAAATTATGTGAAAGTTTAAACAATACACATCATAGAAAAATTAGGAACATTAACTTGATGAAACATAAAAGGATCTTTCTGTATCCTGAACCCAGCATTCAACCTTTTGAATTTCAAACAGTCAGCATCTGCGCGATATCAGTATTCACAGTGAGGTGGAGCAGCAACACAGGTGCTGTCGAAAGGGAAATTTAAGCAGATTAGGTGACATCGTGTTGGTGCACAGCAGCGGCACCAACCAGGGATAAAAGGGGGTCGACTAATTTGTCGCAGATAGAAAAACAAAGGGAAAATCTAATTTACCCCCTCTTGGGTTTGAGAGAAATATTAGAACAGAGACAGCACAACCTGCATGTGTTTTACTCAGTGGAGAGAATTCAACCTATAGTGTACAAATGAAGCTGCACATGAAGAGTAAAAGAAAATGTTATAATGTACCTTTACAGTAGCTCAAACAATAAGATAGCATGGTGCGAATAATGCTACACTGTAAACATGCAAGTAATACCTTAATTTCTATCTGATCTAACCCTTAAATTTAGTTTTGTTTTTGTAACTATTTTATTCATGGTGATTCAGTGATGTTAAATAACACTGTGTGTGTGTGTGTGTGTGTGTGCCAAATGTAAAAGGTGGCCATCTGTCCAGTTTTAGGCCAGACAGTCCGGTTTTTAAATACTATATCTGTTTACCAGTGTAGCCAGGAGTGGGAGGCTTGTTTGCTCTCTTTTTAAGAATATGGTCAGCATCGACTGTTTTTACTCCAAACAAGTCACAGCAAACATTTGTATCTCTTGCTGTTCTTGAATGATTCCGCATTTTGTATGAATCAATAATCACTCAAATAAATGATTGAATTCATTCAAATGATTCCATTATCTACTCAGATTCATTTGCTTCGTTCCTGAATGAATCAATCAAATCAGGTGAATTAATGAATTAATGTATTACTGAATAATAAGTATTGAAGACGTCACCATATTTCCCAGTAAATATATTTCTAAAGGTGCTGTTGACATTTGCCTTTGTTGGTAATGACCACTTCAAGACACCTCCTGTATGGAGAAACTAGTCACATGCATTGCTCAGGTGTGATTTTGGCCCATTCTTCCACAGAGTCTTCAAATCTTGAAGGTTCTGTGGGCCTCTTCTATGAACTCTGATCTTTAGTTCTTATTTTCTGTTGGATTCAAGTCAGGTGATTGGCTGGGCCATTCTAGCAGCTTTGTTTTCTTTTTCTGAAACCAAGATTTTAAGAGTTCTCTTGGCTGTGTTTGGGATCATTGTCATTGTCTGAAATGTCTCAAAATCTCAAGTCAACAGCACCTTTGGAAATATATTTACTGAGAAAAATGGTGACGTGTTCAATACTTATTTTACCCGCTGTATGTATGTGTGTATATATATATTACAGTACACACACATATATTATGTAAACAAAAACTTTTATTTTGGATGCGATTAATCGTTAATTGTTTGATAGCACTAATACATACATATATATATATATATATATATATATATATATATATATATACTGTCCGTCATTAAATGTATATATCGTTAATTGTTTGACAGCACTAATATATATATATATATATATATATATATATATATATATATATATATATATATATATATATATGTGAAGAGTTCAGATGCAAAACCAGCTAAAATGTATGTTTATATATATATATATATATATATATATATATATATATATATATATATATATATATATATAAACGCATTAATATGACTTACACTTGAGATGCATACACTTGAGATGCACCTTCTGTGCTACCTCTGCTGTGCAAAAATTGATTTTTTTCATTTGGTTTGGTAACAGCCCTAGAATGTCTTATAAGTGTAAAAATTAAGGCTGTCACTTTAACTCGTCAGCTTAATTAATTAGTTGTGAAAAAATAACACAATTAAAATATTTTAACTCAGTTAATGCACTGGCCCCGCCCCAGACCTGTATATTATTTTACATTTCATCCAGTTGACTGCTGCCAAATATGATGCAGGGCAGCAACTCCATAAATGCAGTTATGCCCTACAATTCAAGATATTGGTACAAAAAATGCCCCTGTATACGTTTTGTCTCCAAGCAACACAGTGGTGTTTCGTTTCTGAATGAATCCATGTTTTGAACGAATTATGTGAATCAATGATTCAATGGCCCATTCATAAAGAAAGCCATTTACTTTATTCCTGAATGAATTACCTGTTTGAAATAATCAAATCGCATGAGTGAATGACTCATAAAGACATTTACCGCCACTTGCTGGCAGATTTTGTTTCTTATTTAGAGTATCATTTCATTACGAACAAACAAACAAACAAACAAACAAACAAACAAATAAACAACAACAACAACAACAACAACAACAACAACAACAACAACAACAACAACAACAATAATAATACAAACATTAAAGGGATAGTTCACCCAAAAAAATAAATAAATAAATAAAATCTGTCATCATTTACTTACCCTCATTTTATTCCAAAACTTTCTTTTGTGGAACATAAAAGAAAGCATTTTGAAGACTGTTGGTAACAAATCTGTTTTGGTTATCATGGCTTTCATCATATGAACAAAAAAGTACTGAGATGCTTCTCAAATTATCTTCTTTTATGTTCCATAGTTTATGTTAAGCCGTTGCAGCCTAAATGTTTATGTAAACTTCATGTTGAATCAAATAAAATATTTCTCTCTAAAGCCACAATTTGTTATACAAAAATAGCTTTAAATAATCTCTTATGGGTATTTTCTCAGTTAAATTTATAATGCTTCGACATGTTACGTAATTAATTAGATTAAACATGTTAATCAACTGACAGCCCTAGTAAAATTTTAAAGGAAAGGGGACACATGAAAAAAAGGTTAAACAAACTTGGCTTTATAAAGGGAAAATTTCTAATATATATACATATATATATATATATATATATATATATATATATATATATATATATATATATATATATATATATATATATATATACACACACATTTAGCAGGCTACTTTTAACCTGACAACACTGCTTTTAGCCATGACACTTTTCAAACAGTGCAAGTCCATCATGTCAAGTTTTTAGGAATATATAATATTAGCCAAATTGGCATCTGTCAGTCCCATGGAACAACGCAACTGGTACAAAACACAAAATCAAAATGCAGACAGCTGAAATCTAATTCCTCCATCCGTTTTCAGCAGTATTACTAATTTCCAGACATTCTGCTTTACACTTTCACTGAGGACTATTTCAGGCTTTCTGTTAAAATTTTCTAGCCTTCCATTGGCTAAGCTGATTATTCGCAGTATGTTTATTCAGCAATAATGAAAGGACCCAAGGTTGACTGCAACCCTGCGCACAGTGCACAACATCCACCCAATTCCTCTTATAAATACATGATGCAATGGGGCTCAGTGAGACAGTTCTGGGCTCTTTTTTAACTCGGATTGGAGTGATGACCAGTGGGTCATGAACAGCGAGACCGCTTCCACATAGCTTTTCAAAAATTACTACCATCTCTGTGAAAGTAGAACGGACATGGCTGTTGAACAGAGAAGATAAGAGATAGCGCAGAAGCATTCCTGTTATATTACATGCACACTATAAAAGGTGTTTTGTAGGCTATGTTTCACTGAATGCCTCTTTCTCTATTTATTCTCACTGCCTTCGCCACATTTATGGACTGCAAATTTTCCACGGCAGTTCTGTCACTCTGTACCTGCTACAGTCCAGTGTCTCAAAAGTGTAATTATTACTTGCTGTTCCATTTGGGCAAGGAAGTAAATATTAAAATGTTAAATTCATATCAACAACGTAGTGCAAGGACAAAAAGGGGAAACACTTTAGAATACTGTTCCGTCATTAATGAATAGCTGCACAGGAACAAATGACTAATGCACTATTAACATTTTAGTAACTACTACTAACTAACAAGAAACACTGATTAACAAATCAGTAAGTAATAGCGCTCAGCTGAAAGTGGTAGTTCACTATTAGCCAATCAATTTTTTTAAATTATTTATTTATTTATTTTTTCATATATCCTGGAGAACTACTAAGAACCACTATGTACAGGTTCATAATTAATGTGAATAATGCCAAATGTGTAATTAATTCTAAAGTGAAGATCATGGTAACCCACCAGTAGTGTTATTCTAAAGTGAATAACATTATAACTCTCTAGCAATGACTGAAATCATTGTAAGCTTTTGAACTGCATATAAGGTTTTGGATAATAATGACTCAAGTGTTACATCCTTCTAAAGGAATTACTAATTATTTGGATCAGTATTCTACGGTGAAGATCATGGTAACCCACTCGTAATGACTCAAGTGTTATTAAATCCACTGGAAGTATTACTATCCAGAACCTTACAAAAACCTCAAAAATTTACAATGACTTTAGTCATTACTAGAGAGTTATCATGATCTTCACTTTAGAATACGGATCCAAATTATTAATAATTCTGTAATGATTAGTCCACTGAAGCGGCGAGTTGTAGTTGAACCTAAGTGCAGCTTTATTTGAATAAACGTGAAA